>OZ010793.1:295355087-295955087 GCA_963932465.1 Maratus speciosus | reverse complement strand
TTTGGGTCGCTGAATCCGAATTTGTAACTTCCCACCAAAATTTCACCCGGCAACCCCCCAAAAAATTGATTTTTTGAAAAAAAACTTGTTTTTGAGAAAAGCGCGCGGGGAATGTTCCGAAGCAGCCCCCCTCTCCCCGTTTATCTTACGTCATAATGTCATATATCCTATTTGTTGCAAATTTTGTCTAGTTTCTGAATTTCGTAGTGCTTTTCCCCTAAAACAATAAGAGATTTAAGTTAATAACAGCTATTTTGGGGGGGTTTCGGGGGGGGGCAAATTTGGGGTAAGTTAAAAATTCGGATTCAGCGACCCAAAAAAACTTAAAGCAAACCTTATAAGGAAAGTTCAGAGGGGAGATGGGAGGGTGAATGTAAACGTGTGAGTGGTTAAGTGGAATTGTGCAACTTAGTCCACGCAGCACCGCGCGCATGTTCCGAGGCAGATCCCCCCTTCCCCTTCTTCCTAAGTCATAATGTCATATATCTAATTTGTTGCAAATTTTGTCTACTTTCTAAATTTCTAGATACTTTCCCCCTAAAACAATAAAAAAAATTGATTTTTTGAATAAAAACCTTTTTTTTTTGGGGGGGGGGGGGCATTTTACCAAAATTTGGGGGGGGGGGTTGCCGGGGGAAATTTTGGTGGGAAGTTACAAATTCGGATTCAGCGACTCCAAAAACATAAGGTAAGCCGATTTCCAGAACTAGCATTAATTTTGCTAGGTAAAATTCCCTATTGCCTGGACTATGGATAAATATGATACATCTGGAGTTTATATTATCCCTTTTAAATTTAATAGCAGTTCAAAAACGTATACTTATGTAGGTATGACCACTTGCAAATTATTTGAAAGAATTAAAGAGCATATAACAGATATAAAAAAGGGTAAACTATCCACAACTCTATCCCGGTTAAGTCAAGATACAGATATTGATATCCTATTTAAAGAAGTCAAAATCACTGTACATGCCTCACATTATAATATTTGTATAACCAGAGAGTCTTTGGAAATTTTGCTGTCCTATACTATTCCAAGGATTTGGTTTAACATACTAGGTGTAACTGGTGAATTTGGTTTTGAATAACCATTTCCCTATTCCCCTTCCCTCTCTCTCTCTCCTCCCCTCTCTCTCTCTCCTCCCCTCTCTCCTTCTCAGGTCAGTTACTCCGCTATTTCTTTCCTTCCCACCCTCCTGTTTGTGGTTCTTTGGTTTCACCCTCTGTATTTAACCAGCAGTTGTCTTTCAGCCGGCAGTGGTTTTTCCCTGATGACGACTAATGTTTTGGTCGAAAGCGCTCGGATTTTAACATCATCTGACTCCAATGTTTTAACATCTTGATTGTTTTTAAAATGTTTTAACATTCATGTATTTTAGCACCTATTAAGTAAAGATATATATTGTGAATCTAATATTCATATTGCTTATTTATTTTATTAAGGTGAATCTGTCGTTCAACTTGAAATATAGTTTTTCTATATTTATTCATTTTATTTTGTGTGATCTTGTAAATGCAGGATAAGTGCTTTGCACCCTATATTCTAAAGGAAGTGTGTTTTAGTGCACCTCAGAAATTCATGTCAATTTTATTGAGTTTGTAACAGAGTAGCGTCATTAAAATACGGCGCAAGCAAGATCTCTTCATATATCGTAATATAACGGAACAATGCTGAGTTTCCCTGTAGACATACCGTAAATGCTAAAGATAACATATTCTATGGCAATCATCTTCTAGTGCACCTCAATAATGTATATAAATTTCATTACGTTTAAAATAGTTTAACACCATTAAAATCCACCGCAAATGATTTTCGCCCATAGACCATAATATAACGTAACACCTTTGAGTGCCCTTGTAAATTAAGTATGGACTACCCGCCCTTTGCGACCAGTTTGGTCTTCCTTAAAATTTACGTTTGGGAAAGCATCCTAAGCATTGTATCATGTTACTTTTATTCATAATTTAATTTACTTGGACTCCCTTTAATATAATCCTTTAAGCTAATATTAGTTTTTGTTACATTAAAATAATATAATCCCTTAAGCTAATATTAGTTTTTGTTGCATTAAAATATCTCAGTTTGTTGATTTTCTGTAAGCAAGTAAACCCTATTGGTTTACAATGGAAGTCTATGAGAATTTGGCAAAATATTAGAGATATCGCCAATTTGTCGTCACTTTTGGCGATAAACTTGGCGACATTTGGTGACAGAACAACAGGGTCCCCCCTATGGTAACCCGCCTTATAGGTAAGAAGATACATTAAATGCTGTTCAATAACCAATGAGATGCGTTTCATTTCGGCGTTGCCATTAAACAATTAACAAATAATCGCGATTTCTGCGGCACATACGATAGCGTAATATATATATAGATGCTACACGCTTCATTTTCAATGCAGAACATGTCAGGGTTACGTATACCACTCTCCAGTAACGTATACTACTTGCATGGCAATTCGGCATATTTACGCGAATTAGAGCTTGAATAGACAGACAAACGGGCGGACAAACCCAACTCAAAAATACTTTTTAACTATTTTGAAAAGTGTTAAAAGATTCAATTGTCTGCGTACTGCTTTTTACCGTAAAAGTACATATTATACATACCAGTCCTTATTATTTACAGAGGATTAGTGAAACTTTAAATCTCTATTTCTCACCCCCACCCCAACTCTCAAATTGTGACTCATGAGTGCATTTTCCCAGTGAACACACCTCATAAACGTTTTTTCAGTTATTTCGCGTGGTTGGCCAACTGTTTCCAAAATTGCCGGAACTGCTGAAGGTAGTTTTAATACCTGATATGTACTGTATGAATGCCGGATATAATTTCAACTACCTAACGAGATCGTTGACAAACGACAAATTGCTGAATATAAGGGTTCGCAATTGCAGAACATATCTTTTTTGGATGAAAAAGTATTAGATGTTTTGTTAGGTGAATGACTTTCTTAGTACTTTAGAAGGAATGCTAAATATTGTATTTACAGGGTGACGCCACCAGTAGTGTATATAATTCGAGTAGTTGATAATTTTTTTTTTAAATATTGCGCCATTTTAGACGGAAATAAGTTTTATACGTTGCACTAGATCACGGGTGTCCAACTGTGGTCCGCCGGATACCACTAAAATTTTACAGATATCTTTGCCTTATCTAATCGTTGAATTGCTGCGATTCAACTTGTCGACTGTTTCTTTAAAATTTTAGTGGTATCCGGCGGCCACAGTTGGACACCCCTGCACTAGATATACTAGGCTGAGCAAAAAGTTCTGGGAAATTTGTGAAAGTTGCGTTGTTAAACGCAAATTAACAACAAAAGCAACATGAACTATTCTTCAAAGTAGAGACTCTCCTAGTCCACGACTTTCTGCCATTGTTCTGCCACATTACGAAATTGTTGGAAGTACCATGGCGGCTCCTTGGAATCGGAAAACTCGAGATGCTTCTTCAACTTCATTAAAGATTCAAATCGAGGCCCTTGAGAATCGGCTTTCAGAATCGTTATACCTTTTCTCCAATAATGCCGGATCAACACATGCAAATCATACTGTTTAATAGGCATTTTGTAGCCGAAATTCCTGATCTTTTATCGATATGCAACTAGTACTCATATATACGATACAAATTCTGGTAACTATCAGATTAAAAATTTCCCAGAACTTTTTCTCAACCTAATAATATTTTAATTTAAATGGTGATGCACCTGTTGTCAGATTGTTCTCAGCTGTCTGCTGTAAAAGAGGGCATTTTATGAAATTTTTTCATTAGAAAGTGTAAACATTCAATTTTGAATAGTTGAAGACAATTACGGTAAGTTAAAATAGGGGAGGGTAGTACACAGTGAGACGAAAATTATTATTACTTAACAAATGGCAACGATTTTTATTCTTTTGAAAAATTTTTTGCTACAACTTTAAGCTACACAAATACGTTACACATTAATGTATAAATGGTTTTAAAAAAGTTATTTATAAAAGCACAGAAGCAGCATAAAGGAGTATCGAAAATTGTCTCACTGTGAACCACAAGTGGTACGCAGTGAGACAAAGTATATATTTTCATAAATCATACATTTTTATACTCTATCAATAATTTTCTGCAGTTTATGACTTCTAATTAATATTTCTAGATTAAAAATTTTTTTTAAATATGAGCCTCGGTTGAACAATGGCAGACATTGGGCTACCTTCATGCAAACTTTCGGCCTCTTACGTTTAGTAGATTTCACTAACCATCGCAAGCCCACACACACAGAGAGAGAGAGAAAGAAAAAAAAACCCTTCTTTTATTAATAAATAATTTTTTTACGTCAGAACTGCATAGTAGATACGCAATGAGGCACATCTCACTGTGTACCACAACTATGTGTCTCACTGTGTACTTTCGTTACGTTGTAACAAAATGGATGCCATATCTGTTTCATCATCAGTTTCATAACTTTGAATGCTTGTGTCGTTTTGTCGACATAGTCTATCGTTAGATATAACTAGGTTTAGTTAAGTAAATATATGCCACAATGAAATAAATAAAGTCTAAAACGGTTGTTTATGTAACTTTAACCCCTGTAAAATAAATAATTACTTACTATTTTGTTGGACGAGTAACTGAAGTGCCGAAACTACATCCACGTGTTGCATAAGATGAGGTGGTTCAGTGTGTGTTCCAGCTAGGAGAAAAACTTATAACTATATGTCAAAATGGCTGCTGTCTCACTGTGTACTCCCCTACCCTAATTCTCTCCCATCTTGCTTATTTCAACTAATACTTTTATAAGAATTATTGTTAATCACCGCCCAAGGATGATATTTTAAACATTAATTTTTAGATTTTCGATTGATTTCTTTCGCCTGATCAACTACTGGGAAAATGGCTATTAAAAAAACTATTTATTTATAATATTGTTGCTATTTACTTTCAGCGGATTTCATTTTTGTCCATTATAGGGCATTCATTAAGGGTTGTAGCAATCATGTTAGTTTACTTCTAAAACTTAAAAGGAAGGAAATATAATAAAAGCCCATTAGCACTGACTTTATTTGATCAACTACTGGCTGGGTCACGTTATTTTTTTTAGCTATTTATATGGAAAAGACAAGACGTGATAACACCTGGTTGTTGACGTAATCAATAAATGTATTATTTTTATAGAATAGTTTGGTACAGTTTTATTAATTTTCTATCTGCTTGTTATTATGTTATCTATCTGCATATACTTATATATATATAGCTATCTATATACCACACATAAATTACATTAACGTATGGCCACAAAAATCCACATTGTTTGCGTAATAGCAAATGACAGAAAGAGGATGTAAACAAATGTGATCAAGAATGCTGCCACACTGATTTCGATCAGAAAGCTTCAAAATGGATTTTCTAAATGTTACCAGAAACGTTCAAAAGAGATCATTACCTGTTTTTAAAACACATAAAAAATCTGTAAAGGAATCAGATCTTATAAAAATTGGTGTCTGCGAGAAAATTTTGATGAGCCCCAAAATGTGTTTAAACACAGTGTTAGTGATCGCTGTGTTTAGACCGGGAGCAAAAGATGTATTAGTGGGAGTGGGTTCTATAGTTTTTGCGAATCACTGCGTTAAAAAGACGTTAAAAAGAAAATGGCAAAAAAAGGGGGGGGGGAAGGGGGGGGGAAGGGGGGGGAAGGAAAGGAAAAAATAAAATTCGAAATACTAACAGAATTGTAAAGTATTCTTGACATCTCTAAATAATATAATACAACTAACACGAGTCGTCACTACTTTACCGTTAAGTGCTGCCAAGTTAGGCACCACATGCTGCTAATAATCTAATTGGCTCAAGTTATTTTCTCATTTGTCGTAGATATTATTTTTGTTATCAACATCCCTTTTTTATGCATATACAAAACGCAGAACAACGAATGAGGTATCATTCGAAAGGTTTTTGAACCGGCTTCTGATGGAGTACATTCACATTCCGTTAAAACATTTTTGATTAAAAATTGCACTTAATTAAAAATTACATCAGCATTCTTTTCATAAATGAAATGATAGGTTTTTTTTATATTAATATTGCCAATAAAATAAAATAACACATTATATCATGCCCAGCAATAATTATAAAACAAATAAATAATACAAAAATAAATAAATAAAGTGCGATGTCTCTGCACGGATTCATTTTATATTTATGATTAAAAGGCTAAGTTAAAATGTTTAGAAGTATAAATACCATAAATCGACCAAAGCAACAGTATTTCACGTGTAGCCTAAAAGATGCGCTTTGTTACATTAGATTACGTTGTATTTTATGTGTATTCAGTTTATTTTTCTTTGTTCCATGTTTATCCACAAGAGATAACATCATCATTAAATGCAATTAAAAGATGAATGTTAAATTTTCTTGCTCGTGGCTTTTTTCGATCATTTTTTACTGTAACTTTGGTGGAATAAATCAGATGATATTCTGGCTTGACTAATGTAATTTGCCGATATTTTTATCGTTAATTTTTCTTTCAAAAATTTAAACCTACATCCAAGAAATAATAGATATTGCCAAAAATTATTAGATTGAAGTGTGACGCTCTCGCGCAATTCCACTGATATATAAATTCTTTATTCCCAATGTCAACTTCCCTTTTTCTATGCATATACAAAACTCACAACGATGAATGTAGTATCATCCAACAAGTGTTTTGAACACTTTCCAACAAAGTTGAAAAGTGTTTTTGATTTCGGTTTGTCTGGCCGTCTGTCCGTCTGGCCACGTTCCAACTCCCGTAAATATACTCCGATTGCCCAGAAATTTTTGGATGTGATTGACATTTACAATAGCACGTTTCCTATTTCAAATGAAATTTGTAGCATGTTTAGTTCATTTACAAGGACCGTCAAAAGTATTCCATTACATTACGGCCAATGGGAAAGAATCGTTTCAAATGATTTTTAATGATGTTACACGCTTTCAAACACAATAAAACTGATATGCATTTATGAAGTGCACTAAAATATGCATTGTGTAGAATATGCGGTGCAAAAAATAGTTGTTATTCATTTACAGGGCCACACAAAAGAATTCCGTTACATAATGATATAGGGGTGGAGGGAATTGTTTGCGGCGTATTTTAATTATGTTAAACTATTTAATATATAATAAAATTGATATACGTCGCTGAGGTTTACTATACTTTATTTCATGTATAATACGAATGCATAGCATTTACAGGGAAACACAAAAGATTTCAGATACTATATTGTATCCGAAGTACTTTACAGTAGCGATGATTGCTGAAAATGCATTTTTAATCATGATATGCGCTTTTATGTTTCACTATATGAGTATTTATGCATACTATATGGTGTGCATAAATGTTATAATTCACATACAGGGTTAGAGAAAACAATTCGTAAGGGTTACTGGGTATGAGCGCAAATTGCTTAAAGGTGGTTTTTAACTGAGTTATGAATTTTCACGATGAACTGCATTTAGATTACTAAGAAATGTCTGTAGAATATTGGTAAAATAATGTACAGGGTCACGCAAAGAATTGAACGCATGACCGTCTGTAAATGGCAATTTCTGGAAATGTGATTTCAGCAGTTTTAAGAGTGTTTTAGTTTGAATTAAACTTTAGCTAAATAGCGGCGTGTAATAAGGGCTATACAAAAGTATTCAAGTATGTTACCATCTATTAGTATAAATTGCTGAAAGAGAAATTTCAACATGTTATGCGTTTTATTGCCAAACTAAATTTTCTCATTATATAGCATATATATATATCAACCTACAGTTCAAATACAGGGCTGTTCAAAAGAATTGGAATACATATTTGGCTATAACGATAACTGCTGAAATCTCTTTTTCAAAAGTTTTATGCGTTTTCTAAAATGTTTACTTAGTTACCTTATTTCACTAAATAACGAAGCATTCAGGGAGTGTTGGAAAGTGTTTCATAATCTATGCCTGTCGCATGATTTTTATTTCTTGTTTGACATAGAACAGTCAAATTTCGTTAAAACACATTCCGTGGTAAAAAAAAACTGCTGTTAATGAAAAATTCCTGAAAAAAAGTATCAGTAAAAAATTTTAAAGATTGCACTACGAAGGCCTCGTAACGTTGGGTCCACTGGTAAAATCTAATTATTTCTTAGTTAATATTGCTTATTTTAGACGATTTACTTTCAGTTTTTCAAATCTTGCAATAATTGCGTCACGTTATATTTTCCTATTCTAGTATATCTTTTATATATATGGAAGTTAATAAAATATTATGTGTTGCATTAGATTCGTTCTTTTTGAAAATCACGCGGAAACTTAAAGCGGACTAAAATACTTAAATAAATGTAAAACTTTTATGAATAGGAAAAATAAATTTCCAACAATAAAATAAAAAGTTGCAATTATACTACTGCATGTACACATTCTAAAATTATAAAATAAGTGCCTTAAAAATTAAATAATAAATTGTAAGTTTTAAATAGGATTAAAAAAAAGCTTCAACTAACCTCGTAATTTTTTTTATCATTGTCGATAAACATTTATAAGTCTGAGTGTCTTTATTCTGTGAGTTAAAAAAAACAAAACAATGAAAATTATTTTATAAATAAAAAGTACAAAAATATACTTATTGTATTCCTACATAATCTATTAGATTTTATACCGAATATTTTATCTTCAAAGAATAAGAAATTTTCAAAAACTATTTAATAAATTCTTCTGAATAACGTTTTAAAGTTGAGTTACAAATATAAATTACAACCATTGAAAGATTTGTAATAAATATTTTATAAACATTCTTGCAGGTTAGCTGTGCTTTTAACAAATCATCTGACAGGAAAAGAATTGCGATCTTCATATATGTTTACATTTATTTACATAAAAGAAAAAAAAAAGCATAAAACCACAAAATAATGCATTAATGCCGCAACGTATAAAATTAGGAATGTGGCAAAAATTGTTTTTGTAAAACAAACTATGCGGGTTTTATTTATTTGTATTTGTCAATATAAGATTTCAGATCAAATCCAAACTACCAATGGTGGGTAAGAAAAAACAAGAGAGCAGTAAATCGGAGTTCTGTTACACTAACTTCTCAAGAACACTGAAATAATTTTATTTTAAAACTTTGTATTTACCTTCCGGCTATTTATTATTTTTTGTTACATTCTGTTTACACAAAAAAGAGCTCATAACGACCAAAGATGATTTCTTAAATGTACAATTCCTTCTATCGCTACATATAACATGAAAAAGGAGGGAAGTAAATATAATTCTTCTGAGCAAATTCTGCTGATTTATTTATCAACTATACTTTAAATCATTTTTAAGCAGGAAAATACTTTAAAAGTAACTTTTGATCTATGATATTTTGAAAGTCTTAAGAATTGTTTTCTGTACATTTATTTCAATCGAAATCATACCAATTGCAGCCATTTTCAGATTCTCAGGAGAATTGGAGTGACACTTGACACTATAAATGATAGAAACTTCGCTCGAATGGAGTAATTCTTACAATATTCCACCTAAAATGATTAGTTCTTTCTAAATTGCAATTTTCTTCGCTAAAGATAAGTTATCTTATAGAATGAAATGAAAACCCGACCACAGAAAATCCTGAAAGTTAGTTTAAACTATAGTTTAGTGAAACATTAGTTTAACATTTTTCAGACCGAATTAAAGTCGAGGTAAATATTTATTATTATGTTTTTAATATTGCGTCTTTTAACGCTTTAGTTTAAAGTCACTAAAATGGATATGGAATATATAATGGAAAAACATTATATAATTTTTATCTTTTTCCTATTTGGGGACACTTGCTTATTCTATTATCTAATAATCTATTCTTACTACTATCTAATTCTATTCAAAGTGGAATATAGTGAAGATTATGTTAAATAATAAGAAAAGTGGTATGACATTCTGAAAGATTTATTTTTAAGTGCATATGTGACGTAAGTAGAAAATTTGTAAATTTAAATAAAAATAATTTTTTATAGGAAAGATAATAAAATTTATATTTATGCTTGTATTTTATAATCCATAAAATATAACTTTTAAAAGGTAAAAAAAAAAAAAGCCAAGCTGAAAGAAAAAGAAATAGGTTGTGAGTCGTGTTTAAAAATTGATGCGATATTAATTTTCCAAGCTTATATGCGGATAATTATTTAACATTCCCTATTAACTTATTTTCCATATGTAAGTAAGTCGCTATGTGTGATATGTTGATGGAAATCCTTTTCTCCCCGTATTAAATAAAACATAATGTGTTTCTGAAAATGAAAAAAAAAATTGATGGCCTTGCGGTAATATTTCCATATTTAACGTACTTTTCTAAGCACCCAAGATCACAGTTGAAATCGAGATTGTTATTATTCAAACTAACATTTTGCGACGACTGTTCATTTGCATATTAGACACGTGGACGTGGCTAACATTCATCTCTTTTTAAATTATTTCTCTGCCAAAAGCCTAATGTACAATTTTTAACTTTGAAAATCTTTTACTTAAAAAAAAAAATCTTATCTGTTTTGCAATTTCACGAGGTTTAGTAAAATTTATTTTCGGTGTTTCCGATGTGACGCCAGACTTTATTCTTTCGCATTTTTCTCGAAAACTATACGTTTTTGAGTATGGTTCTTTGAAAACTTTACACGTACTCTGAGAGAAGATTCTCTTTCTGCAAACTTTATGCCGTGGTATGCAAACATCCTGTACATACCCTCCAGTAATTCTTGAAAGATGTTATCTTAAAAAAATTGTATTTTTGGATATGCCTATTATCCTTTTTTGTAATAATTCAGCATGTGAATCACTTATATCTTTACAGGGTTATTAAAAGTAAATTCCATAAACTTTAAGCGATGGTAGAGCAATGAAGGAGCTCGAAGCGGCCGCGGTCGTCTAATGTATTAATGTATTACCTCCCCCCCCCCCCCCCACCCAGCCCTACCGGAACCGCTGGTAACTGTCTTTTTTTTTATTGAATTTCACTTTGAAATTTTTCCAGTGGGACCTTCCGTACTTGGGGCAGCATTACCAACTGTCTCGTCTTATAGCGGCCGCAACACAGCTAACTAGGGAACATCCTCAATTCTCAATTCTGTAATTTGACTAGAGTGGTAACCTTCGAAAACTCTTGTCACGAGGATCAAGAGAAGTATAGGAACTGTAATCCCGAATCCAATAGTTCACGAGATAGGGGCCCTTATCTGTTTCAGAAGGAGAGAAATAAAGAAGGCAAAAACAGCATGAGATTCCTTCTAAAGCTATCAAAGGCAGAAATTTTGTCTTATAATTAATCATGATAGTGATTTTCACGATACTTTTTCATGATAATGTGGTATAGAGAATGCTATTCTGGTACTGGACAGATGAACTGGCCAGACAGATGAAAATGAACGCATTGAAAAACCAGGTTTTGCTATAAAGCCAGTCTTTTTCCCAGTTGGTTCGACAACATACCTTCATCCACTGTATTTTTACTTCTTCAAAGGCTAAAAGTACTTGGAAAAGAGAATAGGCGAATATTCAAAAACCCATCGACGTATTTCCTGTGATGTTAACACTATTACTGCAGAAAGCATATAAAAAATACATCATTTACCCTACAACCAGTTCCCTTCACCTACTTTCAGTAAAGTACGCTAGTATGCTTTCCAAAAGGCATTAATGTGAAAAACTGATCCAGTTTTCCTATCAGTAAATATATGCTTCACTCTTACAAAACACACCTCGTGCTGATAGTCAAACAACAATGCCCTTCATCGTTTATGCCTGGTGTTGGAAAAACTTGTGTTTTCAACACTTTTACGTAGAACAACACTATCATGGTTAATTATAAGAGAAAATTCCTGCCTTCAATAGTCTTTGAAGGAATCTCATGCTGTTTATCTCTTTTTTATTCATCTCCTTCCGTAACAGAAAAGGGCCCATATCTCGGCAACTATTGGATACGGGGTATAGTTCCTATGCTTTTCTTGATCCTCGTGACACGAACTTTCGAACGATACAATTCTCCTCTAATTCCAGAACTGACAGTTGGGATTGTTCCCTAGTAAGAGAAAGATAGTGAGGAAATGATTTGGTTTGGCACAGTTCGTCCCCAAGCACTTACGGCTCCAGAGAATCTGCGTGCGGCACGCTTCGAAAACTTCTCTCGTCCAACGAATTCAGCCCTTGTTCCATGTTCTTGTCTTGTTTGGGCCGAATGAGAGCGTTTAAATCTGAGCGATAACCGGCTTCATATTACAAAGAGTTCTGACGGCTTACTGGAACTCTATTATATTAGAACACTATGGTTCGCAATTCCACCTCTTCCGTGAGTAATAGCGGTCATATACACCTATACAAACGGATTCTGCATAAGTAAATAGGGTCACAATACATATATTCAGACAAAAATAGAGTATGGATCAATCCAATCTGAACTCTGATTTTTGTTGATAACTTTAACAATAATCAAGACCTTTTTGCAAAATTTGTATCAGACTTTCTGCGAAATGTAACGATATCGCGAGAAGTGGTAAGAGTGGCCCCATCCATATCCAAACAGCGCTTAACTAGACGCTCCGCCTTTCCAAATTTAATTGACAATAAATACTGTTTCACTTAACGAAAAACTGCACACCCCTATCACTTTTCATGATGTCACCGGCTTTTATATACAGTGAGGTAAGTTACTTGAAAATATCTTTAAAATTTTTTAATTTTGAAAACCCTTTATAGTTTTTTCGGATAATTGTATTCCACCATTGCCATCTAAGGGGTTAAAGTTATGAACAATAAACTATGTTCGGACTGGAGTGAGACATCATGTATTTTGATTGAATACATCGATTGTGACCCCAGTCACCTATGTAAAAATTATTTGTTGACGCGCACTCCTCCATCCCTTGAAATTTGTCCAATCTTTTATTAATCTCCCCGTACAAGACTCCTGAAATGTGTTCGATTAAATATTTCTACATTTAAAACTACTGCCTAATACAACTTACAAATGAATAAATTGTCTAAAAGCACAGTCTTAATAAAATATATTACCTAGCGAAATTAATGTTTTGTCCATTGATAAGTCCATTAACGTTCCTGAATGAGATAACATTTAATGTGATAAAATATATTAATATGTACTGAGCTATTAAAGCTCATTAACTCCCGATAAAATAAATTTAAATTAACGGGCTTTACTCAAAGTCAATTAAAGTAATTAAACATATCACTTTTCGAGTAAAAATTGTAAACAATTATTTGACATTTGTAGTTTTGGCATTTTGCCCTTAGCATTTTAATTTTTTAGGTTATATTTAAAATATTTTTGATTTTTGCCGATGATAGTTTGAAAACAAGGTTTGAAATTGGATAATCACTTAAAGAAAATCTGTCTCAAAATTACATTTTATTTCTTAATATTTGTATTTTGTGAAATGAAATATTATTAGATTCATTCGCTTTATGTGTAAAAAAACCCCCTGAAATGTGACATTTGATTTGTTTTAATTAAAAATTTAAAATGTTGAGTCTATTTAATTTTGTTATGAATACTTTTAAAAAAGACGAATTTCCATTTTTTTGAAATCATCATTAATAAAGAAAAGACCTTTACTGGTTTATTTTGAGGATTTATAAATATACAAAAAGCGTATAAATACAAATTTAAAAATGGTAAAAAATATATCTACATCAAAAAATATCTGTTATTTATTTGTTATAATTATACTATTATTAGGGACGTTCAAAAAGAAACGAGCCGGAGTCTGGAATGTGCAAACCGGTGACAGAATGGTAATATTGTTGCGTCAGTAACAAAGAGGGTTTCCGACTAGAGCACGGAAGTCCACACACCCGCAGCTAAAGGGTCACGATTGCAAGTCACGTGATCACAAAGCTAGCAGAAGTATGCATATGTCGTACAGCGCTCCATTCGAGTTGTAAGCGACTGGAGATGAGTCTTCATGTCATCATTTCGAACCAGAATCGAAACGACAAAGTCTCCAGTGGAAACATCGAGGGTCACCGACACCAAGAAAATCCAAGGCCATCCACACAAGTGCAGGAAAGGTTATGCTGACGTTCTTCTTTGACCAAGACGGTTCCCTTCTGATAGACTTCTTGCAGCACAGGACAACAGTGAATGCCCAGCATTATTCGCAAACCTTGACCACCCTTCGCCAAGCGATCAAATCAAAAGGACCAGGCAAGCTCACCCGTGAGGTCATTCTGCTCCACGACAATGCAAGGCCTCATACGGCCAACACGATTACGGCACTCGTGCAGAAATTTAAGTGGGAGGTTCTCAGTCACCCTCCATACAGTCCACAAGTCTCTCCCTGCGATTACGCCATTTTTGGTCCCCTAAAAAAGTTCTCAGGGGCAAACGATTCACATCGGACGACGACGTCAAGCAGTACGTGCCGAACTGGTTCACATCGCAGCCCCAGGAATTTTACGAGACAGCCATTCACCGCCTTGTGTCTCAGTGGGACAAGTGCCTCAACAGTTAGGGCCAATACTTCTGAAATACATGTATTAGTTTCTGTTCCTAGGCCTCCGGCTCGTAACTTTTTGAACGCTTCTAATTGTTGATTAATTACGTTAATTGTTTGAATATTTTCCCTCATTCAGATGATGTTTTAATTGTTCCTTCTTTTAGTCCACTTTGCAAAGTTAATAGCAAAAATTTTTTTATGCAAGGTACTCTAGTGAACCTTGTACAGCTAAAATAATGTTTGATTCGGTATAGAATTTTCTATACTGGAGCTACATTTAAAAATCACGATGCCTTTTAAATATCATTGACTGTGTATTTGTAAGCTTGTTTCAGTAAACTACGCCTAGAATGATGTATCTGTAGGAGAAAATTCAATGCAGATACTGGTGTTATTTCAGCTGTACAGCGTCCGTCAAAGTCGCTTTCACGATTTGTCTTTTATGGTTAGTACTCTCAAAAGTGAGCAGAGCGATGAGACCATTACGTACCATCTGAGGAAAGGTATTTTAACACAGATATTTTTTCCCTAATCCCTAAAGTTGCTGTTACTATGTATTTGCTTACATAGTGACAGATAAAGATAAAAATATAAGGAAACTAGGGGGCTCTGCCCCCTGCAAGCTACGCTCGCCAACCCCCGTTCAGACACCGCAGAATCTAAAAATCTAAAAACATGCTAATCTAATGGGTTTTAAAAATATTAGGGAAGATTAAATTATACTGAAAAAGCTGTGCAGATCTCCCTGTAAACGGATTTCCATTCAGTTCCCGCCCCACCAGTGGCTGAGAGGTTCTGCTCTCGAAGCTGGTAGACGGGAGGTGCTGGGTTCGATCCCAATCGCGCCCGTCGGCCTAATCGTTCGGAGTTTTCGTGGTTTTCTTCGAACCTTGGATTTCCAAGCGTTAATACGGGTTAGGTTCCCTTAGAAAGACCCCCACGAAGGACACTCCCCCCTGGGCCTATATCCCTCGTGCAGATAATTGGCCGTCATAAATACAACCAACCAACCAACCATTCAGTTCCCTTTGATTGAAAAAATTTAACGGAGAAGCAGTTGCTGTTAAGACATCCAATGTTTTTTTTTCGTTTTTGATTAAAGAGGATCAGTTAAACATTTGAAAAGAAGCTAAAATAAAATGAATTAAGTATTCAGAATCTTTATCAATCGATATTTTAAAACAATCTCTATAACAATAGCCTAAATCATGTGACTATCATCAACAGTTCCGGGCGAAACACTTTGCTTTTTATACTCTAGGTGCTATTTTGATACTTTAATATTATCCAGGCACAGGTGATAAGTCGCCAAATCTATCCCCATCATTTCATCTATATTATAATAGTTCAAGTCATCAAATGCCATAAACAAATACGATCTGATTCCTTCGCCTTTCATATGAAGGTTTGGAACAAATATCATATACTGGCGCGATTTTTTTCCAACGCCAATTTGGTGAACGCATCAACAGCATAAACAACAACACTCGGCTTACCATATCAAGCAAAATAACGATACTTTGGCACCAGTTAAGTACCCGTTGCGTATATGACATTGGCGTCAGAAAAAAATCGCTCCAATATGGGGCCGTATATGACATCTGTGCCGAAAGAAAAAAAGCCAGGTGCAAATCTCGCCAATATCTTTTTTTCAACTCGCCAGTTAGCATTTTTTTTATTGTTCGAGTGGTAAATTAAAACATTGATTTGAAGTTGAAATTAAATGACATGGTTTGTTACATAATTTAATATTTCGCCAGATGTCATATGTTTGGAACATGATTTTTTTTTTTTTTTTTTTTTTTTTTTTACGAAAATTTGGCGAAAACCTCGTTTTCGAATACCAGTTACATATGTATTTTTGGTACTACTTAGTTATCCCGTCGACAAAAAATCTGTCGCGAACTATAAGATTAAATGCCAATAATGCTTGATCGTAAATGTCACATTCACTTGACTTTTAGCAAGTTACACGTGTTTACGTCATCAAGTGATTTTTATTTCGACGTTTTATTTTTATATTTATTAATGTTATACTAATTTATTTGTTCTTTCGTTATTTAAAATAAAAATTTTGTCAATCTGTACAATTTGGCGAGTGGTTTGGCGAGTTATATAATTTGCGAAATTGGTTGACGGAATAACTACTACATTGTACCGTATTTTTTAATTATTTTCTATTATTTTCAAAACGAAATAACAAAAAAATAATTAATAACTATAGAACAAAATAATTTATATAAAATTAAAAAACAAATAAAAGTTAATAAACATTTATTATTAAATAAACAACAATAGCCGGGTTACCATGTCTATCAAAATAATGCCATTAGTGCGCCAATTAGGTACCCCGGTGAGTATATGACATCTGTGCCTAATATTTTTCTTTTCTTTTTAAAAAAAAAAAAAAAAAGAAGTGAAAGCCATCAATTTAAATGTTTCATTTTTAAATGAAAGTTTTGTATTTAATAAAATGATAACGAAATACAAAAAAAGCATTGTTCTTACATAGATTTAAGGGAGTCCAAATTGTCGCCAAATTAATTTAAAATAGTAACCTTTTCTGAATTATGAAAAAAAAATTCTGTTATGATTAAAATTTGAGTTGCCATCATTAGAAAAAATGTATTTAAAATTAGAAAAAAATAATATTTCGAAAACTAATTCGAATTAAAAAAATTCTAATACCAGTTTTGAGATCTGTGGATCAACACGGATTTTTGGTGTTAATTTCATCGCAAAGTATTCCATATTTTAGGAGAAATCGCCGTGAAACAAAATCAGTTGTTTAATCAGTCGATTCAAAGAATCGATACATTTCAGGCGTTTCATATATTCGTTTCATAAATTCGTTTCATTAGGATTTTATATATATAGGGTAGATTTCATTTTAGAAATTTTCGACTGTGCTGATACTAATATGTGCAGATCGCCCAAAGAGACATTCTGAATAAAATAAATAAATAAACAAATAAAATGGAATCTATATTATAAAGGACAAACATATCTGTGCGTAACGCATACGTCATTTTGCGAATGGCAACACTTTGAAATTTGAAATAAAATTTTAGTTTTGCAATTTTCTCTACTGAAAATTTTTAAACTTCTAAACATCGCACATTTTAAATTTTTACACCGTCATATAAGGAAAAAAAATGCTCTTTTAAATGCAATTAGTTTGAAAGCTGTATCGCAATTTATTTTTGAGATATTAATTTTTTTGTAGTTTTTAATACCATTTTTCTTATCATGGCAACGAAAGTAACCCATTTCTATTGAAAGTCATTGAAAGTAAACGGAAAATAGTCGAAAATAGGAGATACTGTATCTTTTTGTTGCCATTTTTTCATAAAACCTGAAAAAAAAGTTGAAATTAAAATATGGGCTATGTCAAGAATATTGTCTGTTATTCCGTGATAATGACGTCATATGCATATTTTCTATAGACGAAGTTTAAGACGATTTAAAAATTACTGGATTGTAAAAGTGGATTGCTTAGCGGATGCAAATGACGTCATTTTATAAAAAAGTGTGTATTTTAATTCTTAAACCTGAATTATGTTTTGTAGAAGTGCGTCATTTTCACAGCCCAGCTGCTTTGAAATTCTTCACAGGTTAAAATGCTTCACTTTTGAAAATATTGAAATTGAAATCACATATACTGATAAAACGCAATGTTTTACAAAAATTTGGAGAGTCTTTATAGAAGATGGGTGACATGCAAATAATAGCGATTTATATTACCGAAATTGATGATTCTCGCCTGGATGGATTTGCTTCGCCGAGTTTGACAAGCAAACAAATAATTCGCGGTTTAAAATAATATCATGTTTCTGAAGGTTTGGTCCAAAATTCACGCGAATAATAAAATTTTAATGCTATTCTTTAGGACATTCTACTATAATTTTATCAAAATAACATAGTTTTCTTAATTTAATTTTTTATAATTTTATACAATCTATATATTTAAAACACAAGTGTTTTTTTTAGTCATCTGCCCTGATCTTTCTGCTGAACTAATTTTACTAATATTTTTTTTTTAACTGAAAGCTCTTCATTTGTAGATGTGATCGCACTATCTGTTTTTTTTTATATCCCCACTTTTATATTTTAATTTTAAAAGCCTTTTATGAAATTTCTTCTAAATGGTGAAAATTAGATAGCTTTCATTATTGCAGACAAGAGAGAAATAATGAAATATTTTTATCTTTATTCATGCTATTATCTGATAAAAATTGTTGTATGTGTTTAGTGGCGCAAAATATCCCATTAAGGATATAAAATTTTGAACGGAAATTGACGTACTGCTTTTGAAAACATGCATTTTTCCTCATAATTTTTCTATATTGTTTTTCCTTCTGCATGTGTATTGATACTAAGTTTCAGACACTAGGCGAAATGCTTGATTAAGTGAAAATGAAGTCATATTTAAAAGAAAACGATCATTTTCTTAGATAAAACTAAACATTTTAACACAAATGCGTCTAAAAAACATAAATTACGGAAATTTTTACTCTTCGGAATTGAGATTAGAATCTCAAGTAAAGGGTGCGTCTGTTCACATAAAAGATGTTGCTGACAATCATGACTTCAAGTTTTGAGTTAAAATGATTTTTAAATGATCAAACAAAATACAATTTTTTTTTAAATGTTGAATACGGATATGAGAAGTGCGTATGCATATTTTGAGAAGGTGATAATTGTTGTTTTTCATTCCGGAATACCAAGCATATCATTAGATAACCACATCCTAATAACTGATCTTTATTATATTTTACTGATTAAGTATCTATATTATAAAGAACAAACGTATCTGTGCGTAACGCTGACGTCATTTTGCGAATTTTCGCTACTGCAATTTTTTAATCTTCTGACCATTGTACATTTTCAATTTTCATCGCATAGGGAAAAAATTTACTTTCAAATGCAATTTGTTTAAAAACTGTATCTTAATTGGCTGATGTATTATATTTTTTAAAATAATTTTTAAGCATGATTTTTTTAAAGTTTATCTTATCACGTGCCGGTTTCAATACATAATAATAATAATAAACATTTTGCACATAAGCAACAAACATTTTTCAGCATTTGTTTCTGACTATTTTTGCATAACGAAATTAATACTTCCTTTATAAAAAAATAAAATAATAATATTGTAAAAAGGCAAATCTAACATATTTGTAATCGTACAATTTCAATTTTTAGTTCACCAAACAGGATTTTTTTTTTCCTAATGGAATTTGTTTGCAAAGTTCATCTCAGTTTACTGATTGTCTATGGTTTAAAATTTTTTTTTAAAACATGAAATATTTTTTTTATTTATCTATATCGCGCGGAGCTCGATCACGAAAGATTAATCCGTTTGCCCTTAAAACAAAATAAAAAGTTCATCATTTACTTACGGCTAATATCCATTAAAAAAAACTTCCGTATGAATAAATAAAAAATATAATATAAATAAAACGCAAATTTAACAGACATGTATAAGCTCTGAAATTATCAGAACATAAAAGGCAAAGTAATACATAAGTAGCAAAATCTTGGTCAAATAACTCTTAGCATGCGGCTAATAAGAAAATATCACTTTTGATAAATTTCAAAAAATTATTTGATTGTATAATTCGTATTTTCCATAATAAAAATGCTTTTTTAATGTAAGTGGGCAATCTAAAAAAAATATTGCATATAAAAAAATATTAGTTTTCAAAAAAAAAAAAAAATGTTTTCACCTATATTCTTTAACCCGGGAAGCCCGGGTACGATCCCCTAGTAAATTATAATGAATGGAAGAGTCCCATTGGTCTCCATTTTGAAAAGTAGTATTTGGAAACAGGCATATTCCATGGCGTATATTTCTATTGCAAATGCTACTACGGATATTATTGTTTGTAAAATTGATATTTAATAACAGAAGAGTTAGAACCTTGTAAATGTAACATCTAAACAGAATGAAAAGTGAAAATTGAGTGAACTTTGATAAAAAATTTTAATGTAAGCTTGAGCATTCTTGCCTGTTAAAAATGCGCAATGCCATCTATTGACTAAAATTTAAACTATTTTTACAAAACATCTTCGCTGTAGTTAAATAATAATTGAATCTTAAAACTTCAGAGTCCTTTTTGAAATACTCAGTATTCACGTAAAAGGAAAAATGTATGTAAAACTTATGAAGAACCTACATTTTTGTATTTTAATAATTCTATTATTTATAAGTAATGCATCGAAGGGAGTACTTGATGTTTGAACTATTACACAGCATCATATGAAACAGAAAACAACGACATACACACATTAATTGGCATTTATATTTCAATAACAAAAGTTTAATATTGTTTCATTATACTATGATTTTTATGTTACTAGTCTTTCATTATTATTATTATTAACCCCCGGTACGGTATGCTATTTCTTTCTCCCAGCTTATTTTTTGTCTCTCCAAAAAATAACGTTACCTTACGGAAGCCAGCCGTAAAACAAAGCAGTAGGATTTAATACTCTATAGCAATTTTTTAAACTTCTAAGCATCGCACATTTTCACTTTTTATAACGTCGTATTGGAAAAAAAGGTACTTTTAAATGCAATTTGTTTGAAAGCTGCATCTCTATTTATTTTTAAAATATTAATTTTTTTTGTTGTTTTTAGAGCCATTTGCTTAATATTGGCAACGGAAGTACTCCATTTCTGTAGAAAGTAAAGGAAAAATAGTTGTAAAATATTAAGTATATATTTTCGTTGCCATTTTTTCATAACAACTGAAAGAAAATGTAATTAAAATACGCGCTATTTTGAAAAAATATAAACGAATGGTTTCTGTTAAAAAATCGAGCTATTATAAACTATATTTAATTTTAAGTATCGATATTAATGTTACAAGCAAATGAAGGCCTATAAATCATTAGACGGCCGTTTTTTTTTTTTTGTTTGTTTGTTTTGGTCGAGTTTCTTGAATGGGGGCATCTTTTTGCTGCATTTGTGTATTATTTCGCGATAGTGACATCCTATGGCTACTTTTCTGTAGATGTTTAAGAGTGGATCGTAAATGCGGAATTCTTAAGCGGATGCGAATGACGTCATTTTACATAAAATAAAAGCGTGTGCTGTAAGTCTTAAAATTGAAATATGTTTTGTACTATTTATATATACATATATTTTTTTTCATCGGGGGCGACACTAAATTCTGAAAAAGCAGAAATCCTGTTTTCTAGTTATTATTTTAATCATATTTATGCTTTACTAAACTTTACGTCATGAAATGTCATACATTTTTTATTGCTGTATATGATAATACAAAAGTTAGTTTTTTGCTATTGTTTATATTAGAAGAAGAGATTTCCCCAAAATTCGGCTTCTTTTTCGTTTTTCGACTAAAATCTGAGTTTCGCGAAAATTCGGCCGGGCCGAAACTTAACCAAAAAAATCTGTATTTCAAAAATCTCGTTTCTTCCTTCGGAAATTTTCAACATTACTCATTGATTTGAGATGATGAGACACTTAAATGAGACCCTCTTTATTTATTACTATGAACTTCACTGTTTACAATTAAAAGTCTTGACTTCAAAAATGCATGTATGAAACAACTTTGAGGATGCTTTTCACGTGCTCGTTAAAAGCTGCAGACTTAACAGTAATAGGGATTTTTTAGAAACCGCAGTAGTATTCCGAATACTCTTTGAGAAAGTTTTAGTGTGACAGATGATACATTGATGATACAGATGATCATTTACAAAAATCATTATAAAAGATAAATCGAGGAGTGTATTACCTAAAACATTTTTTAATTAGATGAAGTTCGAATAATTAGAATATCATTTTGTTGATGAATTAATTACATTTTATTTCATATGAAAATAAAAAAGTTTTGGTCAAAATCACAGCGAGCCAACTTGGACTGCACGTATTATTAATTAATAATTATGTATACTTATGTATGTTTTAATAACTTTAAAATATTTTTTTGGACTTTTTCGTTTTCGTTTTTGGCCGAAAATACGAAGATTACCGAAATTTGGTTTTGGTTTCGGTTCCGGTCTCAAAAACCTGTTTCGGTCTATCCTTAATTAGAAGTATATTATTTCATTATATACGCTTTTAATTGTTATAACTTGCTTTCGCTGAAATGTATGAATGACATTTCATGCTTTGATGTGAGCAATAAAATCATATCTTCGTTTTAGATAAAAGGTCTAAGTTTACACCATTCGATTCCATTATTGCACGTATCGTTAGGTCGAAGATTTCATAGAAACATATTAATAGATACGACAAATATAGATAGATGAATGCGTCAGAGAAAGTTAGTTTTGTATTGCAGTATCTCGTGCCTAACTGAAGAGCTGCGTGGAGGAACATGTAAATGCTACATTTTCTTAAAAAAATTTTCATCTTTTGGATGAAAGCGTTATGAGGTATCCTATAACATGGTGAAGCTAAAATACTAAGATTCCATTTAGTCTTGAAGATTTGAGGCATTATTCTTTAATATTTAATATTTTAACATTTAATAACGTCAATAATCTTAATAACTTTTAATATTTGAAAATTAAATATGAATAAGTTTTTCTGAGATAGTTTAGTACCATACCTGTTAATATTTTAAACACGGGCATCAAATAGAAAATAAATCATTAAAATTTACAGCAGAAACTTTCACTTCAAATTTCTTCAAATGTAATTTTTGTTACTTAACATGTTCATCCACTTAGCTCTTCAATTGTTACATGACTAATCAATATTGAAATAAACTCTCAAATTTTATATATTGGCAATTTAAAGTTGCGAAGAGCTGTGTGTGTGAGAGAGAGGAGGAGATAATATGTCTATAGTAAATTAGAAATCAATAATTTTAAAATAAATTATTTTATTTTACTTATTTGAGTTCCCACTTTCATGAAATATACAAATAATTGCAATAAAAAATTAGTAATTGTCGGATTAACAACATGTAAATCCATAACTAATAATTTATTTTACCTGTCTATATATTATCTCATTAGACGGAAGTATCATTAAAAAGAAGTACAGCGTTCGTCCATATTTTCACATATATCTTTAAAAGTAGCAGTCGTGTGTAAATATTGAAATGCATACGATCATATATTTATTAATAAAAAAAATACAGTTTCTACTTTGTTTTGCTGGAAATTTTGCTGTCGTGTTATGAAAGTAAACAGATAATCGTGAAAATGAGAATACTTAATACAAAAAATGTCAAAGCCTATAGAATTTAGTATTTAGGAAGGGAAATAGTAAATAGTTTTTGTAATATTAAAAAAAAAAAATGAATAAAGGTAATATAGTTTTTTAATGTGTATATGTATTTGTTATTATAATTAACGCATGTTAAAAACGTAATTAATTTATAAGTACGTATAAATTAAAAAAAAATGTTTAATTTTTTAATCTGAAAAAAATATTTATTATTTTTGTTGCCGAAGATTAAGTTTCCTGTATTTGGCGTTTTCTGGAAGAATTATTCTATTTTTCTTGATAATCTATTAACTTGCATAATACATCAACGAATGATCTTATCTAAAGCAGTTCAGCAAGTTAAAAAATATATCTATCTTTGAAAGCAATTGACTTAACTAAAACGGTTAATTAAAAGTTGAGTTGTTCGTTTGCTGCTATATTTTTACAAGCTGTAATAACTTTAAAACAAAAATAATAATCCCATGAAGATAAACATTTGTATCCGACAATTGCTTTCAAAGATATATTAAAAAGATGGGTATGCAAAATACTTTTGGCCAAAAGTAGGGTGATCAGTAAAACATGATTTCGTTGATTAACAATGTATTTTATTTGCTCATAATTTTTTTTTTATCACTAAACAAAAATATAAAAGTCTGAAGGTGTAAGGGTTAACAAAATATGAATTCCCAGTTGAAACTAAAATATTTTCCACTTTTGGGTGCTTATTTTCAAAAATACTTATTATTTATCTTCTAAAAGGAATCAAAATTATACATATTTTATGTTTTTACCAATATCTGTTTTGGATAAAAAAAATTCCAAAATCTATCTATCTATACATAGTAAGTTGTTTTACTGTTTGGGAACTATTGTTCGGAAAATTAACGAAATACTATATTGTAACACAAATATTTCTATATTTTTTAATAATTATATAATAATTTACGTCATGTATTACATTTATTATCGATTCAAAAATGTGTTTAATTTTTGCATAATATTCCTACGCCTTTTATTTTCCGTAGTAACATTTAAAAAAAAAAAAAAAAAAAAAAAAAAAAACAAGTTTGACAATCTGTATAAAATGGTTGCACACATCATTCTTTTTTTCTTTCTTTTTTTTTTTTTTTAGAGACTCATTCCAAAATTTCGAATGAATTTTAAAGATTTTTTGGAAAATACATTTTTTTTAAAAAACATACCAAGGGTATAAAACAATAAGGACATGCTAGCTTATAGTTTTGATTTTTGAATATTGATTGTAGTTGATTGTACTAATCGTGACAATCTTGATTGATTGTTAATGGCATATTTATAGTTAGACCGGCAGAAATTTCGGAGGGGGTGGGGTCAAAACCTGGTTGTCCCCTATTGTCTACGGCAATGACACACAAAATAAAACAAACAACGATATATTTATAATAAACACACATACTACAATATACAGTGAAACCTCTCTGAAAGGGCCACCTTCCGTTTCATTGAAAACTGGCCCTTGAATAGGGGTGACCAAATTTTTCATTTCTCTTTCCTTTTATCCCGCGATTTTTAAAATCTGCATATTCTTTCAGTAAGTTATCTTTGTTTTTAACAATATTGTTTATTTGATTCTTGCTGCAATTAAACTGTGAAGTTAGTTTTTTTACAGATGCTCCTTGGTCATGACAATTAAGAACTTTGATTTTGTCATACAAATCCAAATGTATTCTTTGGATTGATTTAGGTGCCATAATTTTAAATTTTACATAAGCCTGAGCATAAAATTTCTAGTGTAAGAATTGTGCTTCAATATGCATTTACAGTTTTAGTAAATGTGGAATCAGTTTTTCTAGATAACCTCTTATCATTTGTGTGCCCACAACAAAGAGTCGAGTTTCCCCTCCAACCCAGCTCCTACAGGTGAAAGGTCAAACAAAGTGTGGGGAACACCTGTTGGTCTCACTTGTGGAAAAGTTTGTGGTCCATCATTGTGTTACTAAATCCTCCCCATCTACCCCTGCCTTCTTTGTTGCAACTGCAGTTGTTTGCTGCCATCTAATCTTTTGGTTCAGGAATCCAATACACCTGTTTAGGATTTAAGGCACATGTGAAAAAAAATGGCCTTTTATGAAGGGTAGGTGCGGCCTCTAATTGGAGTAAATTTAACATTATGTTTATGGGAAAAATTTTCGTTCCTAAAAATATTGGCCCTCAACAGAGGTGGCCCTTGAATAGGGGTGACCTTTAACAGAAGTTTCACTGTATATTAAAACACACATACACACATAAATATGTATGTATGTCTGTATAATATTTATATATACCTTTAACGAAATATTTTGTTACTTTTACATTGTTGAATCAAAAACAAGGTGATTAGTGCATTTATATCTAAAGATTATGAATTTATTGTGTTTCTTCGATTGTGAAAAACATAGAATTTTTTTATTGAGCAATTTAAAATAAAAGAGGAACTAAAAATTTTCAGTTATGAAGATGGTGGGGCAGTGAGAAAGGGAGACCTCCCTGGATTTTAAAATATAATTAATTAGAATTTTCTTTTCTTCTGTTTTCAAAAACATAATGTTAACTTTCACAAGTAACTTAAAATGAAAAGAAATAAGAAATTTTTAGTTAAGGGGTTGGGGGGGGGGGAGACTCATTGACTCTCCCTGGATTTCTAAATTTAATTAGTAATTTTTTTTTTCTCCAATTTACAAAAAATAATAAAATTTATTCTTTTTGGATAACTTAAAATAAAGGAACTAAGAATTTTCCGTTGGGGGAAGGGGGCATAGGTGAGTCATTGCCCCTCCCTCGATTTTGAAATGAATTAATTTTTTTTCTCCGATTTTTGAAAAACATAGTGAAATTTGATCTCTCTTAACTTAAAATAAAAGAATAACTAAGAATTTTCTGTTAGGGGGGACGAAGGTAGAAGAGAGCTATTACCGCTCCCTAAATTTTAAAATTTAATTAATTAAATTTTCTTTTCTTCTATTTTCAAAAACACAGAAAAGTTTATAATTTTCGAGTAACTTAGAATAGAAAAATAAGAAATTTTACATTAAGAAGGCGGGAGGGGAGGGGGTGAGAGGTTCATTGCCGCCCCTCCCTGGATTTTAAAATGTAACTAATAAAAATTAATTTTTTTCCTCTTTTAAAAAAGTAGTAAAATTTATTCTTTTCGAGTAACTAAAAATAAGGAAACTAAGAATTTTCTGTTAGGGGAAGGGGGCATAGCTGAGCCATTGCCCCTCCCTCGAATTTTAATTTTAACTATTTTCTTCGCTTTTGAAAAACATACTGAAATTTAATTTTTTTATATTAGAATAAAAGAGGAATTGAGAAATTTCCATTAGTGATAGGGGAAGGGGGAGAAGAAACCTATTGCCCCGCCCTGGATTTCAAAAGTTAATTAATTAAAATTTCCTTTTCTTCTATTTTCAAAAACATAGTAAATTGTATACTTTTCGAGTAACTTACAATAAAAAAATGAGACGAAATTTTTCATTAAGGGGCTGGTGAGTGAAAGGCCCATTGTTTTTGTTAGGAAAATTTGTTAGTGTATACGGCCATTTGTTTTCTTGTCTGGTCACTGTTCATCTAAAATTTAGAGAAAAAGTTACAATGCTTCTAGATTGTTTACTAAGGATATGATGATCAGTTTATTTATAAAATTTATCACTAATTCGAAAATTTATTTATATTATAAATATATAAATTTGTATATGAATTTTAATAAAATAATGCAACAACAGCAAAAACGACAAGAAAAAATCTAATTACTTTTACACCATCGGGTAAAACTCAAAGTGATTAGTTTATTTATAACATCATATATTATATGTAACATGTATAGATAAATCAATTTACTATGTTTTTGTAGTGGATTTTAATTATAAAAATTTCCAATTATTGTGTAAAACACTGGTTGATTAATAAATTACAATACGGAATACGAAGGTTTTTATTATTGTATCATTAAAATACCTGTAATAATTAATCAGTTAATAAATTCTTTAACAATGTGGGTAACACGCTACACATATGTTTACGTGTTGTAATACATCTTTTACACCAATAACTCATCTCATTTTTTATTGACTTTTTTTATCCGTACAAACAGGCAAATATGGGAAAGACTCTATGGAGATGCATTAATAGAGATATTATAAGCGTTTATTGATTATTAAATTACTATAATGTGATTAGTTTATGCAATATATTTATTATAAAATTTGTTGATTTTTCAGAATTTTCTTTTGCATCAGTGAATTAATCACATGGTGGTTAGTTGTTTCTAATATCTTACATTATATTTTATATGTATAATGAATTTTTTATGTTTTACCTAAAGGCATCTTTAAGTGAACCACAAGGTTATCACTTAAAGTAGCTGCCTAGTTTCGGAACGCTTTTTAAAAATTATATACAATTTTGAATAAATACACATATATATATTCATTTGTAACTCAGAATGATGAATAAACACAAAATCCTAACAATATCTTCGTAACATTTTTAAAAATTGGAGGGGGGGGGGTGCCTTTTTGTTAGAAAAATTTCATGATGCTTACGCCAGATAGCGTACACTCAATAATTATTATGATATATATATATATATATATATATATATATATATATCAGTTTCTTTTGTACTACACACTACTATAACACTTACCTGTGCAGTGAACTACGAGTTTTACAATATCTTCAAAATTAACTGAAATATTTCAAAATATGTCAAAAAATACATAAAAAAAATTACCATTTTTTTATTAGAGTACTTATAAACTAATTACATTATCACATAGAACTTACATTCTAGTTCAGAACATAGTAAGCAATATGAAAAGCATTCTGACAAAATTTCACTGAAATACGTTTAAAGCATTTTATGTAATGAAGTTTGTCGTTCATGGAAATAGCGAAAAAGTTGATTTTCCAGAATTGCATTTCAACATTTCTTACCTATATTGTTTTTTATCTATAAATATAGTCTAGAAGTGTCAATTATGGTTTATTAACTTTTTATGTAAAAAACGTTAGAAAATCATGTATAGAAACATTGTTTATTTCGCCTGGTCATCCTATGCTCACTTCCGGTGTTTGACTCATTACTTCCTGTTTATTAAATTGGTCGTAACTCTTCTTTTAGCAATCGAAGGAATAAAACTAAAACAGATATAGAATCGTAAAGAAAATGCTCTTTCAAATAAAACAATAAAAAAAATTCCAAAATATTCTCCAAAACCGCTATTTTAATGTAGGCAGATACGTTAATTGGAATACAGAATATTTAAAAGATTTGATTTGATTTTAATGTATTTTAATGTATTTTAAATAATTTTATATTATAAATATATACATCTAAAAGCAATTTTAGTACGTTTTATTTGTGCTTGACATGAATTTTAAGAATACTTGAAGTTTTATTATTTTTCCGTTATAATATACTATTTCATAAGTAATTAATTAATGAAAACTCAAATAATAGTAGTACAGGCTGCACAGATGTTTACTCATTATAATAGACCTTGTACCCCAAAATCTCCTCTCATTTTTCAGTCACATCCTTTACCCGTATAAAGATGTAAACGGGGTAAGAAATTCCACTGAAACCGATGCTACTAAATGAACCTTTTGTGATTAGTTTGTTTACTATATTTATTATTTATTTTATAATTTATATATATTTTACGAAATATATATTACTTCCTGTTTATTAAATTATTCCTATTATTTTATTGAAAGAAAAACTATGATAGGCCTAATATTAGACATCAAGAAAATTATGAAGGAAGCAGAACATGATAAATAATTAGCAAATAGCTTTATATTTCATTGTTTACATATTTTAATTAAATTAAAAATTAAAATGTCAAAATACGAATGAAGTTCACGGCCTTCCCCTATTATTATTTTATTTATTTATTTACTTATTTAAATTTATTATTTGCACCCCCCCCCCCCCACACACACACACACGGTTCCGAGCCTTTGTGTAAACCACAAAGTGATCATTTTGTTACAGTGTGGAATACAAATATTTTACAAATTCTACTATTATCATCATTTTCATATAATTAAACAGTTAATAAATTCCTAAACAATCTAATCACACGCTGCGCCGTACAGATGTTTACTCACTCTAATAACCTTGTACAACATTATCTCATCTCATTTTTCATTTGCATTCTTGAACCGTATGTAGATGCAAATCTGGAGAAGGGTTCATCTCTGGGTTAATCTGAAACCAGTGCTTCAAAATAAACCTGAAAAAAAATCTGCCTGGTTCCTCAATAATTTTATAGAGCTGCACTTACAGAAATACAGGGTGTCCATAATTAAACGACTCTACTTTAAAGTTGTTTACCAAGTTAACTTAACAATATCTCAAAACAGCTAACTCCACCAATAACATTCCCAGTACAAAAGTTGTAGAGCTTAAAATTCTGAATAAAATGAGTGCCTACACTTAATGTTTTTGTTCAATATTAAGGCACAGTTTTGAGATATTTTAAGTTAACTTGGTCTCTCCTGGCTTCAAGCTGTTGATTTAAAAAATTTTGGAATAGAATTACGACCTTAATATTGAACGAAAATATTAATGATGGTACTCATTTTATTTAAATTTTAAGCTCTACAACATTTGTATTGACAATGTTTTTAATAGAGTTAGCTGTTTGAGATATTGTTAAGGTAATTAAAAAAAAACGTATTTTTCGAAAATAAATATGTACATATTTTCTAACATTCACCTAAGTACGAGAAAGAAAACTTAGTACGTTCATTTTAGACCTAAAGCGATTATGAAGCGATTAAAACAATTTTCAGTATTCTCCAAATTAATTCTGAGTTCAACCCCCTGAGCACAGGTCTAAAACTTTAAAGTAGAATTGTGACCTTAACGTTCAACAAAAATATTAAGTTTAGGTACTCATTTTACTCAGAATTTTAAGCTCTATAACATTTGTATTGACAATGTTTTTGACAGAGTTAGCTGCTTTGAGATATTGTTAAGGTAATTAAAAAAAACGTGTTTTGCGAAAATAAATATGTAGGGGAGATGGGGACACATGTGAACACGGGGCACATGTGAACATCGTAATTTTTCGATAGTTATTATAAGTTTTTTATTTGAAAAAAAATTAATGAAAATGATAGCACCTGTAGACATATGGTAAAAATTTTTTGAAGCTCTATGACGTTTTGTTTGCCTTCTGTAGCCAAAGCACTGTTTTTAGATCTCAAAAGTAAAATCTTTGTTCCAAGTTGATAAGCGAATAACTCTATTTATTTATTCATTTATTTGAATTTGAGTGTTTTAACATATACTATGAATACTAATAAACATTTTTTATAAAGTTATTTTTCTTCTAAAATTGAGAAATGTTAATGATTTATCAATTTAACAAAAGCAGCAATGTGGGGGACTTGTGAACAGACTAGTTGGGGGCAGATATGAACAGTTCATAAGTGCCCCAATAATCATTCTGTGATTATGTTTCTTTCCGTTAAATTAATGAGAAATAATGTCAGTTCCATTATCTACAATTTTCCTGAAATAGAAGATATTTTCTTCACACAAAGTTGATTTTATATAGAAACTTCCACAAACACATCTTTCAGCAAATACATATAAAGAGCAACAAGCTCGTTTACGTTCAATTATACTTTAAATAAATTTAATGTTTTCTAAAATGCAATAAGTGTTATATATTATTTTACTAAACGATTTGCCACAATATTTTTTATGCATTGTTAATACAAAAGTATCACTTGAACAACTTTGCAAATTTTTCTATTACATTTGTTCTAAACTTGACTTACTTCCATCTTTAAAACAGTTATGTATATGATGCTTTGAATGAAGATAGATACCAGTAATATTTAAAGAAAGTAAAATTTTTAAAGTGATAACTACCGTAAAATCCCGATTGTACCACCACCCCCTCTTTCAAAAGCAAAAGAAGTTACGGGGGGGGGGGGAGGGCGTTATAGTCGAGATTTTTTTAAGAGCCATTATTTTGAAAATCAGACAAGTGTGATTGTTGTATTTTTCGTTTTGCTTGATTTTTTTTATGTTGAAGTAGATCACATTTAATGAATAATGTGCAATTTTGAAGCCCTGAAAAATTTTTCCCTTCCCTGTAGAAAATGTCAAAGTTCAAGGTTGTGACCGTCATTTTTCATGAAAAGTGAAATGCGAGTATGTTTGCAGTGCTAAAGCTTGCGAAAGCAACGACATCCCAAACTTCTTTTGGGATGAAATATTAGTATAACACTACCTGCTTAGTAGACTGTATTCGTTTCCATGGGGCATTGTTATTTTACATTGTTATGTTGCCTCAAAATGCAATGAAAATGACGTTTTTGTCCGTTTTCCGCACGTATTTTCTTATTTAAGCAATAGCACCCCAATTTTTTTTCTTATAGAATATCAAAGTGTACTACAAGGACAAGCTACATAATATAAAACTTTACCGGAATATTGCTGCTGTTAGCAGGAACAGTCTGTTAAATATTCAAAAGTTTCAAAATAGGTAGCATTTCAATTAGTCTTTTCTCAAAACAGCATCACGGTTCAATAAAACAAAATATATCACGTAGTATTTGGAAGTATGTACAAACACATGGAAAAGAAAAAAAGGTGGGGCCTCGTCATATATATTTTTTTTTAAATATCAGAATTTACAAAAATTCTCAGTCAAAATATCCTGTTTAAATTTCCCTTTTTTCCATTTAGAACAAGGAAGGGGAAAGAAAAGGGGATATTCCATTTTCTCATAGGGAAAAAACATAGCTAGCGGAACGAGAAACGGGATGTTTCGTTTTCTGATAGGGAAAAAGTATGATAAATGACAGTCTTTTTTGTGACTTTTGACATTTTTTTTAAATACAAATATGACGAGACACCACCTTTTTTTTTTCTTTTCCATGTGTTTGTACATACTTCCATCTACTACGTGATATATTTTGTTTTATTGAACCGTGATGCTGTTTTGAGAAAAGACTAATTGAAATGCTGCCTATTTTGAAAATTTTTGAATATTTAACAGACTATTCCTGCTAACAGCAGCAATATTCCGGTAAAGTTTTATATTATTTAGCTTATCCTAGTAGTACACTTTGATATTCGATAAGAAAAAAAAAATGGGGTACTATTGCTTAAATAAGAAAATACGTGCGGAAAACGGACAAAAACGTCATTTTCATTGCATTTTGAGGCAACATAACAATGTAAAATAACAATGCCCCATGGAAACGAATACAGTCTACTAAGCAGATAGTGTTATACTAATATTTCATCACAAAAGAATTTTGGGATGTCGTTGCTTTCCCAAGCTTTAGCACTGCAAACATACTCGCATTTCACTTTTCATGAAAAATGACGGTCACAACCTTGAACTTTGACATTTTCTACAGAGAAGGGAAAAATTTTTCAGGGCTTTAAAATTGCACATTATTCATTAAATGTGATCTACTTCAACATAAAAAAAAAATCAAGCAAAACAAAAAATACAACAATCACACTTGTCTGATTTTCAAAATAATGGCTCTTAATCATTAAAAAAACCTTCTTTATCTATAATTTACAAGTAAATAATTCAAATACAGGAGTGAGAATCTTTCTTATTTCGGCAGATTTCCGATAAATATTATGTAAATGCCCCTCCCTAAAATTTTCCCCAAACAAAAACCCTTAAGCAAAATTTAAAAGTTTTAATTTCTTTATTTTAAATTGCTTCTTTATTTTTTTATTTTATTGCAACAATACTTAATGAAGCATCTAAGACTCCCCCCCCCCCCAAAAAAAAAAAAAAAATAAAATCTACCTATTTTCATTTTATAATCTTTTGCTTAAACATATCACCCAGAAACTAGAGAAATATATATATATAATATATATTCTTTATGGTGAATTTAAAAGGTAATATAACTAATGATTACTATGACAAATGAATACCAGAATAAAAAGCATGTTAAAGGATATTTTTTCCTAGTGTTCACATGTTCCCCACGTGTGTTCACAACTACCCCGCTGATGTGGCACATTTGAACAATTTTTTGAATTTGTAAAACTATTAAAAAATGTAAGAAGAACTATACAGGTGATTTAAAAAAAATTACCATGTGTAAAAGAAAGTTCTGTTTACTATATTGAGTAGTTTTTGTTTATATAAATTAATCCAGTTATGAGAAAAAGCTACATTTATGCGAACTGTTCACATGTGCCCCCATCTTCCCTACACATTTTCTAACATTCACCCAAGTAGGAGGAAGAAAACGTAGTATGTTCCTTTTAGACCTAAACTGAAGGGATTAAAACAATTTTCAGTTTTCTCCAAATTAATTCTTATTTTAACCCCCTGAGCACGGGTCTAAAACTTTGAAGTAGAATTGTGACCTTAATGTTCAACAAAAATATTAAGTGTAGGTACTCATTTTACTCAGAATTTTAAGTATTAACAATGCTTTTGACAGAGTTAGCTGTTTTTAGATATTGTTATGATATGCAAAAAAACGTGTTTTTAGGTAGCTTTCTTTACAAAAAAGCTACCTATTGCAGTCGTTCGGAGGAAAGCGATTTCAAAAAATTTTGGTATATTTTCATCGATCATGACCCCCAGACCCCACAACCACCCTCCGTTCAAAATTGATATATATATATATATATATATATATATATATATATCTGACATATGTCACACTGTAACTCCCGTAATTATGAACCGATTTCGATGTAATTCGGTGTGTACATAGTACATACCAATGTCTCAACCGAGTTCGTTGGCCAGCTTCATCCGCCGTTTTGTTTCAAAATGGCGGCCATTTAAAATTTTTAAAAATTTTTAAAACTTGAAATGTGGTACCAAAAAATTAAAAATGGAAAAATATTTTTTTCTTATGTATTTGACCTTTATACAAAGATTCCGAAGCAGTTTTTGTTTCGTCTATATCTTAAAAAATGGCTGAGTTATAGCATTTTGAATTTCTAGCGTGGCTGACATTTTGAAACGTCCTGAATTTTGTCACGCGATAAAAGGCGTATTTATGAACCGATTTGGATGTAATTCAGTGTGTACATAGTACATACCAATCTCTCAACCGAGTTCGTTGGCCAGCTTTATCCGCCGTTTTGTTTAAAAATGGCGGCCATTTAAAATTTTTAAAAAATTTTTAAACTTGAAATGTGGTACCAAAAAATTAAAAATGGAAAAATATTTTTTCTTATGTATTTGACCTTTATACAAAGATTCCGGAGCAGTTTTTGTTTCGTCTATATCTTAAACAATGGCTGAGTTATAGCATTTTGAATTTCTAGCGTGGCTGACATTTTGAAACGTCCTGAATTTTGTCACGCGATAAAAGGCGTATTTATGAACCGATTTGGATGTAATTCAGTATGTACATAGTACATACCAATGTCTCGACCGGGTTCGTTGGTCAGCTTCATCCGCCATCTTGTTTAAAAATGGTGGCCATTTAAATTTTTAAGAAAAATTTAAATTTGAAATGTGGTACCAAAAAATTAAAAATTGAAAAAATATTTTCTTCTTATGTGTTTGACCTTGATAAAAAGATTCGGGAGCAGTTTTTGTTTCGTCTATATCTTAAGAAATGGCTGAGTTATAGCATTTTGGAATTTCTAGCGTGGCTGACATTTTGAAACGTCCTGATTTTTCTCACGTAATAACAGGCGTATTTATGAGCCGACTTGGATGTACCTTGGTGTGTACATAGTACATACAAATATTTCGACCGAGTTCGTTGGCCGGCTTCATCGGCCATCTTGTTTCAAAATGGCGGACATTTCAAAAAATTAAAAAATAAAAAAATTTAAATGAGATACCAAAAAATTGGAAAGTGAAAAAGATTTTTTTTTTGTATGTGTTTGACCTTAATACAAAGATTCCGGAACAGTTTTTCTTTCGTCTATATCTAAAAAAAATGGCTGAGTAATAGCATTTTGAATTTCTCTTGGGGCTGACATTTTAAAACGACCTGATTTTTGTCCCGTGATAACAGGCGTAATTATGAACCTATTTGGATGTAACTTGGTCTGTACATAGTACATACCAATGTCTCGACCGAGTTCGTTGGCCAGCTTCATTCGCCATCTTGTTTCAAAAGGGTTGCCATTTAAAAAAATTTAATTTAAAATTCAAAATGAGGTATTAAACAATTGGAAAATGAAAAAGATTTTTTTATGTGTTTGGCCTTGATACAAAGATTCCGGAGCAGTTTTTGTTTCTGAAAATTTGTTCTTTTGTTTATATCTTAAAAAATGATTGAATTATAGCACTTTAAATTTCTAGCATGGCTAACATTTTGAAAGGATCTTGTATTTGTCACGCGATAACACACGTATTCGCCTATTTCGATGTAAGAAGGCATGTGGATAGTATACATCAACACCTCGACCAAGTTCGCTGGCCAGATTCATCAGCCATCTTGTTTCAAAATGGCGACCATTAAATTAAAAAATATATATATATTTAAAGTGAGGTGCAAAAAAATTAGAAATTGAAAAAGGTTTCTTTCTTAAGTATTTGACCTTGATATAAGGATTCAGGAGCATTTTTGTTTGTCTTTACCTTAAAAAATGGCTCAGATATAGCAGTTTCAATTTCTATTGTGGGTGACATTTTGAAAAATCTGATTTTTTGCATGCGACAGCACTCCTATATATTAACCGATTCCGATGTGAGTGAGCATGTGCACAGCAATTACTAAGGTCTCGACCAAGGTTACTGCTTAGCCTCATCCACCATGTTGTCTTAAAATGACAGGCACTTTAAGAAATTGCCGAATTTGGCAGCCAAATATATGTTACTTTAAAGAAAAGCAGCTTGGATAAAGCTGGCTAATTTCGCGAAATTCTCATTCATTATATTGATAAAAATTAGTATTGAATCTCCTATATTCGGTTTCCACTAAATTGAGCTTCGTGTGTTTGAATGATATAATTTGGCTTTTTTTAAATAAGGATTATGAAAGCTACCTCTTCCTCCCGTCACTGGCCGGAAGGACATTTTGACTATAAATCTATACATATTTCCTAACGCTCACCTACTTCGAGGGGGAAAACTTAGCATATTCATTCTAGACCTAAACTAAGTGGATTAAAACAATTTCCAGCTTTCCCTTAATTAATTCCGAATTCGGCCTTTTCCCCCTCCCCTACCACTGGACTATAAGGCATATTTACATTAAATGAATTATTATTTTCAACAAATTTTGGTACTTCCGGATTATTCGTGTCAGGAGCATAAATAGTGCCAACAATAACAGTAACTCTTATGTATACATTTCTGTGTACATTGTAATTGTATAATTAATGTTATATAATTGTCCCAAAAAGGGGAAGTATTTATATGTAAATGTATTATATAAAATATCATAGATTTGGAATTTATATTGATTGATATAGTATAAATATAGGATCTATATATATTATATTGATTATAGAGGGATGTAATGCTATAAAATTACCATTGTAAATATCTTTTATAGCTAAAAGCCGAGAACTTGATGCTATATACTTAATGCATATATACTAAGTTATTGCTTTTTAGCATTTTAATTTGTTTTTATATTATTTTTAATTTTAACCATTGTTATACTATATTTATTAAATGTATGTTAAATTACTCTTTTGATCACAATTGGCAATTGAAAATTGGCAACTATACACAAGATTGGTGTTTATCGTGATTGCACTTATTTTTTGCCTATCTATTTTCATGCCATAGGTAATACGTAATTATCCAAATTTTACAATTTACCTGCTTTATTACATATATTATATTTTTGCATACTCTTTCTTGTCCGATATCTGTCTTGGAGAAAAATATCTTAACAATCTAGAGTAAGGAGTTAAGAATTATTTCATAATATTATTCGTTTGTTCATAATGTTATTCTTTAGCTTTTCCCCAATAACATTTAACAAAACAAAATAAAACAAGAAATAGACCGGGAGGCAGCAACACAGACAATCATCTCATCAAGTTCACGGCTGTAATTCCAGAATTAGTTAAAACTCGATTCGATTACAGCGCAATTGGTCTGCCAAGTCATAACTTGGTAGAAAACACCTGAAAACCCGATTTTAGCGGTTGACTCGTAGGTTCACCGTTGTGTTTTCCTGCTCCTAGTGCTGTATGTTTTCATACCTTTGGGTACAGGAAAACACAATGGTAAAGCTACGAGTTAATCACTAAAATCGGGTTTTCAGGTGTTTTCCACCAAGTTACGACTCCCAGTGCTCCATGTTTTCATACCTCTGGGTACAGAAAAACACGATGGTAAACCTACGAGTCAAACGCTAAAATCGGTTTTTCAAGTGATTTCCACTAAGATATGACTTGGCAGACCGATTGCGTTGTAATATGCGAATCGAGTTTTAACTAATTCTGGAATTTCAGCCGTGAACTCGATGAGGTGATTGTCTGTGCTGCCATCTCTCGGTCTAAGAAAAGACCGATTTGTTGTTTAACAAATTAAAAGGTCAGTAAATAATTTATAATCAATTAATTAATAATCTATCTATACTAATATTATGAAGAGGTAAAAATTGTATATTTGTAGGAGGTAAGCTCTGCAACTACCGAACCGATTCCAAAAGTAATGGTATTAAAATGATGGTGTTAGTCCAACTTAGAACATAGGCATATCTTATGTCCGTGCCACGGGCCAAAAGGGGTGCAGGAGCAAAAAACGTTCTAAAAATGCAATTTTGTGTTACTGAAGGGCCTAGAGACATAACATTTGGAATGGTAGTTACTTATAAGATATTAATGATCTCTAAGGACATTTCTTTAAAAAATTCGAAATTTAAAAGGGGTGAAAATGCGCAAAAAAGCGTTCTAAAAAACGTTCTAAATGGCAATTTTTACGCAATCTCAAGAAGTACCAAACCGATTTAAAAAATAATGGTAGGAAATTGATGATGACAGCCCTGGCTCCAATATAGGATCTGTTTCATGTCGGCGTCACTACCACCTTTCGGTTCCATTTTAAAAAAGTCCTTCCGGCCAGTGCCGGGAGGAAGAGGTAGCTTTCATAATCCTTATTTAAAAAAAGCCAAATTATATCATTCAAACACACGAAGCTCAATTTAGTGGAAACCGAATATAGGAGATTCAATACTAATTTTTATCAATATAATGAATGAGAATTTCGCGAAATTAGTCAGCTTTATCCAAGCTGCTTTTCTTTAAAGTAACATATATTTGGCTGCCAAATTCGGCAATTTCTTAAAGTGCCTGTCATTTTAAGACAACATGGTGGATGAGACTAAGCAGTGAACTTGGTCGAGACCTTAGTAATTGCTGTGCACATGCTCACTCACATCGGAATCGGTTAATATATAGGAGTGCTGTCGCATGCAAAAAATCAGATTTTTCAAAATGTCACCCACAATAGAAATTGAAACTGCTATATCTGAGCCATTTTGTAAGGTAAAGACAAACAAAAAATGCTCCTGAATCCTTATATCAAGGTCAAATACTTAAGAAAGAAACCTTTTTCAATTTCTAATTTTTTTGCACCTCACTTTAAATATATATATATTTTTTAATTTAATGGTCGCCATTTTGAAACAAGATGGCTGACGTATCTGGCCAGCGAACTTGGTCGAGGTGTTGATGTATAATATCCACATGCCTTCTTACATCGAAATAGGCGAATACGTGTGTTATCGCGTGACAAATACAAGATCGTTTCAAAATGTTAGCCATGCTAGAAATTCAAAGTGCTATAAATCAACCATTTTTTAAGATATAAACAAAAGAACAAATTTTCAGAAACAAAAACAGCTCCGGAATGTTTGTATCAAGGCCAAACACATAAAAAAATCTTTTTCATTTTCCAATTGTTTAATACCTCATTTTGAATTTTAAATTTAATTTTTTTTAAATGGCAACCCTTTTGAAACAAGATGGCGAATGAAGCTGGCCAACGAACTCGGTCGAGACATTGGTATGTACTATGTACAGACCAAGTTACATCCAAATAGGTTCATAATTGCGCCTGTTATCGCGTGACAAATATCAGGTCGTTTTAAAATGTCAGCCACAAGAGAAATTCAAAATGCTATTACTCAGCCATTTTTTTTAGATATAGACGAAAGAAAAACTGTTCCGGAATCTTTGTATTAAGGTCAAACACATACAAAAAAAAATCTTTTTCACTTTCCAATTTTTTGGTATCTCATTTAATTTTTTTTATTTTTTAATTTTTTTAAATGGCCGCCATTTTGAAACAAGATGGCGGATGAAGCCGGCCAACGAACTCGGTCGAGATATTTGTATGTACTATGTACACACCAAGGTGCATCCAAGTCGGTTCTTAAATACGCCTGTTATTACGTGAGAAAAATCAGGACGTTTCAAAATGTCAGCCACGCTAGAAATTCAAAATGCTATAATTCAGCCATTTTTTAAGATATAGACGAAACAAAAACTGCTCCGGAATCTTTGTATAAAGGTCAAATACATAAGAAAAAAACATTTTTCCATTTTTAATTTTTTGGTACCACATTTCAAGTTTTAATATTTTTTAAAAATTTTAAATGGCCGCCATTTTGAAACAAAACGGCGGATGAAGCTGGCCAACGAACTCGGTTGAGAGATTGGTATATACTATGTACACACTGAATTACATCCAAATCGGTTCATAAATACGCCTTTTATCGCGTGACAAAATTCAGGACGTTTCAAAATGTCAGCCACGCTAGAAATTCAAAATGCTATAACTCAGCCATTTTTTAAGGTATAGACGAAACAAAAACTGCTCCGGAATCTTTGTATAAAGGTAAAATACATAAGAAAAAAATATTTTTCCATTTTTAATTTTTTGGTACCACATTTCAAGTTTTAAATTTTTTTAAAAATTTTAAATGGCCGCCATTTTGAAACAAAACGGCGGATGAAGTTGGCCAACGAACTCGGTCGAGACATTGGTATGTACTATGTACACACCGAATTACATCGAAATCGGTTCATAATTACGGGAGTTACAGTGTGACATAGGTCAGATATATATATATATATATATATATATAGATATATATATATATATATATATATATATATATATATCAATTTTGAACGGAGGGTGGTTTCGGGGTCTGGGGGTCATGATCGATGAAAATATACCAAAATTTTTTGAAATCGCTTTCCTCCGAACGGCTGCAATAGGTAGCTTTTTTGTAAAGAAAGCTACCTAAAACGTTCTGAATTGTGATTTTTGTGATACTGAAGGGGCTAGCAACTTGAAATTTGGCATGGTAATTACTTATGAGATGTAAATACTCTCTGAGAAGAGTTCCTTAAAAATTTGAAATTTAGGGTGAAAATGAACGAAAAGCGTTCTAAAATCGTTCTAAATAGCGATTTCTACGCAATCTCAGGAAATATAAACCGATTTCAGAAGTAATGGTTTCAAATTGATGGTGACAATCCCCGCTCCAACATAGCCTATATTTTACGTTGTTGTCACTACCACCTGGGAGTTACAGAAGCAAAAAATGTTCTAAATTGCGTTTTTTTTGTGTTACTGAGGGGATCTAACATTTTAAATTTGCAATGGTAATTACTTCAAAGATGCAAATGCTTTCTAAGAATTGTCGAAAGAAAATACGATTTTTATGCAATCGTATGAAATACGAAACCGATTTCAAACATAATGGTTGCAAATTGATGGTGATAGAACCTGCTCAAACATAAACTATATTTTATGTTGAGGGTTACAGGAGCAAAAAACTTTCTAAATTGCTATTTCTGCGGTACTGAAGAGGGTAGAAACTTTAAATATAGCACGGTAGTTACTTATAAAATATGAATATCCAGGGGCGTAGCTACCGTGGAGCAGTTGGAGCAGACTGCTCCAGGCGCACGCATCCTAAGGGCGCAAAATTAGAAAGAGCAGAATAAAGATTTGTAAAAATATTTGCATATATTTTCATTATTAATCAGATATATTATAGATGAATCTTGTTGCAACCAGCATATTCCTATGATGTTTAACCTTGTGTTTTACCTTAACTATTTTGATTTGAAACATGTTTTATACACTGTTAAAAAAAATTAATTATATTCGTGAAGTTTCAACTTTAATTCATACCATATTGAAGCCTCAAGTAACTTCTCCAGTACCGTTTTAGCATGCCTGTTTTTATGTAGATTTCGTAAGAAATACTACCTATTGCAGTCATTACCATGGTGTGACTTTTGAAAAATTAATTCCGAACTTTTAGGTAGATTTCGTATGAAATACTACCTATTGGCGTCGTTCCTATGTTGGAATTTCTGAAAAATTTATGCAGATCTACACCGATCATGACCCCTAAGAACCCAAAACCACCCTCAGTAAAAAACTTTATCTATTTTTCTATATATATATCACTTTATACGATAACATCCACAATTCTGCGCAAATCTCTTCCAAACTGATACATAAAATCAAGGGGCATAAAATCTCGGTCAAGTTCGTTAATGGGCAAAGTCGGGCCAAGGGGCTGGAAATAGGGAGGGGTTTTGTGAAAATAGAAAAAAACCCATAACTTCTTAAATTTTGTACATATCAAATCAGTTTAAAGTTTTTATTACTCCTAAAAATAGGGCCAAAAATTTATGCATCACAGATTTTTGATAAAATTAAAAATGGGCCCAAGGGGCGCAAAAAATAGGGTTTTTGGGAGAAAAAAAAATCGTAACTTCGTCAATTCTCAAGATATCAAATTCAATTAATTTTATTATACATCTCCTTAATATTATCTACAACTTTTATATTCACAAGTTTTTGATAGGACCAATTCGTAACGCAAAAAAAAAAAATTAAAAACGAAAACGAAAAAAGGGGGTGTGAAGAAGAAAAATTTCCATGACTCCGTCAATTCACAAGATATGAAATCCCATGAATTTATCATACATCTTCTTAATATTGTCATCAACATTCATATAGATAAGATTTTGATAGGACCAATTCTTACAGCAAAAAAAATTAAAATTACATAGCGGTTGAAGAAAAAAATCTTCTTATTAAGGGCGTATTCAAATCCAAACTGCTTATTTTCTGACTCATTTTTAAATTCAATTTTGCTCTCAAACGCATCCAATTGATAGATTCTTTTCTTCAGAAACTATATAATGTACCTTAATGATCGATTTTTTTTATAGAGGCAGAATATGTTTCAAAAAATGATGTCAAATTGGGCCTTTTGAACAGAAATTCCCGAAGCGATTGTGTTAGAAAGGAAAAATAGTGCCCTACTGAGAAAATAATTGTTTATTAATCAAGTTTCAATTAATTGAAAGAAAAACAAGAACGCACGCCGCTTATAAATCTTTTCAAAAATCACGTCAGCAAGTTTCGTATTTTTTCTATTAAAAATGAATCTGAAAATGTGCCAGAAAATTTCGAGTTGTTGAGCATGGAAAAGTATTTTTTTTTTTAATACCGCCTCAACATGATTCTGATAAAACCAGCTATTATATAAAAATGAAATAAAAACTCGTCAAAAGCGGCCAGAAAAAACTGTTAAAGTGGATTTATATCTAATCATGATTTAGTTTTTGTTGGAGCAATTAATATACTTAACTTCGAAATCTACCTCCGCCTGTAGGCCGGGCCGGCAGGGATTTATTATTATATGATCCCATGAACCCAGAACCACCCCACCTCAAAAGTTTATATGATATGCATGTACTAAATTTTGTACGCATGATAAAAGTCGCAATTATGCACGAATCATCTTCAAACTCACCAAAAAACAATCATATGGCTAATATCTCGGCGGGGATTGTAAATGGGCAAAACCGGGCAAAGGGTGGTGGAAATGGGGAGGATAAAAATAGGGTTTTAGGGGGGGGGGGAATTCATAACTTCGTCACTTCTCAAGATATCAAATCCATTTAACTTTATTATAAATCTTATTAATATTATATACAACTTTTATGTTGACAAGTTTTTCATAGGACCAACTTTTACCACAAAAAATTGAAAACGAAGAGAAAAAGGGGAGGGGGGTTGAAGAAGAAGAAAATCATAACTTCGTCAATTCACAAAATATCAAATCCGCTTAAATTTATTATATATCTTCTTATCTACAACTTTTATCTTGGCAAGTTTTTGGTAGGACCAAATCTTACAGCAAATACAAAATAAGAATACATAGCGGTAAAAATAAAATTATCGTATTATCGTATTCTGAAAAAAAAAAACAGCTCTTACAGAAAAACGAAATTAAAATCTCCTCAAAAGCACCCAGATAAAATTTTTAAACTGAGTTCATCTCTAATCTTCATTTAGTTTGTGTTTTTGAAATTAGTACTTACTTTGAAATCTACCTGCGAGCCGGGACTTTTTCAATTCCTACTATTAGTTCACACTCTCCCTATCGTTATTAAAATACTTATTATTCATCTACTCAAGTTCATTTTTTTTTTTAAACTTGTAGTGGATGACACTTTGATGTTAATACAGTTTTTTCAAATATTAATTCATTAATTAAATTTTAATTAATTAATTTTAGTTTTATACGGGAGAAAAAATGGCGGCCATTGTTTATTGAACAGCATTTAATGCATCTTCTTACCTATAAGGGGGATTACCATAAGGGGTACCCTGTTCTGTCGCCAAATACCGCCAAGTTTATAGCCAACTTGGCGATATATCACCAAATTTGGCGAGCCAAAAGTGACGCCAACTTGGCGATATCTCTAATATTTCGCCAAATTCCCATAGACTTCCATTGTAAACCAATAGGGTTTACTTGCTTATAGAAAATCAACAGATTGAGACGTTTTAATGCAACAAAAACTAAAATTAGATAAGGGATTATATTAAATTTTTCTTTGATGACCTAAGTAGGAATTGACTTAAAAAAATATTTTTTATATTACTTGTTTCTGTTTTTTTTTTCTGTAACTTTTCTTTGGACGACAGTTGATGATCTCCAAACCTTAAAGTAATCAAAAATTGCTTACAGGGTTCTTATCGGTCACTTTATTGTGTACCACTATTTCCAAAAAATAATCTTTCTGATGCATTTCTTTTGAAAATATTTTAGAAATTTATCATGATTATTACTGTACGGAAATAATGGTAGCCCAAGAAGTCACCGTTGATAAACCTATATTTACGATGTAACAGCAATGACTTGGCTATTTAGTTATTTTGCGATTAGAAGAAAAAAAAAGTTTGACAAGTTGAAGAAAATTATTGACCATTTTACAAACAAAAAACCAAAAAAAAAATTTCTTTGAAGGTTTTTTTTTTGTGTGTGTGTATGGAAACAACATGCATCAATACAGATATTGCAAAACAATAATAAGAGCCGGATTTAGGCACATTCCTCATCAGCCCACGGCGACAAAACTTAGATGAGGGTGAGGGGGAAGCTGCAAATTAAATTTTGTGCGTATTGTTTTTTAGATTTTGAAAATATGGCAAGTCTCGAATACAGAGTTGATAAGCCTTTTTGATCAAAAATAGAGAAAAAAAATTAAGTATCTAATTCAGTGTTCCTTAGAACCTGATTATCGCCTATGCAAACTTACACCACTTTCACCACCATCGAAATGTATTTTTACGCATTAAACCCTATTTAATCGCAAAATTTTAGGAATAAATAAGACAAAATATAGTAATGTGCGTTTGCTTGGGCCGTAATCATGCTCTGTCCCCGCTCCCCCACTCTGTGAGTCTGTATGTGACACAAATTTTTTGTGCGCTCTATCTCAAGAACTAATGCACGGAATTTAATAAAAGTTTAGGTTCAGTTAGTCCCGGATATAAATTGGCGCTGATTACTTTTTGGTGTAAATCGCCCAACAGGTGGCGCTGCTATGCTGCATTTTTCATTATTTCCGGAATAGCTATATCTCAAGAGCTAATAAACAAATTTTCATAAAACTTCAGATTCAGCAAGTCCTTGATATACTTTGGTGCTCATTACGTTTTGGTGTAAATCGTCCAACAGGTGGCGCTGCTATACTACATTATTTATGATTATCACGATAGCTCTATCTAAAGAACTAATGCACGAATTTTCAACAAACTTCAGTTTCAGATAGTCCCTCATATAAATTAGTGCGATTTAGTTTATGGTGCAAATCGCCCAACAGGTGTCGCTGCTATGCTCTTCTAAAAGTGCACTTTTGAGCTCCTGGAGAGTCCGTGGAGGGATTTGGTACGCTGAAATTCACTGCCCTAAGTCATCCCACACATGCTCAATCGGGTTCAAGTTAAGTGAGCTATGTGTCTAATCCATTCGAATGATATCTTCTGTTTGCAAGTATTCTGACACCACATATGCTCGTTGTGGCCAAGCATTGTCATCCATTAAAAAATCTCTGGGACAACAGCACCCCTAAACAGTCTAACTTGGAGTTCCAATACCTCCTCCACATATCTTCGAGCGGTTACAGAGCCTCCTTGAAAGACATGCAGCTCAGTGCGGCCATTTTTTCATGATTCCTCCTTCCAAACCATTAAACTTCTGTCGTGGAAACGGGATATTTCACGGACAAGGGAAGGCAAGTTGTGTGTTCCTTCTTCTCTCCAGATTAAAACACATCTAGAATCAATGTTCAGACTAAATCTGGACTCGTTAGTAAAACATACTCGGGCCCAGTCTTTTTGTATCCGCTGATCACGACGACGCCTTTGGAAGCTGGAGTACGTGGCACACAAACTATTGGTTTTTTTGCATACAATCCACGCTCTTTAAGCCTTCGTGCAGCAGTAGAATGGCTAAGTCCAGTTTCTGTGGCAGCCTGAAGATCTGAAACCAAGTCTCTTGTAGTCGCTTCGCGGTTTCTTCGAGCTGACAATGACAGAAAACAGTCTTCGGATGCAGTTGGTGCTCTTGATCGCCCTTGACCAGGCTGTTTATCAACGGAAGAGTACTTTAAAAGTGGCTCCTAGCTCTTCACGTGGCAATTTGAGGGATATTCAAATTTTGGGCGACTCCCATTTGCGTTTGACTTCCCTCGATTCTACCAATTATTCATCACGTTTGACCTTCACTTAAATGATGCCTTTGAGCCGTCACTAATGATTAATGATCACTCACAAACAATACATTCACTTTAAACAACACTACAGACCAGAATTCCAGCATACGTCCATTGCGCACCACATTGTCAATCACCGAATTTGCATATTTCTGACTGTAACGTATGTGCGGAAGTGCAATTTTGTGTTTAATTGTATTTAATTAACATAAATAATTGCAGCATTGGGCATTGGTTGCAACATTAACTTAGTGAGCACATTTTTTCCCATTATCCTTTAATTTTGATGAAAAGTGAAAAAAACTGCAATCCTAAGTAATATATAAGGGTGTCAATCAGGGTTCTCGCTGCCGATCGTCACTGCACCAAAACATTTCATTTGGCAAAAAAAAAAAAATGACTGAAATCGTCAAATTGCGAGAGATCTTTCTTTTCTTTCGGCGACACTTTCAATGATGCTGTTTCACGATTAAACCTTCCCTATGTAACTCAATATTTGTGTTTTGATATTCTTAGTGTTTCACGACGAATCTATTACTACCATTATTTGAATTTGGCTAGTTTTTCTTTAACGATTTGCCAAATTGCTCAGATTAGTGAAAAGCCAGTGAGGACACCAGTGTCTAGCTAATTTTCTAAACCATTAGCTGTAGAAATATAGTTCTAATAGTAGAACAGCTCCAAAGTTGTTCTTCATCCTCTTAAAAGTAATTTATGTCAAAATTGTTATTTTTTAAATTATGAGGTTTACATTTTTATTCGTGTTACATTTAGGAAAATCTTCTCCGTACTTTAACAGGTAAAATAAAAATAAATGTTCTATATCCAAAATGTACCGAGTTATGATACTTTGAATTTTATGGAATTGTAGTATTTTCTGGCACTAAAAACAGAAAACCTGTTTCATCCATATGCGAAAAAAAAATTGACAATATTGTGTTTTTTATTAGCATTCTAGAATGCTTCGAAACCCTTGAAAAGAAAAAATAGATATTAAGCACGGCAGATTGTATTGATTGACTCATTGGCGCATTCAAAATTAAAATCCCGAACAATTCGCAAAAAATATTCGTAGGTACTCCATACTTAAAAAATTATAATTCATTTCATTATCCATTATCTATTTTTAATTATATTGTATTTAATACGTTGTTAAAATACTTTGACATTTAAACGAAAGTAAAATTTTAAATAGAATTAAGGTTAATATATAAATTTTAAACTTGAAAACAAAATTGCACAGAACTCTTCGTGTGACAAGAGGGCGCACAAACTTTCCTTGCTCCAGGGCGCTGAATATGTAGCTACGCCACTGTGAATATCCTCTAAGAACAGTCGAAAATAAATTCGAAATTAAAAAGGGGTGAAGCGAAAGGAAGGCGCAAAAGGCATTCTAAAAGAGTCCTAAATTACGATTTCTATGGAATCTCAGGAAATAATGAACCGATTACTGAAGTTATTGATTGCGAATCAAGAGTGATATTTCCTTATCCTATATGCGCTATATTTTATGCAGGTGTCACTACCACCTGGTTGGCGGGAACAACAAGAAAGCCTTTAAAAACATCTAAATACCGTTTTCTATAGAATATTAGGAAATACCAACCAATTTCAAGGTTAATGTTGGCAAATGAATGGTGACAGTCTCTGTTTCAACATTTTGCGAGACATTCTATTTCAACTTTGTTTCAGCATCTTAGACAGTGTTAGACTGTGCTACTAACACCAGAGAGGTGGTAGGCTGTTAGACAAGAAGATTTTAATTTGACATGATGATTAATTTTAAGATGTAAATGTGTTAAGATGGTTTCTAAAAGATTCAAAACTTCAGATGAATACTGAAATAAGCGCATGAAATGAGCATAAAAGTCTAAAAATACTTCCTAAATTATCATTTAATTGGAATTAGTTTTAGTTCTTCTTATTAATTAAAATCTCATTTCTATCTATTGCACTTTTATTATGAAATTTAGTAAAACTATGGCTTAATTTGTAATTTTTGAATTATTTAAAAAATTGTTCCTCTAATAAAAAATAGTCATGTAAATATCACTTGGCATATTTCAACTATTACGCGAGTAATGCTGCGGTGTTTGCTAGTTAATATATATAATAAAAAATATATAACAATACTTTGTATATTGTGTGTATTGAATAATTAATTTATTATTTTTCGCGTAATGACATTTAATTGAAAACATTCCCAAACAGTTCGAAACAGTTCAAAAGTTTAAAGGGTGTCCTAGTAGCAGATCTAATATATATCCAGTCGTATGCTGGAGTGTCTAACAAGCATGAGATCGTACTGAGAGAAAAAGCCTTACTTCAGAAAAAACAAAGTTGTGTTTGAGAAGAAAAGTAAAGTTGCAAAAAGCAGGAGAAATTTGATTGGACGAGACACGGAAGATCCGGCAGCCCAAGATCTTAGAGAATTCCCAAACAATTTTTTATGTACAATTTAAGGTGATTACATAACTAAAACGCAGGGTGCGAGTATTTTATTTGTCATCCTCATGAAACATTTAATAACTACTAAATTTACAAAATTTTAAACACTGTAAATACATGCTCTACAAATGTTTACTCATACAGCCATCCTTGCTAATGCAGCTGGTTTCTGAATATATAATTTTAGTACATTCACTTTCTTGACTTCTATGGAAACGGCGAGAGGGATTTATCCCGAGTTAAACTAAAAAGTACGATAAAAAAACAAACCTCTAACACCCTTCGATTTGTAATTACATAACTAAGCTCGTAGATTTGCACCAAAAGAGAACAAACGCATATTTGATTAGATGCTTAGTTATTATCAATACATTTTATCGTCTATCTCCAATACTAAAGCAGTGTTGAACATTGTTTTCTGCTTTTGTGTTCGCTTAACTGATATGTGTGTCATTCAAACCATTTCTAGCGATCATTCATCGAGTTAATAATCAAACGGTTGTTTTCGTGTTTAACCATTGTTCTTCTGAAACGTACAAAAACTAGCGATACACCGAAAATTCCTTTTTGTTTTCGTTTTCCTCGAAATCTGAGTTTCGCCGAAAACGAATTTTCGACAAAAATGCTGCCGAAAACTCGAGCAAAACCATCTGTATTCCAAAAATCTCGTTTCTTCTTTCGGAAATTTTCAATATTATTCATTAATTTGAGCTGATGTATTGGCTCATCGGCTCAAATGAGACACTCTTTATTTATTGCTACGAACTTCACTGTTTATAATTATCAGTCATGACTGTCTCAAAACGTGATTTCAAATTTTAAAGCAAGAAATGCATATATGTCTGAACTATGGAGACACTTTTCACGTGCTCATTATAAGCAGCAGACTTAACAGTAATAAAAGGTTTAATTGGAAACTGCAGAAGTGTTAACAGATAAATCAAGCTATGTATACCTGAAACAATTTTTAATTATATAAAATCATATAATTAGAAAATCCTTTTGTGCCGTTGATGAATTAATTAGATTTTATTTTAAATGAACAGTTTTGGTCAGAGGCGCAGAGAGCCAACTTGTGCCACACGCATAATTACACATATAATTAGTTACTAATTATGTATATTTATGTATGTATTAATTAGTTTAAAAAATTTTTGAACATTTTCGTTTTCGTTTTCTGTCAAAAACAGGAGAGATTGCCGGAATTCGATTTCGGTCATAAAAACATGTTTCTGTCGATCCTTAAAAATTATTTTAAAGAAAAGGTTTCTAGGTTATCGAATAAGAATATGACGAATCATTTATTTGTTATTTATATTACATTTATTATTAGTTTATTGAGTAAAATTATAACTGTTCATATCTTTCACTATGATATTTAACAATAACCGAATGAATAGATGCAATAAAAAAATGAACTTCCATTTCTATATCGCGCATAAAATGTAATGTGGTTAGCTAATTTATCATATCTTATGTTATACATAATACATATGGAGAAGTTTATTATATTTTTCGTATTGGCTTTTAACCCTCTCGCTGCGCAACTCGATATTTCTCTGGCAATGTAACAGTAGCAAAATTTGCGCAACCCGAGATTTCCTCGGGGATGCATTTTTTCCGTCTAAATAATCCTCGTTGATTATTTCCACCAGTTATTTTTTTATTGTAAATTTTGCCTTATTTAATCTGAGCATTTTCCCGATTAAATTAGACAAAGATTTTTGTTTTGAAAAACCGGTAACAAAGAAGAAAAAATTCTTAAAAGACGCTCGTCGCGAAAGGGTTGAATAGGCAATTTTTGAGGCTATTTTGATAAAACAATTACGTAGCGAGAGGGTTAACCATTTAGCGAGCGGTGTCCATAGAAAAGAACACTTAATTTTTAGTGTACTGGCACCTATAATATTTAATTAAAATTTACTTTTTATAAAGTAATGGACAATTAGCAAGTTTTTCTTTTCTAATGAATTCTTTTGTAAATTTTGGTGTCAATCAATCATTTTATTATTTTACTAACAGAATTACTCCGTCGGAAAGAGTTAATAGAGAATAGTCCTAAATGCTTCTTATTATTTCTGTAAAACATAAGTTATGATTAATAAATTCTTGATAGATTTCCTTTAACAGCTAAGAGGTTCTGCCCCCTACGAGCTACGTTCTTCAACCCCCCGCTCACACTGTAAAAACCGTTCATTTGATCGGCTTTAAAAAGATTACAGAAGATTGAATTAAAATTAAAAATCCAGTAGCGATCTTCCTGTAAAATGGGTTTCCATGCATTTCACTTTTACTGAGGGATTTAAGGCCAAATCGACTGCAATTAATTGCTTGCTGTTTTCGCGTTTGATTAAATGAGATTAGTTAAACATCTGAAAATTAAATGTAAAATGAACTAAGTCAACACAGTGCTTTCCGGAATTTTTTAATAAAGCTATAAGAAAATAATTTAAATGTAACGTTTTAAATCTGACGTAATTTTCACCAAACTTTTCTTCATCTTTGTAACATTCACCTGAAAATATTTTTATTTTTAGAAAGGGAATATTATTATTTGCGCTGTCTTGGAATTGGCTCCAACAGTTAAACTAGTCGGATGTGGCAATCCCAAAACTTTCTTCTATCTCATACATATTAATATTTCCTAAAAAATGGAGAATATCAGTGCCCCCGGTTATGTGATTTACACCAAAATCTAATCAGCAAACAACTTATGCGAAGTTGCAGCTGAATCTGAAGTTTGATGAAAATCCGTGCATTAGTTTTTGAGGTAGAACTATTTCGGATATCGTAAAAAAAATCTAAATAGCAGAGCCACCTGTTGGTCGATTTACACCAAAAACTAAGCAGGACCAATTTATATCAGGTTCTAACTGAATTTGAAGTTTGACGAAAATTCATACATTAGTCCTTGACATACAGTTATTGCGGAAATCGCGATAAATGCATTCTAGCAGCGTCACCTGTTGGGCGATTTACACTAAAAACTAAACAGCAATAATTTATATCATGGACTAACTGAGTCTGAAGTTTAGTGAAATTTCGTGCATTAGTCCTTGAGATAGAGTTATTGCGATAATCATGAATAATGCCGCATAGAAGCGCCACCTGTTGGGCGATTAACACTAAAAACTAATAAGCACCAAATTATATCAAGGATTAATGTAATCTGAAGTTTTATAAAAATCCGTGCATTAGTTCTTGAAATATAGCTATTTCGGAAATCTGAAAAAGCAGCGCCACCTGTTGGACGATTTGACCAAAAAGTAATCAGTACCAGTTCATTTCAAAGACTAACTGAATATAATGTTTTGTTAAATTCCGTTCATTAGTTCTTGAAATAGAGCGCTCACAAAATTTGTGTCACACACATACACAGGCAGACTGATAGACATTTTGTAAAAACATGTTTTTCGGGTTCTCTGACCTCTAAAACGTGCAAATTCGTCGAAAACCGGAATTCCAAAATTTTCATGAATCCAATACTTTCTTCCTGTAACGATAGAAGAATGTAAAAAGATCATCTTCAAATAAATCTCTCGTGTACGTGTAAATATATATTTTAATTTAAACTGTTTGGCAATGCTATTATTTGGCCATTTGAAATAGAACGTAATTTTACCCGCTTTTACTGCTTTTAACACATATTAAATAATTCATTATTTTATTGTTTTCTTTCTTTTTGAATATTCACGTGTAAAAACAATTTTTATGACGTAATTTTCAATATTTTCCTGCTCTTAACAAGTAATCATTTAATTCTAATTTCATAGGTTTTTTTTTTTTTTTTTTTTTTCTATTTATAGTAATAGTCGTGGTAATTTTTAATTGAAAGGAAACATTATTATTTGTGAAGTCTTTACTATTGGCAACACTTTAAAATCATAACCATTCTAAAATATGTAAATAATATCTCTGGGAATGACGAAAATTTGAATTTAAAATGGAAATAAACTTTCAAAAAATTAGTCAAATTAAAAAAATAAAGGCTGTCTGCACACCAAGCGTTTTCAATAAATATCCATAGAAAAAGCGATTAAATTCCTATGCATAGTTTTAGCTCCTATAAAACTTTTTTAATTGAACGTTTTTGAGCAACTTTAACATTAAATATCGCTTTAACCCTCCGTCTACCAGACGGGTCCATTGGACCTGACAGGTACATACAAAATATTCATTCAAACCAGAAATTTCTTTAAAATAAACTAAGTATATAAACCAGACAAAAATAAGGTAAATAAATAAGTTAAATAGTTTTAAATAAAAATTCTGGTGTAGAACGTTTTATTAAAACTTGAATAAAATTCCCGGTAGATCTAGGGTTAAATAAATATTCGATAAAAAACTTTCTGCTTCAGCGTGTTTATCAAACATTTCTTTATTTAATATCACCAATTTTCATATTTTTGTATGCAGTATTTTTATTAATATTAACGAAGAAATACCCTAGGTCACAAAAAATTCAATATCAGCGGCTGTGACAGCGTTAGTCACCTTTTTTAATCGAGAGATAATATTGCATTTAATAATTAATTTGACTAATAAAATATTAAACATTCTTAAACAATGTGATTACATGTTGTGCAGATGTTTATTCGTTGTAATACACCATGTTCTCTTTTTCATTCACCTTCTTGACCCGTATGGAAATTTAAACGGAGAGTGAGATTCGTCTCGGGTTAAACTGAAACCAATGATACAAAATAAACCTCAAAAATATCCCGATTTGGACACCAACGAGCCTTACGTAGCTGCACTAACAGAGATATTTCTAGCAGGGGGCATTTATTGATTGAAAAGCAGACGATGGGGTTTCGAGAGAGTGGGGTGGAGAGAGAGTTGTCCTCTGACGTAAAGTTCGGAAATCGATGCTGCTGATTCACCTGTGTGCAAAGAGACACAGATCTAGAAATCGCTTTTTAAGCACGTAGCAGACAAAAACAGTAAAGTTAACGGAGTTCCTCTTTTTTTTTTTTTCTTCATCTTCTTTTTATTTTGAATTAAATTGCGTTAATGATGTGCAGATTTACTGTATGTTTAGCGTGTTGTTGGTCATGTAAAAGTAACCTTGCGATTTTATGCATTCAAAGTAGATTGTTGTTGGAAATACACTGAAATTTTTTTAAAAGGACATTGAACTGATGAGTGCAGGGTATTTCAGTTATCCATATGAGCAGGATTTTATTTATTCTGCGACAAACTTCATTATCTTCTTTTTCTTTCTTTACTTAGTATTATTTCTTTTTTGAGATAAATTCAGATTTAAATTCCTGTATTTCATAAATGTGCAAATTTGGAATATTTTGTCCGGTAATTGGTCATGCAAAACTTGCATGTACGAATTTGGTCAAGAAGTGCTGTTGCAAATGCATCGCTGATATTATCAAATATCTTTTGAACTTATATCGAGTTAATTTTTTTCCCGTACATACGTACAAGGATCTAGAAATCCCTTTTTAAGCATGCAAGGGGCTGTACATATATAATGTTATCACTTTAAGGAGGGGAATCTAGCACCCGATATCGTAAGATATCTCTAAGGGGAGGGGGGTTGTCTTTTGATATCGTTATCATTTGTGATCCAACCAAAATTTTCATTTTTTGCTAATTTTTTTTTACATCAAAATAGTCTATGAACCTTTTTCTTAGTCTGTTTGAAGCTATTCAAGTAGTCCACGAATTTTCACGTTAAATCACAATTGATAAAAAATAGTGGGAGAGCATATTTTGAAGAATTCGCGATTCGTTTTAAATCATATTCAAGTCATCACTGAGAGTTTTACGCTGGTGTTGTTCACTGTAAATGAACACAAGAATTAAAAACTTTGCTAATTCTATTTTTACACATTTAAATATTTACAGATTATTTACAGCGAAACATTTGGTTACTTGAAAATCGCTTGTTCCTCTCTGTGAACGCAAGCTAATATTTCTATAATTAGGAACATATTTTCTTCCACTTTTGGAAGATCAAGAAATAAAACTACAGCGTGCAAGCTGCTATCGAATTTCACATTCTACTACATCATACTTTAATACTTGAAAATCGCTTGTTCCTCTCTGGGAACCCGCGTATACAATTATATTTCAGCAAATATTTTCTTAAGAAGCCTTGATAAACAATAACATGATTTCATGCTCGAGATAAATTTCCTTTTTAAAATGAAAACAACATTTCTTCCATTTTTAGAAGACCAAGAGGAAAACTGCAGTCTACTTACTGCGTTCAAATTTTACATTACTACTGTAAAACTAAAAGGACAAGGAAAATGTTTTTAATATCAATTCTCCAGTCAGATAATGTGATCATTGGCCCCATATCAGTCTGGCTGAGAGAGGCCCGCTCGATGGGTTTGCGAAATATTCCACACTGTTATCGATTTTTATGAAAATACAAATGTGTTAAAACAATTAAGTAATTATAAAATCATTTTATTCCAAAATATGGATTATACCAACGTTCGGCATTCCTATTCATCTGCAATATGTGGATGTAATGCGTTGTTAAAGAAACCAAGTTCGAAGTGATTCTTGTTATGTTTACTGTAAAAAAAAAAAAAAAAAAAAAAAAAAAAAAAAAAAAAAGAAGAATGTTGGTCATCTGTTTTGTTGATAAGAAGTTCTGCTTACCCCTCTTCGTCAAGGGGGCAAATGCAAGAAGACAATATTATTGTTGAACGCACTGTGTAACAAAAAATCTATATTTGTAAATAGTAAGCATTTCCTTAAAGTATTATTTGCTATAAAGTTATTTCGTGTATAATAGTAATATTTTATTGGCTTCTCTTCATTTAATCCCTTCAAGGTCGCTTAATATTTGGAAAAACCATCAAAAAAATTCCTATTTCTTTTATTACAGAAATTGAATAATTATATGGTTCCTAAATAAAACATGCAATTAGTTTTTTTTTAAGGCAAAAAAAGATGTTATAGAACAAATTCACATTTGTAGAAAAGCCAACACGGGAGAATTCTGTGTCTTAATGTTTGTTTTACACCATACAAATTAATGCGAATAAGACCTTTATTTATCATCATCTCACAAATTTTTACAAATAATATTTGAAATAATATTCATTTTCATACCTTAAATTTTGATTATTAATAATTTTTTTTGGCGTTATATATTTCGAAACATGCAATACAAATTAATCCCAGCATTACAATCAGCGCCAAAAGGCAAATCCAAACGGTAATATTCAAAGACTTCACACGGAAATGCCAGTTAAATTTTTCTGGTTTCAGAAGTTTTTCCAGCAGTTAAATCTCCAGCCCGGAAATATGACGGACACGAGAAATAATGAACGATATTTCAGACCTTGATGTTGATGGGAGCTACAATTAAGGGGTTAAATCAGTAATTTCAAACGTATTAAAAGAAAAAGAAAGAAAAAATGTAAAAATAAAAGAATTTTTAGACATTAATAACGATATATAATTGGGGCGGCAACGGGGTTCGAGGAATGATAACATATGATATCATAAGGAGGGGGCATGGTAGGGGGTCCAAAATTACCAAAAAGTTGATAGCGTTATATATGCATAGCGCCTAACAGACAAAAACTGTAAAGTTAACGGGTTCCTCTGTTTTCCTCTTCATCTTCTTTTTATTTTGAATTAAATTGCATTAACGATGTGTAAATTTAGTATATGTTTAGCGCGTTGTTAGTCATGTAAAAGTAATCTTTCAATTTTATACAATGAAGGGAAATTGTTTTGGAAATACACTAAAGTTTTGTTTAAAAAAAGGACAGTGAACTGATGAGTGCAGTATGTTTCACTTATCCGTATGTGCAGGATTTTATTTTTATTTTTTTAAATTCTGCAACAAACTTCCTTTTCTTTTTCCTTTCTTTTTCTAGTTTTCTTTCTTTTTTAGGAAGAATTCAGATTTGGTATCTGACTACTTTGGAAATTAGAACTTTCGCGAAAATTATCGATTTTGTTTTGATTATATCATTTGAAAGTACAACTTTTTATGATACTAAAACTGCTTTGTTTTTGTTCCTATCATCTTTTAGAACATAAGTTAGAGTCAATTTATATTAAATATATACTAATTTAACGTTTAAATGCATTTTTCTGAAAATTGATTTTTACACAAAATTAACTCACTTCAAAAATGATAACTAAAAATATTAATAACATTCCTCCATAAGGGGCTGTGCATATATAACGTTCCCATTTTAAGGGGGAGGGGCAGTCTGGCACATTATATCGCAAGCTAACGCTAGGGGGAGGGGGGATTTGTCTTTTGATACCGTTATCATTTTTGATCCAACCAAACTTTTTTTTTTTTTTTATTTGTAACTTGGTCTTTACATCAAAATAGCATGTTATCTTTTATTTTAAAACTGTTATCTATTTTTATGAGAATACGAAGTTATTATTAAAATTTAAAAATGATTATAAAATTATTTAAATCCAAAATATGGAATACCCCAACGTTTGGCATTCCTATTTTTCTGTCATATGTGTATGCCTATATAATCCGCTGTTCGAGAAGCCATAAGCAAAGTATGTTTGAAATGATACTTGTGTTTGCTTTGCAAGAAGACTTTATTACTGTTGAATGCATTGTGTAACAAAAAGGTATTATTAAATTCTTTTAAATATTAACTATTTACTTTAAGTGTTATTTGATATAAAGTTATTTCATGTATTAAATGATATTTTATTGACTTCTTTTCATTTTGAGCCAGTAAAGTATGCGAATAATATATGCAACAATACACACTGGTGGACAAAACTTAAGGATGAGTCCCAAAATGCCAATTTTCATTCACGCGAATATTCAAAAGGAAATAATATAATTCGAATAATTACTATCCCTGCAGAACAGCTAGCCCATATAACATCTCATTCAGGTCACACAAGGTCACAAGAGTCACAGTCACTACGGCGAAACAAAAAAAAGGAAATTCCATACGTCTCTTTTATGAGTCTCAAATGACTACTATATGTGACTCCAGTGACAGGTCACTGTGACTGCTGATTTGTGCGAGTCACCAGGTGACTTTACAATAGGGGTGCACAACCTTTTTAAGAGAAGGGCCACTTAAAAAATATTTGGGTTGTCGAAGGCCACATCAGTAACACAGAGAAAATTCTATATCGGGGAGGTAGGGGGGGGGGGGGTAATAAGTCTTTATTCTTGATGAATAATTATTTTTTGTCTATAATAAAAATAAACAAACTGAAATAAATAATTGTATGAAGGAATGCAGGGCTTCTTTGCATCTGTATGAATAACCATTCAACACTTTATGAAGACCAACGGTTCCTTCTTGACAAAGGGTAACTTGAAGAAAAAAAATTACGCAAAATTAAATAATTGAACGTTATTGAAAATTATATTAAAAAAATTATTGAAAAATAACTTCATTTAAAATAAAAGGAAACTTATTTTTGAAATAACAAGGCATGATGGACTAATTATGCTACTTTTTCTGCGGACTATTAACAAAACTCGTTTCTTTTTCTTTTGTCAATCAAGTGCGACTGATTGACGAAATTTGCGATTTTTTATCAACGACCGATTGACAGATTTCACGGTAATTTTCCATTGCCGGTTGGCAAAATTTGCAATTTTTTCAAACAACCAATTTGCGATACCTGCGATAAATTGACGTAATTCGCGATTTTTTTTCAGCGATAAATTTTCAAATTTCGCGATTTTTTTTCCACAACGGATCAACGAAAATTACGATTTTTTCCGCCCCCGATCGAATTATTTGGCGACTTTTTTGTTCTGCGATCGGTCTTCGAAATTTGCAAGTTTTTTTCATGAACGATTGACAAAATTCGCGATTTTTTTTTCATGAGTGATTGGTCAATTTTGCGATATTTTACGTGACAGATTGACAATATTTGCAATTTTTTTCCAATGACCAATCGACGAAACGTGATTTTTTTCCTGATATACATTGATGTAATTTGCGATTTTTTTCGCGCAATAAATTGGCAAAAATCGTGATTTCTTTTATGCGCACAAACGATGAAATTTGCGATTTCTATTTCATGGTATTTTTTGGGACCGACACACAAATTTTGTAATTTTTTCCATGAGTTATTCACAAAATCCGCGAATTTTTGGGAAAATTCACGATTTTTTTTCACGAGCGATTGACAAATTTCGCAATACTTTTGCGACCAATTGACAAAATTTGTAATTTTTTCTATCAATTGTCAAAATTCGTGATTTTTTTTCCGCGACAGATTGACAAAATCGCAATGTTTTCCCAGTCGATCAATGAAATTTGCAATTTTTGTACCTCATTGACAAAATTTGCGATTTTTACTATGCCCGATTAACAAAATTCGTGATTGTTAACAGACTCTGATGACGTTTGTAATTTTTCCCGCGGCAATTTAACGAAATTTGAGAATTTTTCCTGCAATAAGCAGACGAAACTCTCGATTTTTCCGTAGCCGATCAAGAAAGTTTTCAATTTTTCCGCAGCTCCTCGACAAAATTCGCGATTTTTCCGCGTCCGATCAACGACATTCGCGATTCTTAACTGACTCTGAAAAAATTTGTAATTTTTACGCGACAAATTGATGAAATTCGACATTTTTTCTCGCGACAAGCTGACGAAACTCACGATTTTTCCGCAGCCGGTCAACAAAATTTGCAATTTTTCCGTACCTCATCGACAAAATTCGCGATTTTTCCTCTCGCGATAAACAAAATTCGAAAAATTTCCCCGCCCGATAAACGAAATTGGCCATTCTTAACTGACTCTGACGAAATTTGTAATTTTTTCCGCGGCAAATTGACAAAATTCCGATTTTTTTCTCACGATCAACTAACAAAACTCGCGATTTTTCAGCAACTGATTACACAATCGACAAAATTCGCTATTTTTAACGCGTCCGATCAACGAAATTCACGATTTTTAATTGACTCTGACGAAATTTGTAATTTTTTTCAGCCGTAAATTGTCGAAATTCGCGATTTTATTCGCGATAAACTGACAAAACTCTAGATTTGTTCCCAGTTTATCAACGAAATTTGAGATTTTTCTGCGACTCATCGATAAATTTCGCGATTTTTCCGAACTCGATCAACGAAATTTGCGATTCTTAATGGGCTCTGATGAAATTTGCAATATCTTCCCGTGGCAAATTGATAAAATTCGCGATTTTTTCCTGCGACATATGGACAAAAAGTTGCAATTTTTCCAGTTATAAATGGACGAAATTATGTAAAAAAAACGAAGAAATTATATAAGTTGTGATCGCGGGCCACAAGTTAACCCATGGCGGGCCACTTTTGGCCCGCGGGCCACAGGTTGTGCATCCCTACTTTACAATATCGTTTCATTGAGATTCTCGTGTAACTATCATCTGGAGACTCAATTTCAAAGTCAATGTGAACGTTGCATTAAGATAAATCACCAAATAATGTCACATTAAAGTCACATGACTTTGTCAAATGGTGACAGGGACCCTACTGTGAAGTCGTCACTATGAAAAGTGGTGAAAGTCACCATGTGACTTTAATGTGACATTATTTGGTGATTTATCATAATGCAACGTTCACAGTGACTTTGAAATTGAGTCTCCAGATGAGAGTCACACGAGAGCCTCAATGAAACGACATAGTAAAGTCACCTGGTGAGTCGCCACAAAGCTGCAGTCACAGTGACCTGTCAGTGGAGTCACATATAGTAGTCGTTTGAAACTCAAAAAAGAGACGTATGGAATTTCCTATTTTTTGTTTCGCCGTAGTGACTGTGACTCTTGTGACCATGCATGACCTGAATGAGATGTTCTATGGACTACCCGTTCTGCAGGGATAGTAATTATTCATTGCTTCCTTTTGAGTATTCGCGTGAATGAAAATTGGCATTTTGTGACTCGTCTTTAAGTTTTGTGCTGCATGTATATCACTCCAAAGAATAGAAAAAAAAAATCCAAAAATCAAAAGAAACTTTAGACGTTGATAACGATATCATTACGGGAAGGGTGGGGGGGTGGGGGTTCAAGGGAGGATAGCGTATGATATCGTACAGAGAGGAGGGGGTCTAAAAATTTCAAAAAAGTTGATACCGTTATCTAAGTACAGCCCCTAAAACTTTGTGAGCATTGTCTATAGAATATTGTCTAGGTCAGGGACGGCAAACCGATGGCACGCGTGCCAACTTTGGCACGCGAAAGAATATTTTTGGCACGGCATAGCTTGTGGCTCTAAATCAAAATAAAGTGACATTACACGAAATCGCGACTGATCTTTTCTAAATTCGATTAAATGAGAATTTTTAATTGCGGCGTATTATATTCCAATCTAATTAATTATGATCTCAAAATTTTTTCAAACAAAGACGATATTTGAAAACTATCGACAAGAAATGCGTATTAGACATTACTAAATTCCGATGGTAAAGTTATGGCAACTTTGAAAATTTATTTCAGAGCTATTCAAAGAAACTGGCGTTTGTGATTTTAACAGTTATTCTGCCTATCTACGCTTTCGAGTCACTGTTTTCACAAACGAATGATATCAAAACTCAAAGTATAAGCACTTGTCAGATAAATCCGGTTCAGCTTGCGTTAAAATTAACCTGATGTTAAGATGCAACAACAGAAATCAAATTACATCGCATGAATTTTTTTTATTAATTTCTAAAATATATTTGTTTCCATAACTATGCTCCTCATATTTTTTAAATCTCAATATAAAATGTTAAATAATTTTAATCCATTATTTTCCACTTACATTTTTTTTTTTAATTGGCGCGTCATGGTAACATAAAATAATTTTTGATGAAATTTGGCACGTGGTAACAAAAGGATCGCCAACCCTGGTCTAGGTCATATGCTAAAAGAATTTTAATTGCATGAATATTTTCAAAATGATGGAATTTGAACAAAAACATGGTAAAATTTTTGAAAACCTTATAATTGACTCTTCGATCATCTCTACAATTTTTATTTTCTAAGATATCATTTAACTTGTAGCAGGTGCACTAGATAAAAGCTTGTAGTTTACTTTAGTAGTAATTTTTTTCTAATACGTTTATTTGTTGTAATATTTTTTCAACTTTTTGAAATATTTCTTCGAATTTCCATACATATTTACCATTTTTGTAAATTCATAGGGATATACATATAATTTTTATAACATCTTAAATGTGAAAAATGTACATTTAAAGACATATAAATGCTTTTTAATAAGCTGATCTAAGAATATGGAACGAGAGGCTTTACACAATTAAGAAGAATAGGATAAAATAATTCACGTTCACAGATGACCGTTTAAGTTAGAGCACCTGCTTTCATTATACATGTGATCTTTGAAACTTTTAAAAGACTAAATAAAATAAGACAGACTTGAATACAATTTTCCTCTCACTGACAAGCCCGTGTTAATACGTTCACTAAGCTCCAGGTTTCACTGTAATACAAGCAATATTTAAGAAAATATAATTCTATTGATTTTATGTATTTTTAATACATTGAGCAATGATTAATACTTTCAAGGATTGCATTCATATTCGTTATTAAGTTTTTTTTTTTTTTTATAAAATGTCCAAAGAATCATTTGTTTTAAGCATTTAAAACAAAATGCATAAAAAACAACATTACAATTTTGCCCTTTTCCAAGACAATCGGAGGTTTAAAAACATTAAAAATACATCCAGTAAACGTTTTGCTAACAATCGCAAGGTTTCATCAGTATAATTTAACCATTGTAAAAACAAATAATAGAGCAAATAAAGTACAGTTAAAGTTATTATTTTTTTTAAAACAAACAATATTCACCAGGAATGGAACAGGCTTCATTCAATTTTGGCGAACGTAATTCAGCAAACCATCCTTCTAGAAACAATCTACCATGATAACTGTTACAACCTGATTTCAAAATACAAGCGTTCGCAAATACAGTGGAACCCGGTTAAGACGCGTTTCAAGGGAGCGGTCAAAAGTCGCGTATTAAGCGGGATCGCGTATTAAACGTGATTTATATAATGCTGTAAGAATTGGGCTTCATTTATACGTTTACGGCCGAAAGTTGAGTGTTTTATATATATTCAGATTGAAATTTAATTGTATTCCACTTTAACGTATTGTTTCTTTTTATAGGACAAACTGGAATAACAACGGAAAATAAATATAGATTTCAACATGAATTTATTGTCGATTAATGCGTTGCAACCAAAAATAATTTTCCTACTAGAATCATTTTTTTAAACTGAAAGGAAAATAATATTAAATCTTTGAAGCACAACCCAGTTTTTAAAATCACATTTAGTACTTGTAATAATGAGTACCATTATAATCTGTTCTTCATTATCAAGATAATAAGAAAAACTATCCTTATAAAATATTGATATAGCAAAAAGTAAAGTAAACATAAAAGAATTATCCAATCGCAGTCGTATTTAATCTTTGCGAGTTTCATTTTTTGTTGCCTATAATATGCATTATAAAACATAGTGGCGATATAAAGTACATTTAAAACATCTCTAACAACACGTATGAACAACTCTAATCATAATAATTTTTGTGACGTATCTAAGTAACCTGAATGCGTCTATCTCTCTCTACTACAGTAAAAACATACACGAAGCGAGAGACAAAGAATGTTAGGAGGTGAGATCAAAGAAGAATTGCAGTTTTGCTAATTTAACGGGGGTTTTTTGTTATTCAAACATCTATCACTATTTCCGATTAGTAATTTTTGCCTTAATTAATCTGTTGCTAAATAAATTAAATAATATTCGAAAACAGTGTTTTTTATCTGAATAGTAAAAATCCTCTAAATCGTTAACACTCGATAAGAAAGAAGGAATTCGCATCTTGATCAATGAATTCGCGTCTTAAGCGTGATTTTTTTCCTCAATGAACCGAAAATTTATCGCGTATTAAGCGGGATCGCGTCATAACCGTTCGCGTATTAAACGTGATCTTTTTACATTAGCCTTATGGGCGAAGTTCAAGGGATCCGAAAAAATCCGCGTATTAAGCGGGATCGCGTATTAACCGTGAGCGTCTTAACCGGGTTCCACTGTAACGGGATGTGATCCGTTGCAAGAGAATGCTGGACTATTTTTGAATCTAGATTTTCTCTTTTGAAAGCACTAATATGTTCCTTCAGGCAAATTTCCATTTATCTACCTGTTTCACCAATGTAAATGCTAACACAATCTTCAACTATACTTTAACTACTTTAAACTTTGTTAATTCTACCCCCCCCCCCTTCTTTTCAATGTAGCAAACCAAATTCTTTTATCTGCATCTCTCATTATAATAACATTTCTGATAAAGTTTCTGGGATTTTAAGATCAGTGTTGGTGTTACTTTTAAATCAATTAATGAGGTGATTTCATTTTTTAATAAGCATAAATTTAAATATGATAAGTCAAAATTAACCGGTGTTGTTTATACCATTACCTGTAAAGATTGCAATAGCGTTTTTTAAAATCTAATCTTAGTACAGTAAAGCCCCGATTATCCGCGAGCAGATGATCCGCGGTGCGGTTTATCCGCGAAGCGATTTTTTTTTCTCAATTCAAGCCAACAGCAAGGAAAATACAACAAGCCCTAGAAATTAATATAAAAAGAAATATTTGTGTATTTGATATATTCATGTATTAATAGAAGAATATTTCTAGATTCGGTTGCCAAGTTTGAAATATAAGATACAAGGTCTTGATGTCTTTTCTTGATTTTATTAACTAGATGTAAACACAGCAATTAAAATATTTAACAATTAAATAAGACTATATTCTGATAAATTCCAGGAGAGCATATCAATAATAGCTTCATTTTCCCGATAAAAATTATTCCATGCTAAAAGAAAAGAATTAGTTTACAATTTAGAATAAAGAAAAGGTGTTTCCAATGCAAGAAGCAAAACAAGTGACTGATTTTTTTTTAAAAGGTGTAACTCAACTCTTTTTGCACAGTATATATGGCATTGTTCCTTGTTTACTGTTCTTTATTTTAGTGATTTAGACGTAAAGCAATTGTTTCTGATATACTGATGTGATGTACTGTATGTATTTTAAACTTTTTATTATGTTTTTGTACACTAAAACATAGTTTTTATGTTGAATTTTCTTTTTTTTGGTGTTCGCACCCCATTTTCAGTCTTTTTCGAGCTATCCGCGATTTTTGTTATCCGCGGTGCCTTTGCCACCCAATTCCGCGGATAATCGGAGCTGTACTGTAATTAAAATTAGTATTCGTATGATTTCTTTACCAATCACTATGATTTTGTTTAAAATAACAAAATAGAATATCGCCTAATATGAGATATTGTACACATCATGGTTGAGAAATTGTTTTAAGGGGTCAAGGGACCTTCAAACTCATTTATTTTTTTATATTTTTTACTTTCACTTAAAATACCATTCAAAGGAACACTATATGCATTATGGCATATATTTATCACGCAAGAAATTGAAAACATTTTTTTTGGCGAAAAATAAGGAATTTTCCTGAATATTTTAAGCCTTATGAAGAACTTATCAAAATGCCCTATGCGCTTTCCATATCAATTATAATTACTAATATTTTTTATGCGAGTTTATTTTATATATACAAATAAAACTGTCCATAGAATTTTATATATTGGAATAAAAAGGTAAGATTTGTTTTTTTTTTTTGAATGAAAATTTCATAATTTTTACATCATATTTCTTATGATGTTTAACTTTCCAATTATATTTAGTTTAAGGGGACGAGGGACTTCTTAAATCAATTTTTTATTTTTTTGTGAATTTCAGTTTAAATATTATTCAGGGGTACATTATATGCATTATGGCATACATTTACAAAAAAAAAAAAAATTAATAATAATATTTTTTTTTTTTTTTTTTTTTTTTTTTTTTTGAGAAAAAAAAAATGGAATTTTCCGTAATATTTCAGAACTTTTCAAGATGTCCCATGCAAACTGAATATCAATGAAAATCTCTGATATATTTTATATAAGTTTAGTTTATATATATAAATAAAACTGTGCATCGAATTTGATATATTTGAATATAAAGGTAAGGAAAAAAATATTTTCTAATCTTTTTGAAATTTTCTGGCTCAAAATTTCGAAAAATTTAGAAAACATTTTTTTTCTTACTTTTAGTCTCAATTATATCAAATTCGATGCACGGTTTTATTTATATATATAAACCAAACTTATATAAAAAATATTGGGGATTTGCATTGATATGCAGTTCGTATGGGGCATTTTGAAAAGTTCTAAAATATTACAAAAAATTCCATTTTTTCTCAAAAAAAAAAAAAAAATTTATTATTTTTTTTATGTTGTAAATGTATGCCATAATGCATATAATCTACCCTTGAATAATATATAAAGTGAAATTTACAAAAAATAAAAAATTGATTTTAAAGGTCCCTCGTCCCCAAAAACTATGCACAATTTTATTTGTATATATAAAATTAAACTCGCATAAAAAATATTGGGAATTTTAATTGATATGGAATGCGCATGGAGCATTTTGAAAATCTCTTCATAGAGCTTAAAATATTCAGGAAAATTCCTTATTTTTCTCAATTTTTTTAATTTCTTGTGTGATAAATATGTGCCATAACGCATAGATTGTGTTTTGAATAGCATTTAAATTGAAATTGAAAAAAATAAAAAATAAAAAAATGACTTTGAAGGCCCATTGTTCTCTTAAGCTACATTTATAGGAAATCAAAGTAAAACTATCTAGATGGTATTATTTTAAACATTCTGAATTTTTCTTTATTTTTTCTTCGAAACAGCTAATTTTTTCTAAGAAATGCTAAAGTAATCTGGCTGTAAATGGTGCTGAAATGATAAATGAATTTTTACACCAGAAAAATTCTTACTTTCTTAATATAACTTAATGCGAAGAATTTATTTTACCATACATCAATCATAAATTTATTTGTCATCAGGAAACTCATATTAGCAACCGTTACACTATTTTTCAAAAAATATTGCTCCATTAGGAGTTTCGTTCTTTCTTTGATTTAAGGGATATGCTACCTTTAATATTTTATAGATTTTTCTTTTCTAAAGTTGTTATGAATATAAGTTTAAACTTTCAAAAATATTCTATAATTCTTAAATTGTCCTTTTTTCTCTTGTATTTTTTCCAATGCTTTTGTGTTATTTATTAGGGCGAACACTGAAGTCATTCTTACATCAGAAATGGATAACTTCGACAATTATGACGAATTCCGTGTAATAGAGTGTCTTGAGTAAAAGTGGCTACAAAATTTGTGTCACACATAGACGTACAGACAAAATGACACTTCTCAATAATAGTGAAATTGTATTCAAGATACCCTAAACTAAACAGGACCGAAACTAGCCTTTTTTCCACCCGGGGCAAACAATGATTTTGGCGCTTCCCCCCCCCCCCCCCTCTCCCCTCTTCCGCAAAGTATATTTACAAAGAGAATTTTACAAATTTTCTAATAGCCGACTTATTTTAAAATTTAAAATATGCCATATTGAACTACGTAATCTACAATGGCGGATCCAAGGGGGAGGTCACAGGGGTCCTGACTCCCCTCTGAGCACCAACAAAAATATTCTAAAAATCATTTTTTAAATGAAATTAGTGTCCCGATTGTTCGAGGCCCGCTTAACCGAGTTTCCGCTTTAACCGAGTTATTTTCTTCTGATGGACTGATGTCTTCCATTATTATGAAACAGACATTCTAAATGAAGTGTTAGATGAAGATGAAAGAGCAGCCATAAAAAGTTAGAACTCTGATTTTCGGGTCAGAATGGGAAAAAATGGCTATATATATATATATATATATTTTTTTTTTTTAAATTATGGCCATTTTTTTTCTCCCATTCTGACCCGAAAATCAGAGTTTACGGCTGCTCTTTCATTTTCATCTAACACTTCATTTAGAATGACTGTTTCATAATAATGGAAGCCATCAGTCCATCAGAAATAAATTATCCATTCCAAAGGTATAATCCTTCATTTGGCGCCCCTTCGTTCTGGCGCCCGGGGCACATGCCCTTTCTGCCCCCCCCCCCCACCCCCGTAGTTTCGGCCCTGACCCTAAAACATGTTTATCCATCAAAGACTGGAAGTTTGAAAAATGCTTAAGAATCCAATTATTTATTATTTAGTGTGTAGGAGAAAATAAAAAATACGCTGAAGAATTTTTACATTATTATTATTCAGAAATTGCTTAAATCAATAAGATTTTTTTTTTTTTTTTACCATATTTAAGAGACTTTCTATAAATAATTTTGTTCCTTGAGGCGTGAAAAATGGGAAGGCTTAAAAAATACTAAGACTTTAATCGCAATTTCTTTTTCGTCATATGAAATAAAATAATAGTGTAAGACTGTCCTTAAAAACAATTTGCACTGACTATCCGATGCATTATTCATAAGTAGTTCGTTAGGCAATTAGCTCTAATCTCCATTGATTATAAGGCAACATCAAGACAGATAATTTAAATTATTTTCGGAATTTAATAGTTTTTTTAGCATGTTTTAATTTAAAAAGAGGAGTTGAAATAGTGATTTGATTTTAAAAGTTTGTTTTTACAGTACACTACAAAAACAAAATAGTGCCTAGTAAATAAATGAAAGGACTATTACGTCTTGAAATTTAACATCACATATACAATAAAAAGGTTTACTTATAGACGTATATTATACACAAAATGTAAAAACTTTCAAAACATTAAAAATAAATATTAAAAGACTAAAACCCGACATTTTTTCAACCGATGGTCATACTTCAGTATGATCCCAGGTTGAAAATTATGATATGATAATATCATATCCCGGTTGATATTTATTATGTTAAATATTTGAGTCTTTCGATACTGAAGTATGACCCTTATAATGTTTAGAAAGTGTTTACCTTTTGCGTATAATATAGATCTTTAAGTAAACCTTTTTATTATATATGTGATTGCAAAATAATTTTAGCCATTAACTGAAAATATTGTGTTATTTTGATTAACTAAATTTGTTATTTTAACATTCAAAATATTGCATATAGCGGGAAAGAAGTTTACGATTTTTAATAGAGCAGTTCTAATCAAATAATCTTAAACAGGTCGTTAAATTATAAGCTCATATATTTTCGATATAACCTATTGAAAAAAGCATCGTATAAGTCCAATATGTGAATTGGCAACTTCTAAAGAGATTGTTTTTATATACGTATTCCCCAAATACCTTTAAAATATTTTCAAATTGTCGGTACTTTTATATACAATAAAACATATTTATATACAAGGCGTCTCCAAAAAAGATGCTGAACTTTATAATTCAATAATTCATTAACTATATTAAGTATAACGATGATATGTGTGACGTGTTTATGAGGTATCTCCTAAATTTTGTGTACGATAATTTAATAAATACTTCATATTTTTAACAGCAGACGGCGCAACACTGTCTCCTCACCTGTAAGAGAGTCCAAAGTATATAATTTTCCTTGTAGCGATTTCCATGTCTTTATTTAAAGATGTTTTTATCTTTGTTATAACCTGTAATTCAAAATTACACACTTTTAAAATTCTTTTACAATTTTATTAGAAATATTAAAGAAGAAAATTTGGTTTAAAAATTGTTTATTAAAATTAGAATATTTTAGAAAGTTAAAATTCGTCTGTTCGGAGTTAGCGGGAATTTTTTATCGGCAATCTCTTTGCAGTTGTTTCATTCACCATGTGCATGAAGCTTGGTAATATGAAAAGTAAACAAGTAATATAAAAATTTTGTTTTTAAAGTCAATTACTACTTAGATCATCAAAAAAAAGTTTAATATAATCCCTTAAGCTAATATTAGTTTTTGTTGCATTAAAATATCTCAATTTGTTGATTTTCTATAAGCAAGTAGTTTTACAATGGAAGTCTATGGGAATTTGGCGAAATATTAGAGATATCGCCAAGTTTTGGCGGCAAAACAGGGTCCCCACTATGGTAACCTCCCCTTATAGATATGAAGATGCATTAAATGCTGTTCAATAACCAATGGCCGCCATTTTGTCTCCCATATAAAACTAAAATTAATTAATTAAAATTTAATTAATGAATTAATATTTGAAAAATCTGTATTAACATCAATTGTCATCCAGTGCAAGTTTTAAAAAAATTATTTCAACTTAATAGGATGAATAATAAGTATTGTATTAATGATTGAAAATTTGAACAAGATATATAAATAAATATAGGGAGAGTGTGAACTAATAGTAGGAATTGAATTGAAATAATTTTCCCTCTATATGATGAAATACATCCGTTTCATAGAGTAACAACCAATCCTATAGCACAGTCAGTAAGGTGTACGTCTCCAATCCAGAGGACTCTGGATCAAATCCCGAGCTGGCTGGAAATGAATATTGTAAAAAATAAATGATACAGCAGTTGAAATTCACTAATTTCGAAAAAGATTTTTTAATTATTATCATTAAAAATGAAAAATAAATAAGCAAAATAAATTTACAGAGTGTTAGTGTATTTTTATTGATGTCAATTTACAGTATAATTTCTCTGTTATTTAACAGAATTACTGTTTTTCTAATCTCTGTAATTTTACATAACACTTAAGATAATGGTTTATCAGTAGATTCTTTGTAATTTCACAGAAATGTTTTTAACAGTGTAGATTTGGAGTTATTCTGAGTATAGGTACAGGTACTGAGTACAGGTTGTAACAGTGCAATGCCGTCCGCCGACGAAAATGTGAAGTGTTTTTTAAGGGGTCCGGGACACAATTTAAAATAATTTATATTTATTGAGTTAAAATTTTGATTTTTTTTTTTTGTGATGGTTAACCATGTTATTTGTAAACAAACTCACATGATAAAACTTCTCATCCTTCTATATATAAAAAAAAGTAACGCTTAGGAAATGGACAAATGAAAATCTCCGTAGATACCGCGAAACGCACCTGATTGATCAGAACTTTCTGACGCTATAAGGGATGGGACCCGGCTCTGACGCCAAACGGCACCAAATTCGTCGCCAAATTGGCGATAGATCGCCAAATTTGGCGACCAAAATTAATTGCCAAAAGTGATGACAACTTGGCGCTATTTCCAGTATTTCGCCAAATTTCCATAGACTCCCATTGAAAATCAATACGGTTTACTTGTATGCAGAAAATCAACAAATTGAGATATTTCAATGCAACAAAAACTAATATTAGCTTATGAATAGAGCTTAATTGAACTATTTACATTATTTTTAAGCACAAACACTACTATTTACAATATTCGGAACATTATATATATATAATTTTATACATATATGTTGCGGAGAAAAAGCGGCGAAGGGAAAATTTCAGAGGAGAGGAGATTTATATGATAAGATTATTTACTGTAACTGCAAATTAGCAACTTCATTACAAAGATAAGGGAAAAAAATCCAAACAACTTTAATAAATTTGTAATTGTTCAAATAAATTATAAATTTTACCTTTTTTAATGATTTTATATTTAATAATTCTTATAATTATGAAACTCTGTAAGCTCTAATGATTACGGGCTTGGAGATAAGGAAATAAAATTGTCAGGAGTTGGGGAGGATCGCGTTTTTACCAAGTGGAATCTAAAAATTGAATGCATAGAAAATAAGCGATTGCGAAGTGATCAAGAATAGAAACGCGAAACAATTACGTCTGGGATTGGCTAGAAAATAGTGATTGCTTCCCGATACTGAATGGAGTCGCGAAGCAATTACACGGGGGGTTGGTGAGCGTAGCGAGCAGGTGGGGAGCCCTCCTAGTATATTAAAAAAAAAATTAAAATTCATTAAAAAGTTGGGTAATTTAAAATCGTTATAACTCGAAATATTATTTGTAGAATTTCAATTTTTTTTTCATTTAAATAAACAGAAATATATAAGTTTTAATTTTAATTCAACATTTTTAAAAATACTAATTTAAAAAAATTAAAAATATTTAATATAAAATTTTTTTAAAAAAATGATGTAACTTAAAAAAAAAAACATATTTTCAAAAATAAATATTTTTTTCTAATTTTCTAAATCAAAATTAAAGTAAAACAATTGAAAAAGACATCTTCCAAGTTTGAACCATTTATCTTTAAACGTTCTTGACTTATAACGATTTAAATTCGAGAAATGGTGAAAAAAGCCATCAAGAAGAAAAATGCATTTTCACAAGAAGTCGTTTCCATGTCAACCATTACTTGAAAACTAAGTTTTGAAACAAACCATAACAAAAAATTTAATAAATCCTGTTCTATATAAGATAGAAACAGGATTTAAACGTCATTTTAAGCTGAATAAAACAGAGAAATTTTTATTGCAATAAAAGTTTTTTAGAAAACATTTTTGTGTCCCGGACCCCTTTAAATTATGTAGCGAGTCGCCTACTCTGGACATAAATATATTCTAGGGGTGATTCAATTTCGAAATGAGTCCACGTGGCCTTCCGTATTAACTCATGTGCATGTATTTGAACCCTCTTCTATTCCACTCTAAGTTTAACAAAATGTGAAAAGGTTTGGTGGAATTAACTTGTAAATTGTATTTCTGTGAACTTATATAATCGTTAGGTGATTGTGGCTGTTTGGTAGCTATTTCGTAGATTGTGCGTAGAGAATCAGGTTTGAAGTTAATCCTGCCCCACGCTTCTGAAGTTATCTCAACTAGGAAAAACTAGTTCAGCAATTGTTTATGTCCGGCCTGGTATTTTCGTGGTTAATGGGATAGTGAGTTCGATAAGGGTTTCGAACCATCTTGTTCGTAAAAGTAGTTTCGAGCATATTTGAGGCTCACGGACCCCAAAGGCATTTAAAACTCATCATTGTATTATCATTGAGATTTTTTTTACAAGTATTTCTTTCTAATACATTGATTTAACCATCCTCAGTGATTTGGAAACCGTTAGCTTGAATTTTGACTAAGTTCAAATTAAAAGGTGGCGGGATGTCTTTTTAATTTTTTTTTTCTGTATTAGAGTTAACTGAACGTATTATTTTAAAGCAACTGCACTGTAAAAAAAGACAAATGTTTCCTAATTTGTGAAAATGTAATACAAAAAAGTATGAAAATATAGAATACCTTTTTCGATTTACCCATAATTCCGAAAAGAGTTCTTTACCTGTATAAACATTAGAAACTAATAAGTTTTCAAGATTTTAAAAAGCATTTATAAAACAAAATTTCTTTTGCTGTCATTGATTTTTGAAAATATTTTCAAGTGGTTTTTTTAGTGTATTAATCAGTTTCCTCAAACCGAAATATTGTTTTTTAGGATACTATCTATTCACAATCGAAGAATTTCATCTGCGTTAAAAGAATTTACACATGTAAGAGTAACATAATAATATTAGTGTTAGTGTTAATGTTAATGTTTCTTCTGTTAATTTATCATGTTCGCCTGTAAAACAGGTTTGTTGAAGATGAAGATGTTTATTTGATAATTGATAACATTCGGAAAAAATATATTCCGGGTTGAGAAAAACTTATTAATATAGTAAAAAAAAACTACTCGGAAACGTTTCCGAAATTTAGTAAAAGCAAAAGTGCTTAAGAAATGCTTCTGTAAATCTCTCAAATCTAATGGCTTTGAGGTTTCTAAAGAGAAAAAATGTATCAGAATCGTAGGTTATTGAGGTTATTGAAAGAAGGAGGGTTGAAGTTATGAAGAGGTTATTGAAAGTTTCCCTTTGAGTTATATTTTCCTAGATTGAGAAGACTTTGACTTTTTCTTTACAGTGTAGCTTTTGATTGGTTAAATAAAGGTTGCTGTTATTGTTAAATCTAAAATCGCATGCTGAATCCCTCTCAAAAAGATAGCATGATCAAGTGTTACTCTACAATTACTGAACAGAAAATCTTTGAGCTGTCTTATAAACATATGAATTATTTCGTCTTTATGTGTATTACAGTTAAGGAAATAGGGAATTTACAATTTCATGCGTCTTATTTAGAATACTCTGTGTACAATAATGAGTGTTTTTACATGCATTTCATAAAATAAAGTAATTGCATTACAAATATACCAAGTCCAATTTCTTATGATATTTTGGTATGGACATATTGAATCAAAAAAATATCTGTAAGTGACTGAAAGAAAACCGTATTTTAAAGATAAACTGCCTTAAATGTTATGTTTGTAATAGGCCTTTATACAGGAGGAATTTAAAATGCTAATAAAATACAGCTAAATGAAAAAAAATATGCATACAAATACGCTTGTAAAATAGGACTGAATAAAATTTCTGCAACTCTATTTGAATGTAGCTGGTTTATAAATGTGATGTGTTATGACCAATGTACAGTCGTGGAAAAAAAAAGTAAACACCCCCTACTAACTCCTCAATAAATTATCGTAGAAGAAAGTTACTGGTACCGAACGATTGGAAATAAAGTCTACTTTTAAATGATGTATATAAAATTTGCTTAGGGGGCCACCTACATATTAAAACAAACCATAACTTTGTTTGTTTCAATGGCAGTACCCAATTCTGACACCATAAATGAACTCTACACCCTTCAATTAGCCTAAAAACGAATTTTTATGCAATTCGTACCATAAGTTTCCGAGAAATTAATTATTTTAAAACGAGTGTATTTTAAGGGCTGTAACCAAATTGAAGTTCCGTACTGGATTGTTAACCGAGAGAGCCGCTTCCTTGATCAAGGCACCTTAAGCGCCACTCAAGGAGTCAATGAAGAGTGTTAGATTACAGTACGGCAGAATAAATTTCAAAATGTCTACTCACTTCCATCATAGACGGCCCCTTAAACCATCATTTTGCCGTTTTTTAAGCATAATTTGAAAACTACTTGGAAGAAAAATGTGAAATTTTTGAATTTCCATAAAGCAGGACTTAATAAATCTAAATCCATCAAAAAAATTGTAGGTTGCATTTCATAATTTTTTCGAATATTAATTTCATAATTCATAATTCATATCATAAAATTATAAAAATTGCAAATTCAGCTTATTTATGTTTGGGTATATTAGTATTATTACCACAAAAAAAAAAAAAAAAAAAATTAGCACATTAGGAGCATAATTTCGGGAGATATAAATAAAAATATGAAAATATAATTTAACATTAGAAGCACTAAATTTTGAATGTTTATAATTCAAAAACTTATCATTCAAATGACTTGAAATTTGGTGTCTAGGCATAGTTTAAACCGAAGATTTGAAATATCTCGTTAAAATTGGGTATTGCCATTGAAAAAAATGAAGTTAGGATTCGTTTTAATATGTAGATGACCCCCTAAGAAAATTTTATATACATCATTTAAAAGTAGACTTTATTTCCAATCGTTCGGTACCAGTAACTTTCTTCTATGATGATTTGTTGAGGAGTTAGTAGGGGGTGTTTACTTTTTTTATTTCCACGACTGTACATATGTATGTGCTGCCTTATAACCATATGACTTATTTCTTCTTTATATGTATTAAAATTAAGAAATTAGTGATTTTTAAGTTTCAGGTATCTTATTTAGGGCACTCTGCATATATTAATCAGTGTTTTTACATGTATTTCACCAAATAAGCAAATTGCATTACAAATATACTGTCAAATTTCTTATGCTATTTTGGTACGGACATATTGAATGAAAAAATTATTTGTAAGTGACTGAAAGAAAGCCGTATTTTTAAAGATAAACTGCCTTAAATGTTGTGTTTGCAATAGGTCTTTATAGAATCAAAATGCTAGTAAAATACATAAAAATGAATTTCTTTTTTTACATTTTTATGCATTAAAATATACTTGAAAAATAGGACTGAATAAAAATTATACAACTCTATTTGAATGTAAAAAACATTTTGTTTTATCTCCCTATTTCGCCATAAAAGCGTCTTGGCATACTATCTTTTATTAAACACCCTATTTAGGCTCCAGACAAATTAAGGAAATAACGGGCGCAATCATATTAGATCTGTAGAAAATATCTTGGAGATATTAAAAGTGAGTTGAGGGGAAGTGGGGGCGGGGGGGCCGTCTATATCTGAATATGAAAGGGCGGTGAGTAATAAAAGCGAAAGGCAGGATTACTGATCGATCTCAGAATCCAGGTCATGGGGATTAGAATTTATTCTACAACGGGTCAATGATCTCTTTCCGTAAATATGAGATATGGATCGGTGTTGGAATATCACACGAGGTGCTTGGAATAACTCATTATTCTCCATTTTGTTTCTTAACCACCTGCTTACATCTCGGTGCTCGAATATCACACGAGGTGCTTGGAATAACTCGTTCTTCTCCATTTTGTTTCTTAACCACCTGCTTACATTTCGGTGTTTAGTGTAGGGTTATAAAGGAAGTAGTTTTAAGGTATTTAACACCGTCATTCGTAGACGGAATAACCCTGTAGACCAAGTATCTGTTAGATTATTAAAATTGAGACTAATGTGATATAAAAATAATCACATTTAAATCATATAATAAAGGTAATGGAAATCAGCTTACCTTCTTTTTCAGGATTGTCCACGGTAATTTTCTTCTTATCCAAAAAAATTAGATTTAATCCATTAATGATTTGAATTATACACAATCGTTTCACCTGTAAAGAGCTTGTAAATATTTATTAAAAATGTGTATATTTCTCATCATTTATATCCCAGGAATTTTTGCAGCACTTATGGTTTAAACTAAAATATTTATATTTCTAAAGATACATATTGGAGCATTTATTTTTGCTCCTTACTTGGTTAAATTTTTACAGACACTGAAAGAAAATAATACATAAAATTAGTCAATCTTGATTAATTGCATAAATAAATTCAAGGTTATATACAGAGTGTCCGGTTTCAACGGTGTCCAATGGCTAATTCCTAAACCGTTAGTCATAGTCATATAGTTCCATATACAAAAATGTTTTAAATTAGGTAAAGAAATATTTTAAAAGCTATTTGGGTCAATAAAAACATTTCTTAAAAAATTACGAAATTTAAATTTTTATACGGTGCCCCGGTCCTATAAGATATATTTAGTGAAATTTTCCTTTTACACTGACAAGTAATACCAAAAAAGTCCCGTTATTCTACGATTAAAATTGACCGAGTAATAGCTGTTTAAAGTTGGAGCATATTTTTTGCTGCAAATCGGGGGTCATTCACAAATTTAGTCGAAATATAATTTCGTCAGATATAAAAAATGTTTGGGAGTAAAATTAACATTGCAATATAAATTTGAAATCTTTAATCATTCTGGCATATTAATGGAAAATATACAATTTGTAATAAACATTTAAGAAGAAAGAAAAAACAGAATTTTTGTTAAATAAAATGATTCTAAATTAACAGCCTCAATTCTTTACAAAATGATACGTATTTTAAAATATTATTGGACTGCACAAGCCTGCAAAAGTTGGGTTATGTCATGTTATTTAGCTTTTGATAATTGATTCTTATATATTCTGTACCGCTGAATCCGAAATTGACCTTCATTTTTAACTATCATATCAGGATTTTTTGCAAATTTCAAAGTTAAGATGTTCAATGTTAAAATTGAATTTCCTCCCCCATCTCATCGGACCACTCAGCTGTTAGCTGTTTAGCTGTAAGAATCCCAGGATAAGCAAAAATATCGAATGATTTTTTTAATAAAATAAAATAAAATAAAATAAAATAAAAAATGTTTTACATATGGTTTATAGTATGAGATTTTCGCTATATTTTAACTTACACATTTGCGATTTGCAAAAAAATTCTAACGTGATAGTTAAAAATGAAGGTCATTTTCAGATTCAGTGCTAAAAAGTGCGTAAAAATCAATTATGAAAAGTTAAAAAACACAACCATCTCCTCTACTTTATAGTGTTCAATTGTTGTTATTCTTTAAATTTGAAAATTTACGATTTGCGAAATATCCTGACATGATTTTTTAAAATTAAAGTAATTTTCGGATTCAGTGCTAAAAAATACATAAAAATTAAAAAACCCAACAATCGCAGTCTTGTATTACCTAATCTAAAACTTTTTCTTGGCAGAAAAAGTTTTAGATTAACTCCTTGCAACTCCTTGGCAACTCCTTGGCAGAAATCTATCCGAAATTTTTTGTGTTATCCTGTAAAATAAGTATAAATGGTAACCACCGAAAATCTTAATAATATTAGATTTTTATGGGATTTGCGCCAGTATGTAAAATGCAATCTCGATCGGATATTTAAAAGTGGGTTAAAGTTCGAGTACAAATTTTGAACTGGAAAAACATACTTACGATTGTTGAAGTAACATAAAAACTTATAAAAAAACATAATTTTTGTTAAAAGAAATCATAAGAGAAATAGTCTCAAATCCTGACAAAATAAAACATATGTTATTTTAGCCAATTTGAGACTTAATCATAATACTTGTAGGATTTTTTTTCAAAGCGCAGATACACATGAAGTAAAATCTTCGAATACTTTAAACACTTGGTATATGATCCCTCAAAGCCAAGCCGAACTCATTTGTTTTCAGAGTAGAAGAGTGGCATAAGTCATGCATTTTTAAAGTTTCATAACTCGCTCAATTTTAGAGTTATATGAATGGGACTCTTTTTGTCTTACTTGTCAGTGTAATAGGAAAAAATTACTAAATATAACTTATAGGACCGGGGGACCGTATAAAAATTTAAATTTCGTAATTTTTTAAGAAATGTTTTTATTGACCCAAATCGCTTTTAAAATGTTTCTTTACCTGATTTAAAACATTTTTGTAATTGGAACTATATGTCTATGGCTAACGGTTTAGGAATTAGCCATTGGACACCGTTGAGACCGGACACCCTGTATAGTAATAAAACACTCATTTTCATTTAAAGTCTATAAATTGTTCTTATAGTTTTATAATGTGAATATTGAAGCTTTATAATGCAAGTGTTTATTAACATTTGATTGACAGTTCAAAGGATGAAACAGGAAGTGATGTTCTATTTTTGTAACATGATGGGTGGAAGAAGTAAACAGTTTTATTTATTGCAGACATAAAGTGTTTTTGAAAAGCAATTAACTTGATAAATGATAAGTTTTATCTATTTTGGAAGAGATTAGTATTTCCAACAGTATCCACCAGCGCAGCGGTGTCCAACCTTTATTGATACGCGACCCACCTTTAAGTAAAACTTTTTTTCGCGACCCACTAATATGAAGGTGCATCTAACATCAGTATGGAAATTGTTGTATGACCTCTATAAACTATCTGCTATCCTATCCTACAAAAAAGGCAAATTTTCATACGAAAGATGCACTATCAACAAAAACAAGAATTGGTAATCCATATGTGTGTAAGTGGAATAATAATTAAAATAACACACATATTACAAATATAATAAAAAATACGTTTAATTATTATCAAAACACACCTTTACAATCAGTGAGATTTCTGGCCCTGGTGTTTACCTATGACGGCATCTATATCAGAGTTAAATATGGTTAATTTTAACTTTAAGTCGCTTTCTACACGCAGTTTGTTTCATTTCTATTTTTTCAAAAACAGCAAAAAGTCGAAAAAGCACATTCACGCAATTATGTCGTATTCAACGCCATCAAGGATCTTAAAGCTGAGGTAGGAGTTTCTGGATATTGTGCTCGTATATTTATCCAGAAGGAAATTAAGAATTTTTCCTTGAAAACACATAACACACCAAACAATCTTGAATTTTTAGGCGGTGCTTTAATAAAGTTAATTTTCACAGTACCGTCCAAAGTTTTCTTTAGGCACTCATGCAAATCTTATACAGACAGAGTCTCTCGATGAAGGCTACAATGACTCCGTTGCACTGGTGCACTGGCTGAACTTTGGAAACAAAACCTGAATAAAGGCAGGGCATAGCACTGGCACACCATCAGATGTCAAACCTACATTTTGACCAATCAATCTCATGATCTTTAAAAAAAGTGTCAAGAAATTTAAAATTTACGCCTTCCGTAGTTCTTGTAGACAAGTACTACCAAAAGAACATTTCTTCTTCCACAGAATCGTTGAAGTCAAAACGAACAAATGCTAATTGGCACTAGTGGGTCGCGACCGACAGGTTGGGAACTACTGCATTGGTGGATACACTGGGAGCGAAGGGTTAAAGTCGGAATTGGAGGTTGATTGATGCTTTAACATAGTCCGAATCAGAGCTTGATTGTTTCTTTACCTTAGTCGGAATCGGAGGTTGATTAGTGCTTTATAGTATTCGAAATCTGAGTTGCATCCAATATCATCCACTACCTTAAGGTCTTGAAGAGAAATGATTTCACAAATTAATTACTATTTCTGGTGATTATTTAGGCCAGTCATACGAACGCTACTTCTAGCGCACGCGCTCCCGGCAAGACAGACTGCAATCTTGATGGTAGAAATGTAAGTGTTATTTAGCCGTTATTGTAAAGATGTGGAAGATAAGTTGCATCCACGGCCCTGTAATCTCAATATGTCCGATTTGTGACTAGTTCTAAATAGTTCCAAATTACTGAAAAATTAGACATCACCATGGTGTCTGTGACAATTGTGTCAACAACATGATGTCACATAGACTGAAGGTGCTATTATGGAAATTTGATATTGTTCGGCAAATGTGTGCCGATATTTCTATGTTACATTTAAAATGATATTCCGACGTTAAAAGGGAAATAAATGTTTAATAAAGTATTTTCGGTTAGTTTGTTAAACAGGCACTTTTCTATTAAAGGGATATAAAATTCTAACGAAAATTTTCAATTTATGTCAGTAACAGAATAAAGAGACATCTTTTTTATGAGTGTAATTAGAACACATTTTATCGGCTAAAAGTAATCACCGTGATATTCATATGAGATTTCTGACTTATCTGATGTATTTGAATAAATTTAAACTAGTAATTTAAAATCAATTATCATCTCGGAAACCCATTAGATAACTATCAGGTGAAGGATTATGGCTCCCATAGTGGGAGAAGAATTAAAATTCTTTCAGCCAGCCCGCAGAACACATTATAATGAATTTGATTATAATCTAAGAATGATAAAAAACACAATATTTTTAATGTTTGCGAGGGATTTCAAATTTGAAAATTTATAAAAATAGAGTTTTCTAAATGTCTTTCTAATCTCTGTTTAAATGAAAACATAGGTCATGTCGTAGATAAATAAAACTTTTGGGATTAATTAAGTTTTGAACTTAGGTTTTTATGTAGTTTTTGTTTGTCTAAATGAAGTGTATTCTCAAAAGATAATGATTTGATGAAAGAAGTACGTCATGAAAAGTAGTTGGAATTATCTGAATATAATGACTTAATTAAAGATAGTTGAAACTCTCAGAAATAATAGCTTAACGAATGGTTTAAGAAATAAATCGTTGGTTTAATTTTGATTTTTACAGGAAAATCTGAAAACAACAACAGCAACAGAAAACAAAAATCAAAACAAAAAAGAGCAATAAGACTTACCATAAATACTCAAGAATAAAGTAAAATTTTCACTAGCTTAATATTACGTTGAGTAAAAAATTTCCCGCCAAGGGGAGATACCTTCGCATCAACAGCTATCATTTGTGCGGTTGTTACTTTGTCAACCAACCAATTTTTTCATTAGAAAGCAGGGCATAGGAACTATATGAATGTGTAATTTGTTTGTTAAAAATTTATTATCTTATGCTTCAAAAAGTGTTTAAAATGGAGCTATCACGTCAGCAGCTCAGAAGTGTTATGTACTACGAGTTCCATAATAAACTCAGTGCGATTGAATGCCACAGAAAAATGTGTGAAAGTTTAGGCGTCAATACAGTTTCTTATGATATAATCAATGTTTGGTTGCGGACGTTTAAAGCTGTAAATTTTGACATTGAAGATGAACCATGCTCTGGCCGCCTTATTGAAGTTTATTGTAAGCAGTTAACGCAAATCATTGATCACGACAGAAATGTTTTAACACGGACTATTGCGTTAGAGCTTAACGTTTCCCAAAACACAATAGTTAACGCTTTGAAACTCATAAATCTAGCATTCAAGTTCAACCGCTGGGTGACTCACGAATTGGCTGCTGAAGACAAGCACAAGAGAAAAAACTGTTGTTTGGCTCTGCTCAGAGATCAAGGGAAAGAGAACATTCTGGATATAATTGTAACCTGTGATAAAAAATGGGTATACTACAACAATACAGGTCGTAAAGGATGGTGGTCAGCACCTGAGGAATCAGCAGGCTCGGTTGCAACACCTGCCCTAACTAACAAGAAGGTGCTTCTCTGCATCTGGTGGGATAATCGCGGAATTCTGCATAAAGAGTACCTGAAAAGCGGACAGACTATAAATAGTGCAATATACAGCAACATGCTAATCAAAGTTCGCGATACCATTCGCGAAAAACGAAGAAACGAGCTCAGAAGGAAGGTGGTTCTGTTTCAATAAGATACGCCAGGCCACACGTTAGTGCGATGACCGGCTGGACGCTCTACAAGCTAGAGTGAGTTTTAATGCAACATCCACCACACAGACCCGACATGGCCCCTTCAGATTTCTATCTGTTTTCTCATCTGCAGCTGCATCTTGATGGCACAATCTTCGATTCAAATGAGGAGGTTGTAAATGAGGTCGATCTCTTTCTGGACTCGCGCACGCCCCAATTTTAAGTTGCCAAAACGTTGGCAGACGATTGTAGCTTTAAACAGAAATTACTATTCTCATTAGTTTTGATGATTTCGTATGTATTTATCAATTTACAAAAAAAAAAAAAAAAAAAAAAAAAAAAAAAAATGGCGGAAAATTTTTTACTTAACGTAATAACAGCCGATGCTATAGTGAAGAGACAGCATCAAACCAAGGGTATATTGGCGAATAAATTTCGAAGGTCCAGAGAAACCTATTGATAATTGACGAAAGGCAATTACAACAACAAAACATTGTTTATACATAAATTATAAAGTATTATCCATTTTAATTATAGTTATTAATATACCGTTACTCTATTAACAATTATCTATTAATCACATCATTACTGTACGATATAACAGATCTATCTACAGGCATTAAAATGCTATTACATAGGGTGTTTCAGTATAACGTTTACAAACTTTAAGAGGTAGTAGACACAAGGAATTTTTGTACAGGAAACCAGAGTCGCAACCTACTCATTCAGTCAAAATTACAGGGTTCTTCACTAAAATTTGTGACCGGAATTCGGTCATAACATAATGAGATGTTTTAACGATATTTATAATAAAATCAACTTTCTGTATCCAAAATGCGATGAAATCACGAAAAGAGCTAGAAATGTACAATAATTTGGTCGATGCACCACATGTAATGTCAACTACAATTCGAAAAGTGACTCGTATAATTTAGCACTCAATCGACTCGAAAGGTGATCACTTTCGCCACATCTCGTGATCTGGGTCGGGATCCAGATGGATTTTTTGCTGTTAGCGAAACGAGATCGACCGATCAGATGCCTGCATTTTTGAAAACAGCGAAAAGTTCGCAAAAATGCAGGCGTCTGATTGGTCAATCTCATTTCGCTAACAGCGAAAAATCTATCTGGATCGCGACCATTGTCTCATTTAACCCTTTATCTACTGACGGTACTTATAAGTACTATTAAAATAACTTGTTATAAAGCACATTTAATAGATTGATTAATAGTAATATAGTTTAGAATGAGTTATAGATGCATTACTTTATCTTGTTCCATAAGCATTATTGGTACACAAAACAAAAATATTTTTAAAGGATGATTTCTTTTGCCTTTGTATCTTTTCAGCTTTCTTCGCCGTTGTGGAGGGGAACTAATGCATACTACAAATACTTTTTATGATTTTATCGCATTTTGCCCAAAGCATGTTATTCTCTTGTAATTATCATTAATATATCTTCATTACTGTTAAAGTTATTATAAAAAAATCCGGGCTCAGATTGAAGTGAAACAACCTGTAATTTTGATTGCAAGAGTAGATTGTTACCCTGTTTTTTTAATACAAAAATTGTTTGTTGTAGTGTACTCTATCACCTCTTACAGCTTATAAGCGTTATACTGAAACACCACACCCTGTATGTTTTTTTCTGTATTACAGTGCGCAGTTTTAATATATACTTTAAGACGCTGAGTAAAAGACAGGCTTAATAAATTATTATTAAATATATTACTTTGAGAAAAAAATAATATATTTGATAACAGACAAAATTTAAAAGTTACACTTAATTATAGAATTTTTTAAAATTTTTATCAACCAATGCACAATATATTTAATAAACAATGCCAAAGCAATCTCATAATATATCAAAATTAATTTGAAATAATTCTCAGTTTTAGTGTTTATTTTTCGTCTTAATATTTCACTAGTTATTTATTTGTTGTTTATTTCTGTAATTACCAGTACTACAAGTCTTAAGAACTATCAGAGTATTGAATGTTTGATAAAAAATATATTTCGTACTTTATTTAGAATAGTTTGATAAAATAATAATTTAACTCTCGTGCTAATTCTTCTTTTTTAATCCAAAATAAGAGTGCCAAAAATTATATTGCTGTTGATAATTGTTAAATAACTAAGAAAAAACATTTGAGGTGATATTTCTTAAAATTTCTTTAAGGCATTGAATAATGATTATTATATTAAAAAAACCTTTGTTTTCTTTACGCAGAACTTTTATAAATCAAGCGAGTTATAATTTCCTAACTGAGTGAAAAAGTATTCAGGTCAGGATGTGAACCAGAGATCTTTGGCTTAAGCTGCCAACGCCCTATCAACTGAGCTATTATAGACAAATCTAACAAACACAATTCCCTCAGACAGTCTTTTGGTAATGACATTTGGTCTGTTATCTGAAACAGCTGAACAGAATAAATCGCAGGTAATGGAATTTTTAGTAAACGTTGGATACGTAGTTACACTTCATAAATTTTAACACAAATATTCTAGCTGGTAAATAAATCAGACGAGTTGTAATTTCCAAACTGAGTGAATATTTTTTAAAATATGCATCCTTTTTAATTTGTATGATTTTTTTTATTGCTAACTAAGCGTTTGGGCAACAGAGTGAAAAAGTGACCAATGACACCCGGGTTCGGTTCTCGGCTAGGACATTTTTTCACTGTGTTGGCTAAACGCTTAGTTAGCCATGAAAAAAACTCATGCAAGTTAAAATGTCTAACATTTCGGGTGAAATTCACAATTAAAAGAATTATATAAAAAATATGTAAGCATAAAAAACAGCAACATAAGTAACAAGGCACCTTTTTCTTGATTTTACCCTTTTTGCGACGTACACGCAGTGATCGGAAAAATTCCTTTTATTTTGTAGCGAACTACAAACTACTTTGCAAAAGTAGTCATTACTTCGCTACTTTCAGGTTTTCTCAAAGATTTCGATCTATACTTGAATTTGAAGGTAAGTAAGGTTAGTTGGGGCAACTGGGACATGATTTTACAATGTGATTCTGGAGCTTCTGACAATTCAACTTCAAAAAGCTAATGTTCATTTCAATTAAAGTCTGAACTTCTGTAAATGTGTTCAGTTAGGTTCCCTCTAGAAAAAAAAATGCTCAGACAGAAATGCTCAAAATTACATTTTAATATTTAAAAATATAAAAATATGCATATTTCATCTTTCTTTCCTCATGGGTCCAGTTGCTCCCCCCCCCCCCCCCCCCCCCAAAATTGGGTAACTGGACCAGGGGGCTCTATGTTCCACACGCGTTTATATTTTTTCATATCGAATATCAGGTCCTGTTTGAAAAAGTGTAAACAACTTAAAAAAATTTAAACCAGGCAGATCATGTAAATTATATGTCTATAAACAGCGTTGTAAGGGAAACCTTTGCTGCCAGTGTGCCTAAAAAAAGCACTAAAAGTGAAAATATTAGATTTATTTATACCAAAAATATAAAACTTAAGTAAGTACTTATGTACTTTAGAATAGATAATAAGTATAAAAGTCACATGGGTATTTTAAGGAAAAAATAGCAAGGTAAATCTCTGAACAAAAGGCTACGTAAGTACTTAAGTACTTTATCTTTATCCAGGGGTCGCATTATATAGGGAAAATTTTATTGTTCCTTAAAGAAAGGTGCGATGAAGATATTATTTTCAAAATAGTGGTAGGGACGATAAAAAATTCCCTATAGCATAGCTGCCAACTTTTACGCTTTCCTCTTACCACTATAATATTATAGTAAGTGTTATCTTATTTAATCGTCGAAATCTTATGATTAAACAAAACGAAAATCTCTATTAAATTTTAGTGGTAGCAAGAAAGCGTAAAAATTGGCAGCTATGCCTATAGAATGCGACCCCTGTGTATAGTACACTTTCAAGGTCTGGCTATCTGGCTTTCAGGGGCAAGCTACTTGCATTCGTAAAATGTTGAAATAATTTAATGACACCAATATTTACAAGAGGATCTATCTGAAAACATGTAAAAGTATATTTCCGCGTACTTAATAAAGGTTAAATTTTAATTATAAAATTCAGGTGCCAATGTGGCAATTAGGAATTAAAATTAAGTGATGCATAACGGCATCACTGCCTCTCAAGGGGTCAAGAAATTTGGTTTGATACCACTCAATATGCTTTTTTTTAAATTCGATTACGTTATTTTAATAAGGTATTCTATCATTTTCTTTATTGTGCGCAAAAACCAATAGAGAAATTTACTTCCCCTAGTAAGAGAAACGCAAAAAAATTATTTATAACTATAGGGGTAACTGGATCCAGCATGGCCCAGTTACCCCGGATACATGTCCCAGTTACCCCATTCTTGAAACATTTATGGGGTAACTGGGACACCGGGCTTACATTTAAAACATGAAGTAAATATGTATAGATACCTAATAATATTAATGTAGTTATATGTCTAATCTTAAAAAAAAAAGATTGTTTAATAAAAGTACTTACAGTATTTTAATAAAAATCCGAGGAAGTTCAACCATATTGAAGTTGTTTTTAAAAAAAGAAATGTAAATTTTTGACAACCTATCACAGCAAAGTGAGAGTTATAATTGAGTTGATACACGTTGTTTTAGGAAGTAGAGATAAAGGGGCATTGCTCACAAAAGCTAAAACTTAAAAAACACCAACAGTTTTTTTTTTATAAAATAGCCTATGGCCCAGTTACCTCGCGGTTCCAGTTACCCCAACAAGCCTTATTAACTAATAGAGCGGCTCTTCTTTATAACGCATCTTTTAGGATGCAATCAAATAAGTGCGATATAACCCAGGACAATAAAAATTAAGAAAGATACCATACATATGAGAAAATGTTTTTTGTTTGTCTCCAAAATGATAGTTTATACACATATTAGATTTTTCTGAGTGAAATTCAGAGATGCGCATAATACAGCAAACATTTATATATAATTTCGTAAAAAAGCTGTTAAACTACATATTATATAGTTTTTTGGGAGGTATGGTAGGTATTTTTAGGTATTATATCCTCAGAGATATCGTTGAAAATTTAATGCAAAAATATGTCCCCCACCCCCTATTTTCCAACTGAACTACTACTGAAACCAATTTCTACTTCTACTGAACTTCTACTGAAACCAAAGTCATGAAAAAATTAGGGGTAGTGGAAGTATATTTAAACCTTGCAGAAAAACTATAGCGATTACCCTAGGAAACATAGTTTTTGAGAAAATCGCATTTTTCCTTTACAAACAAATTTCACTTTGCGAGTGCTCAGAAAGGGAGTTGAAGGACGCTTGAGGTACCTATCGTCGCGGAAGTATAAAAGGATTGCTGATAATGATTTTCGAAAAAAGTTCCTTTTAATTAGCCGAGTTATTAACCTTTAAAGGCACGGACTGCTTGGACATACTTAAAGACACGGGCGGCGAACTTTCACCATCGGCTTTTAAAGCCTAGATAACAACTTTTAATGATATATTTGTGTAATCCAATGCCCAGTAGCAGTATAAAAACAATAAACGTCAAACTGTTTAAAAACAGATTTTTTTTACGAAGTCATCTTATTCTTTTAACAATGATTTTTTTTAATATCACAATTATTTAATTAATATATTTATAGTACGCAACACTCTTTGCGCGAGAAATACTCGCACTTGACCGATTTTGATTTCTCCGTAAAGCTTTAAAAGTAGCGTCAGTGACCACTCCAAACTACTGACTTTTTTGTGTCGCGCTACTGGCTATATTATACAGTGTGTCCGAGCTAAAAGTATCCAAACGTTATGGCTTATTATTATAGAACTATCCATTAGAATATAACAGATTGATCCCCTGTGGATTGGAAACTCCTCCGAGATTTTTTGGGACTCTACCATACTATCACAGAGATGTTACCGCGTTTTTGAGTATGACATTTCCTGGAAGTTGGATTGAAAGACGAGGCCCAATTGCCTGGCCGCCAAGATCTCTGGTGTTGACTTCATTAGAATTTTTTGCTTGGGTATTTATTAAATCCGGTGTGTATAAACAAAAATATTACTGTAGATGAGTTGAAGAAGTGTATAATTCAATCAATAAGTCTAATAACTCCTGATATGCTACGAAACACTTGGAGAGAACTGGATTACTGTTTAGACGTTTGTTATTCTACATAAGGTGCACACATCGAAATCTATTGGTATTAAAGCCTTGGTGAGATGTTCTTTCTATTTAAATATTTTATTTTAAATTCTAATTGGTAGTTCCGTAAAAATGAGCCATAATTTTTGAATACTTTAAGCCCGGACATCCTGTATTTTTCAAAATATAGCGCGTTACACTACAAACTTTTAGAAAAAAAACAATGACTACAGTAAACGATATATATATAAATATTAAACAGACATACAACAATAAATACCACAAACCCAACTGCAGTGAAAAATTAGCCAGAGCCAGGAATCGCACCCGGGACCACAGCATTTTTCACTCCAGTTGGGTTTATTGTATTTATTGTTGTATGTCTATTTAATATTTATATATACCGTTAACAGTTGAATACAGTCGTTATTTATGTGTGTTTTATTATATATTGTAGTGTGTGTGTGTTTTATTATATTAACTACAGTAGTTTAGCTGCTTCTGATCACTGCGTACACAATTCATATTTTACGTTAGTTCTTAAAAATATTCCGAAACCAGTAATCTAGTATTTACTATACCGCGTAATTGGTTTACTTATTTTATATATATTTTTTTTTAACCAGTCGAACTAACCTAAAGTAGCTTTGATCATTTTTAAAGGAACAGATAGAAGTTCAGATGTAGAAAATAGAAAATGTCTTATCATTTTTATTTATTGGAACAATTTGAATGACATAAGAAACATTTACAATAGCAAAACAGGTGTTCAGAACATGTTTTATGCTGTATTTCTTGCGTCTTTATGGCAGACATCTCATAAAATTACTTCAATATGTTTGTTTAACACGATGGGAACATTTTATACAATGATGAAATAAAAACAAATGTGCATTTGTCATTCATGTTTCCTAATAAAAATATTTGTTTCCTTACTAACGATAAAAAAAAAGATTTACAACAAATTTATTCTCTGAAAACACCAATGTGATATTTCGCATGCTTATAATAAACCTATCTAACTAAATGATTACAAAATATCATATAGCAGTGCATCGGAAACAGACTGATACAAAAAATGCATAATATTTTGATAGATGATCAATTACGGTACTCAAGCCTTATAAATATGTGCAGTTTTTTTCTTTAAACATACTGTAATAAAGGGCTATTTTAGTGTTTATAAAACAAAACTCGTTTAAAGCATAGTAAATTTTCAAAATGTCTTTTAAAAACTACGTCGAGCTATTAAGACAACGCGTATGTTAAAATAACCAATTTACATTTTAAAAATAACCTGAAAATATGCATGATGGAGCATTAAAAAAGAGGAAAGAATCCAAGCATTAGCTATACCCGATTTTGAAAACATGGAAAACTCGATATAAACGTAAAATATAAGCGTACATTTTCAAAACATAGTGCTTTTCAATGCCGTGGTTCTGAATGCTCCCAAGAAGACGATTTTTTGTAAACTCGAATCGAAAGGAAGAATATGTCCACAGCGTCCTTATAAAAGTCCGAGAGGCAGTGACATTTTTAAGTCAACCATTTTATACAAACTAATTGCAAAATATGTAATTGATATCACTTATCAATCCCAAAAACAATCCTCAGTTGTCGCGACAGCGATGTATGAGGCCATGCTAACTAAAAAATGCTCCATTAAAACGGGAAAGCATTGCAAACCAATCGCAGAAGAACATCGCCGTTCGTGATAATATCATTGAATATTCCGTAACAGGGTAATCTTTTTAAAACATGACACATTACAGCTCATATTCAAAATATTAGAATAATTAAGAAAAAGTAATAAAAAGAAATTATTTTTCATTTATTTATTTTTGATATTAAGTAAATGCAGTTAAGTTTCTTATAAATTAAATCTAGAATGTTTAGATAAGATTTTAAAATTTACAAAATATAAACTACACTACAATAAATTAGGTATAGAGCTTTCTGAAACGCACCAAAATATAAGAATAAAATTTAGATTGGTTCAAAATATTAGAATATTTTATTTTACCCAACAATATTACCTTATGAATATGAAGGAAATGATAGTTAATATTTTGTAGCATCCCCTTTACCTTTCATAACAGCGTACAATCGATCTTGCATACTATATACAAGGTGTGTTTATAAACATTTCTATCAATATTAGCCCAAATAGACTTTATACGTGCCACTAACTCATTTTTACTTGAAGGTGGATTTTCTTGGAGTTTTTTCTTCATTATAAGTATACTAAATCTTTTTGAAAGATGAAATCATCTTCAAATAAATCTTCTGCTGATGGAATCATGTAATATTCCAAAATTTATTGATGTAACTGAGAGTTAACCTTTTCGTGGACAATGCATAACTTTTCAGGTCCTTTTGCATTCATGCAACCCCAAACCATGATACTAGCAGCAAATTTTACGGAACGTTTAAGGCATTCTTTATCCAATGCTTCTTGCTTAATTCTCCAAACTCGAATACCTTGATTACCATATGAAACACAAAATATACTTTCATCACTAAATAATATGTTTTTCCAATCTTCTTCGCGCCATGCATTGTCTTACAGTCTTGATTTACACCAATTCAATCTTATACACTTTTGTTTTGCAGTCATGAGAGGTTTTCTTTTCGGTACACGAGATAAAGCTAATATCTGATGGTTCAAATTCTTTTCTCCAGTGAATTTACGCCAGTTTTTAGATGCTGCAATGTTGTCTCACTTTTCCTCAAAACATTTTCTCCAAATTCCTATCAATAATGCAATGATAGGTATAATCAGTTATTTAAGATTTTACTGGTACAAGTTAAGTAATTGTAATTTTCTACACATAATTAAAAGACACATTGTAATTAAATTGTTTTTTAACTGCAATATAATTTTTTCCTTTAAAAATTTCAGAAAAATATTATACAGCAAATATGTGCTTAACATCATCAAAAACGGCGAATGATTCACATGAAAAAGTTTACAGGCAGTTTAATTTATTCACCAGAACCTAAATTATTTGGAAATTTCGATTAGAATGGATGTTAGCAAGTGTTGAACCATTTTTCAACAGTTGTGCACACTTGAAGTGTAGCTTTACTTTAATGTACGAACATTCAATCGCAATCCTTAAATTTGAATATATTAGTATATGTCACTTTAAATAATGGGGTGGATAGTATATCAAACAGCTCCAGTATAAAAAGTTAAACCATACAGTTTTTTTTTTTTTTTTTTTTTTGAATGGGATTCTTTTTTTATACGTTTTGGCAGAATTAAAGGAAAATTTTTATTGAATCAAATTATTTATATTTGTAGTTCTTTTTCTTTTTATTGAGGATGTTTCTCCATATATTATTTTTTCTGGATTATCCCACTAAGTGTTTGGGACGTAATATTCCGTTCACTAAGCTCCAGGTTTCACAGCAATACAAGCAATATTTAAGATAATATAATTCTATAGATTTAATTAATTCTAAATACATTGAAGAATGGTTAATACTCTCAAGGATTACATTCATATTTGTAATTGAGTTTTTTTTTTTATTTGAAAGAATGATATTTTCTTAGCATTTAAAACAAAATGCAAAGAAAACAACATTATAATTTTACCCTTTTGCAAGACGCTCGGAGGGTTAAAACTACTTTACAAACAATACTTCTTGTTTTAACATTTTGATAAGTATAGTCAAAATATTAATCAAAGACAACTTGCTCATGTTTAACGCAGTTGACATGATGTCATCATTTTTTTTGCAGGAGACAAGATACATTTGTTGAGATTTGCTTTACAACACCTTCATTGTTGTTAAAGTTACTTTTTAAAGTTTGGCCTAGAATTTATGCATTTTTGTTTCTTAACCCGTTGGGGACGAGCGACACGTATACGTGACGCATGAAGCGCTCAGAATCTTTGTTTTTCCTCACCAGTAAAATTTTACTGCAAAATTTGTCTTATTTAATCGGCACATTTTCTCGATTCAGGAAGACACAAATTTCTGTTTTTAAAAACAGACGGTGACAAAACGGTGACAAAAGATTAAAAATTTCGTAAAAGGCTCCCGTCCCGAAGGGGTTAATAAGTGTATTGCGATTCTAAATTCTATAACAGTAGTTCTTCGTCTTGACAAGTAGTATCGCCTTCTTATTTAGTCGATGGATTTCACGGTTGCCTTAACCCTTAAATGCCTGATTTTTCAAAAATCATTGTAATAATGTTTTTTGGCTTTCATTTTTTAAATAAATCATGGGAAAAATACTTTAAAAAAATCATATTTTGTTTTAAGTATGGTTTACGGCTAAAAAACAGTTTATTACTAATCGGCAATACTGGTCTTTAATTGAAAAAATAATTTTCCTTGATAAAATTCTATAATATTAAACACACAAGAATTTTAATAACTATAATAAGAAATAAATTTCACTTACTCACGGCAGAACAAAATAGGGTATTTCGCAAGCTCCCAAACAAAACAAACAGAACAAGTAGCAACAATTGAAAAAATAAATCTATCTTTATTCTTAAACAGCACAAGTGCTGCCATCTACATGTTTAAAATCGATTTAATAATATTTTCAGAATGTATTTTATTGACAACATCAGGCATTATAGCTTCAATGTTATTCTAATAGTATTTTAGAGCCTAAATTGGGTATGTTGCCGAAAAGCAACACCCGCCATTTAAGGGATATATGTGTTATTTTTCTATTTACTTAAATTTCTCAGTTTTATTTTCATTTTTCATTTAAATTACTTGTAACGTTTTATGGTGAATACCAATATATATACGCACAGTATGCTTTTCGTAAAATTATATTAAAACATTTAATATACATAAATAATTCTTACAAATTCTGATAATAAATTCACAAAATTATATTCATTAACAAACATTATTTTTTCATATATTTTTTTAGAGTTTCATTCTTTATATATTATTTAGTTTGTATATAAGATTTTTTAAAGATTTTATTTTATTTTATTTTTTTTATTTTTTTTTTTATTTATTTATTTATATATTTTTTTTTTTGCTGCCACTGATTTTCAGAAACGTTTCCGAGTAGTTTTTATAGTGTATTAATCAGGTTTTTTTTTCTTTTTTCAGGCCGGAATATCGGTTTTACCGTACCAATTCTCAAGTACACATTTTCATGTTCAACAAGCATGATGAACAGAAAAACATACTAAATTAACAGTATTAACCCTTAAATGCCTGATTTTTCAAAAATCCTTGTAATAATGTTTTTCGGCTTTCATTTTTTAAATAAATCATGGGAAAAATACTTAAAAAAAATCATATTTTGTTTTAAGTATTGTTTACGGCTAAAAAACACTTTGTTACTAATCGGCAATACTGGTCTTTAATTGAAAAAATAATTTTACTTGATAAAATTCTATAATATTAAACACACAAGAATTTTAGGAACTATAATAAGAAATAAATTTTACTTGCTCACTGCAGAACAAAATAGGGTATTTCGCAAGCTTCCAAACAAAACAAAAATAACAAGTAGCAAGAAATGAAAAAATAAATCTATCTTTATTCTTAAACAGCACAAGTGTTGCCATCTACATGTTGAAAATCGATTTAATAATATTTTCAGAATGTATTTTATTGGCAACATTAGGCATTATAGCTTCATTAGTATTCTAATAGTATTTTAGAGCCTAAATTGGGTATGTTGCCGAAAAGCAACACCAGGCAGTTAAGGGTTAAATTAACATTAAAATTAATATTGTTTTGCTGCTCTTTCATGCATAATTTATGTTAATAATCTCAAAACGTTTAATTGAGAATTGATAGTATCCTTAAAACCGATATTGTCATTTGAGAAAACTAATTAATGCTTTATAAAAAATACTGTGGAACGCTTTCGATAACCAGTTGTTGCAAAAGAAACCTTGTTAGCCCCCGGTACGGTATGCTATTTCTTTCTCCCAGCTTATTTTGTCTCCAAAAAATAACGTTACCTTACAGACGCCAGCCGTAAAACAAAGCATTAGGATTAAATGCTCTTTAGCAATTTTTTAAACTTCTAAGCATCGCACATTTTCAACTTTTATACCGTCGTATTGGGAAAAAAAAAAAGGATTTTTAAATGCAATTTGTTTGAAAACTGCATCTCCATTTATTTTTGAGATATTAATTTTTTTGTAGTTTTTAGCGACATGTGTTTCATTTTGGCAACTCAAGTACCCCATTTCTGTAGAAAGTAAAGAAAAAATAGTTGAAAAATAGCAATTATATCTTCTTGTTGCCACTTTCTCATAAAAACTGAAAAAAAAGTAATTAAAATGCTTGCTATTTTGAAAAAATATTAATGAATTGTTTTCTTTTTGCTGCATTTGTGTATTATTCTGAGGTATTGACGTCCTACCCATACTTTATTGTAGATGTTTATGACTGGATCGTAAATGAGGAATTCTTCAGCGGATTCGGACGACGTCGTTTTATATAAAATAAAATCGCGTGTTTTAAGTCTTAAAACTGAGCTACAGTAGAGTCCTGATAATCCGAGTTCCCCTTAACTGAGTGTCCGCTTTCACCGAGTTATTTTCTTTTGATGGATTGATGGCTTCTATTATTATGAAACAGCCATTATAAATGAAGTGTTAGGTGAAGATGAAAGAGCAGCCGTAAAAAGTTAGACCTCTGATTTTCTGGTCAGAATGGGAAAAAAAAATGGCCATTTTTTTTTTAAATTATGGCCATTTTTTCCCCCATTTTGACCAGAAAATCAGAGGTCTAACTTTTTAGGACTGCTCTTTCATCTTCACCTAACACTTCATTTATAATGGCATTTTCATAATAATAGAAGCCATCAGTCCATCAAAAGAAAATGAAATAATGGAAATGTCGGGGGCGACACTAAATTCTGAAAACGCAGAATTCCTGTTCTCTAATTTTTTTTTTTTTTTTTTTTTTTTTTTTTTTTTTTTTTTAATAATTGCTTCTCTATATCTCGAAAATATATTGATTTTAGAGGTTTCTAAAGGTAAAGGATTCTAAAAATAAGAAATATATTACAATTCATGAGACATACAAGTAAAAATTACATAAATACATACACAATTAAAAACGCAAACTTTTCTGGCTAAGTTTTAGCCCTTCATGAGTGCAATAACATTCAAACGACAAGAAAACTATATATTATGCTTACAGTTAATAATTACTAACAGTTAAAATCAAATAAATTATAAAGAGCCATATCAAAGCAATGCTGTGTATTAAGGTGGAACTGCACAGGATTCATTAATTGACGATAATGATTTTGACGGCGCATTTTATTAATTTTTAAATTTCCATTAAAATTATTTTCTGTATTCTTAATAATCATAAAAGATGGGTTTAACGCCGTCGCTGGGAAAATTCAGAGAAGTTATTTCTTTATACAATAAGACCTACTATGGCAGAACCACAAAAGGGACCAGAAGAATTTTCGCTTTAGACTGGTTATAGCTCGCACTGTAAAATAATAACAATGATATTAATAATAATAATAATAATAATAATAATAATAATAATAATAATAATGATAATAAAACAAATTCGTTGCCAGTAAATTTAATATTTTTACGGATTTTTTTCTCCGATAAAACGATCTCGTAAATATGTTAGTCATTTGCAATTATGGATTTAAGAATACTCTTGATAGATAATAGGGATAAAAGTGTAGTTCGCTAAGGCTATGAGATTTTTTATATTTTTACTGTTTAAAAAGAAGTTGATAATGCATTTTGATAGTGCAGTTTCTGTGTTTTTACGAAAATTTTCCTTTGCAGTGTAAATATAAAAATAATTCCCACAGTTTTAAAAAAAAGGAAAATTTATCATTATCTTCCAAAGACATTCGGAAATCCATACTTTTTCACAAATTCACGAAATCACTTTCATTGGAAAAAGAAATCCGTAAAAAGATGGAAATTATATAGGAAATAATGGAGATTTACTGTTACAGTGACGCCCATTTTAGACTGGTTTTAGTTAGCAGACCTGATATCATGGTATTTTTTTTTCGATGAGACCATGGAATTTCCGCCTTTAACCCTCTAATTCAGAATACGTTCTAGAAATTCACTGATTCAGAGAATCTATATTCATACCAGAAAATTTCAATAATAAATTTCGCTTTATATAAATAGGGAATGTCTGTTATAAAATAAAGCAAATATTGCTATTTTACGTCTCTGGTATGAGTTTGATGTATCCGAATAAAAAAATCCAGTAAATTCGAAACGCTGGTGGTAGCACATATGCTACCAAGGACATTAGAGAGTTAAGGCAAATTATAGATAGGTTCCATTTTCATAAGTTTTACTATGATAGGTCAAGCAAATGTTTTATTTATTTTTTGAAATATTTAGCAAATGTAAACAGATCAAATAATTTTTGTACTAGTCATTGTTTCAATATAATTATTATTCATTAATTTTGTTCTATAAAATTCGTAAACAAATGTGCAGTTTGGATTTATTTAAGGTGTACGAGCACAAAATAAAATCTTAGATTTTAAATTTCTGCTTACGGCATGGTTGAAATAAAACATTTATGCATAAAAATTATACGTAAACATGTTATATAAAAGCTTGACTGATTTTACTGCATAATTAAATTTGAAGAAAACGTAATTATGTTATATAATGCTAAAGTTCACGTCTTGTTTTTTCCATTTTCATGGGAAACCTTAATTTCGTTCCATTATTCATGAAAAAGCTGAGAATAAAATTATTATCAGGGAGTTTTGCCGATGATTTATTTTTTGTTTATCTTTAGCGAATTTATTTTTCATTACTTATATAAAAATTATTTTGTAGATGGAAAATTAAAAACTAAGAAGTATGACAATAATTGCAATGAGCAGGGCTTGTGACTATAATTTCATACACCGGATCGCCTATAAATCTGTAAACATTTTAAAATTTTATAAAAATGGGAGGAATAATTAATTGCGAGGCTTCTTTTGTAACGAAATGGGACAATTTTAACCCGTTTGGGTCTGTCGTACTATTAATAGTACATGAATTTTCGTCGAGAATTATTTTGTCTTAACAATTACTTTTGTCACTATCTACGTGTGGTAATGGTAATACAGGGTGAGCCAAAAGTTCGTTAAAAGTTTAAAAACTCATAAAAAAAGAAGAAATTACGATAAATGAGTGCGGTTTGCAAGAATGAACTCACGGGCTACTCGGGTTTGTTTTAGCAGAAAAAGAGGTTAAAAAATCACATGTAGAGGATGCTGACGACCTGAAACACAACGAACAGTTAATACTAAGACACCCATAACTCGGGCTGGCTCACGCCGCCATTTAATTGCCGGCAGGAGAAGAACGATTGGCCACGTCGCGTGGGCAACTATCGCGCATTGGTCTAAGTGAGAAACAAAATGCTTGACGATTCAGCCTGTGTTATAGGAGCCCTAGGTAATACGACACAAACTGGTTGTGTCGTAGAATGTTCTGGAAGTCATGCTGAACATTTAATATTGGAAGAACAAATGAATGGAGCGTATTGTTGTCCTTTTCATTGTGTTTCGGGTCGTCAGCGCCCTCTACATGTGATTTTTTAACTAATTTTTTTTTGCTGCTAAATAAATCCCAACTACCTTGTGAGCCCTTCCTTGCAAATCGCACTCCTTTATCGTAATTCCCCCCCCCCCCCCCTTTTATGAGTTTTTAAAATTTTAACGAACTTTTGGCTCACGCGGTATATGTCTCTGCATTTCTTATTATGACATTTAGGTTTTTGCATTTAGTAATAATTATTAAAAGTCCATTTAATTATCTTTGCACCGTTGATGATTCTGTTACTTTAAACGCATATTTCACTCAGCAAATAAATAAATAGAATGCTAAATTCGTCTTTAAAAAGTTAAACTTAAAATTACGCTATGTGAAAATTACTTAAAAGATGATAAAATATTTAAAAAGGTGTTAAATTACTTTAATAATACAGTAGTTTCCCTCTTAACCGGAACTCAGCTTTAACCGGCTGACTTTTTTCCCCAACATCAGGCAAAATTCAAGGAGGACGACCTCAGGAATTCAGCTTACGCTTTCCAGTTAAAGTGCAATCCCGAGGGAAAGGAAGTAAAATTCAGAAAGTAGAATGTCTGTTCTAAATGGATACGCGTTGACCTTCACCAGTGTTGAATTCAGGGTGCGGCCCTGAGGTGGGGGGACGTTCCCCCCAGGAACAATGAGATGTTCGCTCGGAAGATTTGAGATTTTCTGTTTTTAATGGTCAAAAGTGCAATCCCCTACCCGGAACTCTATAATGTCTGATCTGTCTCGCAAACTGTTTTGTACAAATGTTTAAAAAGCTTGAGGGATGAGAACAGATTACCGTAGATGTATAAGATTTGTTTGAGTTTGAAAAAAATCTCAAGCATGAAACATTATTTGATGAGGATATAATTAGGGCAGTAACTGATGGTGTTCAATACGAAGACGATCCAGTTAAAGTTGACACTGCTAAAATTCCTCATACGGAAGGGATAAAAGCATTAGAGTTCGCGTTACGCTATATGTTGAGCAGCATCTAACAGCTTCCTCGGTTAAACTTATGATGTTAAAGAGATGGAGAAATAATGCTGCAAAATGCCGGGCATCTTGCCTTCAACAGAAGAAGGTCGCTGATTTCTTTATGGTTGATTAACTGAAATATACATAATGTAGAACAATTTGAGCTTCTTATAAAGGTGTGTGACACGATTTTCAACAATTTAATTTGTGTTAAATATTTTTCATTATTTGTTATCAGTGATATTTTTCTTTCAATTCCGTTAATTATAAGTAATATCCATTTCACAAAATATAGAAAATATCTTCTTTATAAAAACTACCCAAATTAAAAAACTAAATGCATCCTTATGGGTTTAATTAATTACATTACGCAGATATTATTTAATTTTTTTTTTACTTCTCCGCTTTAACCGGTTTTTCTCTTAACCGGCTTACCCTCGGTCCCGTTTAGGCCGGTTAAGCGGGAGGCTACTGTACTTTGACTTTCACTTCTTTCGACACAAACAACGTGAAATTTGAAAATAAGACGCTAATAACAGTATTTTTATTTTTGTATTCTCTCTATTTTGTATTCTCTCAGGCTATGTACATAGTTGAAAGTATTAAGTATTATTAAGTAATTTAACACCTTTTTACCCGACTGCCAAGAAGGGTTATGTGTTTCACGCGTACCTGGGTATGTGGATTTCTTTATACCCTCGAACCATCCCAACGGCTGGATGGATTTTAATGAATGAGGTCTCTATCGATTCGTCTTAACCGTCCGATCGTTATAGGCTAGGTTTTGTTTCTATAAATTTAAAATGGCGTTGTAAAATACAAAATGGCAGAAGAGACGAAAAAAAAATTTTTAGGCACCCTATTGAGTGGCATATTATTGATAGGTCTTTCAAAATGAAGACGATGTTTCATTGACTATTTTACAGTCAGAAGCTCCGTTTAAATATTACACAACCTGGAAGTTGTGTAGGTAAGGTCTCTAGCTTCACTGCAACTCTAACTTTTATAGACATCTATAGGCCTCATCAAAATAGTGTTTATAGACAGGAACTAACAATTAAAAACAACTTAAAAGTCATCAATACAAAAAAAAAAAAAAATAGGTAAGTAATATAAAAAATAGTTTCACATTGATGAGAAATAATTAGTTCACTATTTACGCAGTCGGGTTTTTTAAATTTAATTTTACTTCTTAATTATTTTATCATCTTTTAAGTAATTTGAACATAGAGTAATTTTAAGTTTATATATTTCACACTTTAAATTTAAAATATAGGTTATTTTTCGGACGAATCATGCGTGATAAAACGAAAACAATATTAGAAAGTTGTAATATCTTTCAAATCGTGTTATAAAACGACATTTTCCAAACGTCTCTAAAAACTCTTTCTTACCCTATTAACATGTGAACATGAATTGAATAGTGCGCAAAATAACTACATTCGTTAGATTTCAGACAATAACGTAGTATTCATTAAACTTCAGTAAATCTATTTGGATAGCTTCTATTAACATTATTAACGTAAAAGTAATTTTTTTCTCAAAATTGAAAAAAAAAAATCGGATCCGAAAGAGTTAATACTATAAAAAAAGTTTATTTGAAACATTTACTTGTAATGAATTAATTGAGGTCTGTGTTAATTAAAATCGGATAATTATGTGGTAAACAACGATAGTTTGCATTAAGGTTAAAACTATAGACGCGTTTTACATCGTCAAATGATAAATGTGTTTGTTCACCATCACTAGGAATTACTATTTGCAGATGTGCGAGAACATCTTTAATTGAAGCATATAATATAACTGTATGGATGCAGCAGATTTTGTGATGAATAGCATAATACTACAACGCCTTAACGATGCAGTTCCTTGCAATGGTGGGCGCATACAACAATTAATGTTGTAAAATACCTTTTAAGTTTAACTTGAAATTAAATAAACATTGCTTACCATAAAACAACCTAATTTTGTCTTCGTGCAGTGCCATCTATTGCCAAGTATATAAACAACATTTTTTGTACCATAAAGAAAAAAACTTTAGAATAAGTTATTCGTTAATTGTACCTGTTTCTACCATTTTTATGATTTTTTGAGCTACAAACCATCTTAGAACTTTCATAACAGAGTTTTTATACAAAAACTGGTGAAAGTTAAAAGACCTGGAGGACCTTCGAGTTCACGGCTGAAATTCCAGAATTAGTTAAAACTCGATTCGCATATTAAAACGCAATCAACCGACCAAGTCATATCTTGGTAGAAAACGCCTCAAAACCCGATTTTAACGGTTGACACGTAGGTTTATCATTGTGTTTTCCTGCACCCAAAGGTAAGAAAACATGGAATGACGTCACTATTGCGAAATAATACACAAACCCAGCAAAAAGCGATGTCGTAAACTCGACAAAAACAACGGCTATCTAATGATTTATATGCCTTCATTTGTTTGTACATTAATATGGATACATAAAAAAATAGATATAGTTTATAATAGCTCCAAGTTTAAATCATTCATATATATTTTTTCAAAATAACACGTATTTGAATAATCTTTTTTTTCAGTTGTTCTGTGAAAATGGCAATAACAATATATAGTAGTCTACTATTTTCCAACTATTCTCCCTTTACTTTCTACAGAAATGGAGTACTTCAGTTGCCATCATTAGAGAAATAGTGTTAAAAACTGCAAAAAAATTAATGTCTCAAAAATAAATTAAGATGCAGTTTTCAAACAAATTGCAATTAAAAGTACTTTTTTCCTCTAACGAAGGTGTAAAAATTGAAAATGCGCGATTCTAAGAAGTTTAAAAAACTGAGTAGAGATCAGCAGTATTTAATCGAACAATGAAACATCTGCTTCGTTTTACGCTGACTTATGTAACGTAATTTATTTTTAGTGACGACACTTTAATAGTTACCTAAAAGAAATAGCATATCGGGAGCTTATAAGAAAGTAATCAAATGTTTCGTTGCAATCTTATTTTCTTGTTCGAATGCTGAATGTCGGAAAGAACAGCCAGAATAGGAAAATAATCAAACATTTCATTGAATCTTCTTTTCTTGCTCAAATCTTGATATTTAAAACACATATTTGTCATCTTCGAGAAAAAACTCTGTACAACAAGTTTTAATCATCTCAAGTTGATAATTCACACACTCAAGCACAGGAAAATATGATTTCAAAACACTAGGAATTATTTTTAAATAATTTTTTGAAATGGTGGCGACATTTGTTTTCAAATTTTATTTTTATTTTTATTTTTATTTTTTTCCCCTTTAGGAAAATTAGGTCAAGGACAATTCCAAATGATTATTTTTGTCAGCACATTTAAAATTTCCACAACTTCTTTCCAATTTCAAAAATTTCCTTTTATTTAAAACTTTACAGCCATAAGCATTCTTATCATTAAATACTAGTTTAATTCTTAAATACCTTAAATTACCTGGCCTAATTCATCTTGTTAGTTAAGACAAAGGAGAAAGACTCGAAATAGAAGATAATGTATTATATGTAATGTTGCATATATGTTTGTAATGTGTATATAATGTTACAGATAGTATTGCATTGTGCACTAATTCTAGCGCAATTGCTATATTACAAATTTTGAGAAATACGTTTTATTTAACCCATTGTTTTTACCATTTTCAGCCGGTATCTTTCTAAAGTTTATTTTCTAAAGTATTTACATTTCGTCTGTAACTCTTTAATCCTCAGTCGTCATAGTCGTGGTGGTCAAGAATATTACTTATTTTATCGCTTAATACATTCGGGCTACTTTAATACCTAAAGCATGTCTCTTGGTTGTGCCTTTTAGTTTCCCGGTTTGAATTTTTTCTGCCAGCTGGCACCTCTGTAAAGAGTTCTATATTTTGATGGCTTGTGATCTGGTTACACTTTAATTGTTAAAAAACTTTCTCCGGTCTTAAACAGAATTTTAGAATTAGAAATTTAGAAACTTTTAGAATTTCTGAAGAAAAATAAACTATAAAAAAGTACTTGTTTTACATTTTAAAAAAGTTTATTAACAATTCAGTCTCTTAAAAGGAAGTCACCTTGTGAATCTCATGTAACAATCATTTTGAGACACCATTGGGAAGTCACCATGAGCGTTCCACTGTGACGAGTCACTAAATAATGTCACAATGAAGTCACATGGTGATTATTAGGTGACTGACATTTGAAAACCCCACTTCGCAGGCGCCATGAGTACTCATTTGTGACCAGTGACTATATTAAATGGCTTCATTTGTCTGTCACTTGAGGACTCGTCACAAACAACTATCATGGTGATCACATGACAGTCAAAGGAGAGTCGCAATGTGAGTTAGAGGTCTGCACGAGCCCGAGGCCCGTACCCGGTCCGGCCCGCGGGACGGGCCGGCGGAATGAAGACGAATTTTCAAACGGGCCGGGCCGGACCGGCAGAATTAGGACAATTTTTTGAACGGGCCGGGCCGATAAAAAAATTAATCGGGCCTAGGCCCGATATAAGAATTCAAGCGAAGCAGATAAAATACGAACTATTTTCAATGAATATGATTTTCTCGAGAAGTATAAATGTGTGTCACAAGCCGATGTGAGTTTAACAACATCAATACAGAAATGTAACATGTCCATCGTAGAGATCGGCATCGGACAGTTACTAGATTGCTGAAAAAAATTAAACCCGGAGTCAGACGACTCGTACCGGGACGGAACTGGTCTTAATAGATCGCAGGATGTGTAGGACAGGCATTACGTTTTGTAAAACAAAGTATTAATAGTGATAATGAACTTATGTTAACAGTATCTTTGGAAATATACCTTAAAGTGGTTCTCATATTCACTCCTCAACAATGTGAAACTTTCAGACACATTTTCTGACTCATTTTTAACTATAAAAGCATAAAAGCAGGCCTGAGTATTGAAGGTATTTGGGATCGAATAGCGTTTCCATTTTTCATAAATTACGTACAGAGATAACAGAGATTCTTGTCACGTGACTGTACGTTTTTCTCCTTTCCTGTGCTATCGCTTTCGGAAAATCGATTCAAAACGCTAACTTTGGCAGTATTTTCAGAAAGATATATTGCTTTTATCTATGAAAAAACGGCATTTACATAGTTTCTGAATAAGAATACCTGCCAATCTTACGCGTTTCCGAAAAGAAATGAATTCATAAATGTGTCGAAATGTAGCTCCTTTGGACTTGAGAAAATGAGAGAAATATTTTCACAAATCTACTTTTTATTATACAGCTTCAAAAGTTATCATGTTTTTAATCCTTTATTCTCTACTGCATTAATCTTTTAATAAATCCTTATTTGAATTTTGAAATATCTGTAGAGACGATGACTAAAACACTGTAAGTAATCGTTAATGTTTACTATTGTGTGTTTTCTGTTTTGCGAACGCATAGTAATCTAAAATATACTGTAAAGTGTTCCCATAAATATGTATGTAGTATTCATTAAAAGAATCTTAATTGTATGTCAAGAAAAAACTGATTTATTTTGTAGAAATTGAGTCGGGCCGGGCCTGTTTTCCCTGATTTTTTACGGGCCGGGCCGGGCTCGGGCCGAACTTTCAGTTTTTTCACCGGGCCGGGTCAAGAAAGCTTTCGTTTGGGCCGGGCTGGTCCCGGGCCTGGAAATTCCGGCCCGTGCAGACCTCTATAATGCGAGTTCATCGCGAAATCACCCGGTGACTTGTCACAAAGAAGCATTCGCATCGATATCTCATAGTGGAGTGACTGAGGCAAAAAAAGATATCACATTCAGCGTAGTAATTTTGACACTTCTGAGCATTTGAAACGTCAAGGAGACATCAAATTATTGACTGGCTGTGTTGTTAGGGTAGTACCTATTTGCTACAACCACTTTTTATATAACTTTATTTGAATACTCACAGTTAACTTTGTGTTCAAAAGTCATGATTTTAAACACTTTCAAATATACGAGTAGTTGAAAAGTGTTTATGAATTCAGTATGCCTCTCCATCTATCCGTGCTTTAACCCTTTACCTACTGACGGTACTTATAAGTACCATTAAAATAACGTGTTATAAAATTCCTTTAATACATCGATTAGTATTAATACAGTTTAGTCCTCGTTTGCGATGCGTTTTATTGATGTTATAAGATTTCAAACATAATGAAATTCATATGGATCACTGAAGTGCACTCACTGCACAACTTGTGTTCTATATAGTATAGTGTATCGTAAAATCGTAATAATAGGTGTACTATACATAATTTATCATTCATTTACAGAGAGACACAAAATAATTGGGTTAAAAAACTGACAATGATCGATCAATTGTTGGAAGTGCGTTTTCCATTGTACTATGTATTTTTAAATGTATCTACTTTTTAGTGTATTATCTATTTTTTACCGTATACTGCACTCTAAATTAAAATGTCTGAAATTCAGACACTTAAGTGTCTGAAATGGAGTGTTCAATTTTCAGACATTTTAAAATGTCTGAATTTTTTCAGACACTTTTTGCGTCTGAATTTCAGACACTTCAAACGTCTGAATCGCATCCATTTTTTTGTAAGCATCATACGTAGCCATTTTTGACCACGTTGAATCCTGGAAAAATATTTGGCTGTGGTCCTGCCCCTCCCCCCCCCCCCCCAATACAGCCTGATTTTTTTGGTGCTCTCAGTTTTGGTATACAATTTTCGTTATGTTGATAATTTAAATCTTTTACGACATTGTACTGATTATAATCAATATCTTGAACTTCAGGAGTAGAACAAGATTTAAAAAAAAAATATTTATCTAAATATTAGATTTTTTTAAATTTATTTTGTTTTTAACCTTATTTTACTTTAAAAGTTCAAAATATTGATTATAATCAGTACAATTTCGAAACAGATTTAAAATATAAGCTTTACAAATATTGCACATCAAATTTGGGGGCACTACAGTCGTAGGGGGACGGGGCACTTCCCAGTTTGCCCTTCCTTTAATCAAGAAGTACTTTTGCAAAAAACGCAACCCTGCATTATAGTTGTCTAAATTGAGATGTCCGGTATTCGGGAGTATCGGTTGTGGAGATTAATGGACATTCTCGAATAGCGAACACCTCTATTTAACGAATACTTTTTTAATCAGCAGACATAGATATTTGTATATTTTTACCTCAAAAAAGTAGACATCTCCAATTATCGGACAAATTCCGCGGTCCCGAAGTGTTCGCTATTAAGGGCTTTTAAGGTACATAGATAAATATATATATATATTTTATAACCTTGTCCTACTCTAAAAGTTCAAAATATTTATTATACTCGGTTGAATGTGGAAAAAGATTTAAAATATCAGATGTACGAAAATTGCAAAAATCCCCCCCCCCCCAAAAAAAAATGAAAATATAAAAAAATATATTGCCACATAGGCAATTTTACATATACATCACTTGATAATCACAACAGCCATTTAACTATGAATAATGAAAATAAATAAATAAATATTCTACTTTAATAACATTGGGGAAAAAATGACTTTGGTATTTTGTTAAATATATTTGCGTTTTTAAACTTGTCCTACTCTAAAAGTTCAAAACTTTCATTATAATCAGTGCAAGATTTAAGATATCAGCTTTACAAAAATTCATGCAAAATCCCCCCCCTCCCCCCCAAAAAAAATGAAAATACTTATTTAAAAATTATGTTTTTAAAAAATTTATATTTCCACATGGGCAAGTTTTTATGTAGATCAGAGGGTACTCACAAAAGCTATTCAACTATCAAAAACAAATAAGTACATATTCTATATTAAAAACATGAGGAAAAAATAACTTATGATTTCCAAACTTCTTTCGTCTTAAATATATACAGTAACATCTGTCATTTTTGTATTTTTCGTATAAGTGCATATAAATAAAGTTACCACAATTTTAAATACGAAATCTAGTTAGAGGTTTTTACTTTTTCCCATTATAAATTTCAAATTACTTTTTTATTAAAAATAATAAAAAAATCAGTATTAGAGTTGATTGCAAATCAAATACATATGTATATTTTTACAGGCAGCTTCATATAATAGACCAGTCTCATTTACTTTATTTATCTTTTTTTAATCTGCGGTTTTATGCCAGGAAATAAGAAAGCATTAGGTCATCTTTCAAAGTTTTTTTTTTCTTTACTTCCTTGTGGCCGTCATTTACTGCGAGATAAAAATTATCCATTGAAACTAAGAACTGACATTGAATATATAATTCGTAATAAAAAAGAACGTCATAAGTTTAAAAATATATACTTCTAGAATTAGTGGGGTTTTTTGCGAACAGATTCAAAACTAATTAAATTTCATGCAAGATTTTGTTTAGTACAATAAATAAAATCATAAAATACACTAATTTTACTACTATAAAGAAACTTACTTGAGTTGCTGCAAGAGGTAAGAAATATTCCTCGATTTGAAATTTTAAAAACTACCACAACCACAGTGAGGGAGAAAGACTTTCATCAGTTTAAAAGGTAATCCCATAATACATCCGACTAGCCATATTTAAAGAATGAGATGTTTCATCCTAAAAACAGGACCCGCCAGACAAAAGTTTCTTTTTTTTTTGCCAGCTTCGACAGGACGAAGATGAATAACACAATATTATTGATATAAATTGATACGAGTTAACACTAAGCCCATTGCACACGCTTTGTAGAATTTCCGGGTGTAATCTTCAACCGTCGTCTACTTCTGTTCTGTGTCTATCCCGCCCTTGTATCGACGACAGCTTCTAAGAGACATTTGATGTCGAGCACACACGTCAGATGTATGTATTCAATAAATAAATAATCCAAGTTAATACGAATTAAAATCACAGTACTTCACATTTCGCAAAAAACGAATTAAAATACACGCGTATATAAAAACAAACTTTGTTTGAATTACAACGTATACCACTTCGAACGAAGACATCTAAAACGCATGCGCAACTGGGAGTGCTAGTGCCCCCTGGTGGTTATTGCGTCGGAAGAATCAAAACGTCTTAAATTAAGACACGTTTAAAGCAATGAAGTGTCTTAAAATAAGACGTTTGCGGATATTTTAGACATTATTCTCAGTTCGTTTACACCATGGTCATAGTAAGACGCTTATGTATCTTAAATTAAGACATCTATAGTGTCTTAATTTTCAGATTAAGACACTTAAGTGTCTAAAATTCTTTTTCAGTCACATATGTGTCTAAATTTAAGACGCTTCTATTTGCAGTGTGTGTATAAATTATATGGACCATATACATGGCTGCACAAAAGAATTCACACTCTTTATGCTACACAAAAGAATTTCGCACGCCTTAGCAGACAGCAATTTATAAAAATGGACTTTTAATTGAATTATATGTATTTTAAATTGCTTATTTAGATATCTCATTGGACTGTGTGAAAAATGAATTTCTAAATAATATTCTATTATCGTTCTAAAATATGTTATAATCTATACCTAATAAATGATTTGTTATTTTCATTGCTTGCTTCTTAACTTTTGGACACAAGAGTATTTCAGAAGACTCAAAGTACACTGATATTTCAGTTCTCGAACACAATTTGTTCCAAAGAATTGTTCAAGACCATTTTTTGACAACCAAAATAAAATTTACAGTAAGAAATAATAAAATTACAATGTATGGATTTCCATTTTGCAAGTCACTCACTGTATTCATCTATTTCAAACAATACACTGTATGGTAGAATCAATACAATAAAATATAGAAATGCATTACATTAGTTTCGTGAGATAATGAAAATTTCATACCATTTTAATAAAACTTTAACGAAATACGATCCCATACTATTCGTGAAAATTTGGATTGCTTGAGGTTGAGAAAAGGTGAGGTATTTCCGTTATTTAAGTATTGCGCGGCAGCGCAATACTTATTTATTTCCAGTGTCACTTCTCAATGTTAATTTAACATAGAAGCCTATGGAGATCATAACTTTTTCATTTTTTCTTCCCACCTTTTTGTCCCTGATGCCACTCATTTTTTATTCTTTACTAATTCTAATGATATTATAAATTTAAAGTGTAAAAACGTTTGCATGACTTCAGGGTCAAAATGAATGGTAAAATGCCTTTGCATATGGCTGAATTATAACCCAGAGAGAAACATGGGCCTTTTTTTTTACATTATTCAAATATTTTTCTTAATAATTCCAAATTTCTCTTTTTTCATTGAGAATCAACGGAAATTTTTCATAGAAAATGTAAAATTTTTTTCTTCATTGTTGCAAAAATTTCAGAAGCCGTAATAATAATTTATTTCTTTTTTAGTTGAAACGTTTCCACGTGAAACATTAATTTGAACTAGTTTTTTTTTTTTTTTTTTTTTTTTTTTTTTCAAGAATTAAAAAGGTGAATATGGTGTCATAGTGGAAATAAAAAGGATATTTTCAGAATAAGTTTTTTCTTTGGTCAAGTTTATGCTTTAGCAAAAAGTTTCAAATGGATAGCTATTTTTACGCAGGCAGCGAACTTAGTGAGGAATTACATAGCTTAAATTTTACAATGTATTTTTTTTTTCCGAGATGAGAACTATTTATACCCCAAGTTAAACTTAGAAAATAATTTTCTGATGTGTTTACATCACCCGTTTAATTTTCTGATGTGTTTACATAACCCCTTGGGAGAGAATAAGGTAACAAAATTTAAGTAAAACTTTTTTTTATTTTTTACTGTATCACAGCTTGTTTGTATCACTGTATCACAGCAATATTGTTAAATATTAGCAGTAACGATTCAACACAATTTATTTTTGCATTCATAGCGTTCCTGAGTGGGAAATAGGGTACCTAATTTTAAGTGAAGTTACTTTTTTATGTTTTGATTATAGATTTTTTACGTTCAGATTGGAAGTTTTTGTCCAAACTACAGCAACCTGCATTACTACAATGGTGAAATATTTGGTACTTTTCCGTTATACGAACACCATGCTAAAATGTATACTCATGCGCCAATTATTTCAACCCTGATCGTGAAAAGGATTTTTATTGTAAACAATGCGACGTAATTACATAGTTCTTAATATGCCACCATATACAATATACATGTATACCATACATATATACACATCATATACCATGCACCATATACATATATTCGTATAGACATGCCATAGTTCGTAAAAGTCTGTAATTTTCAAATGTTATATTTTTTAAATGCTCACTTTACTATCGACAATGCGTTTTCATTTATTTTTCAAATGTTTCAATTCACGCGATTTTCATTTTGCGCCAACTATTACGCTTGGTGACAGTGGTGTCCGTATAACGGAAAAATACCAAATATTTTGAATTATACATTGGTAAACTGCATCACACATTGTGATGCAATACCGCACACATCAATGCCTGATGATGATGCCCTCTATTAATTTTGAAATGAGTTCGTCTGAATGCAGTAGTTATTAAAAAACTTGACATATTAAACAAAAACATAATTTGAAGAACAAATTAAAAACAAAAACAAAATTTATTTCCTACATTGTTTAAGCCCGAGAAGGGACAGATATTAAGATATTTCATTCAATTAGTTCTACATTTAATGTTAAATTTTTGTAACAAATTAGTTAAACCAATTGAAGATTAAAAAAAAAAAAACTCATAAAATATGATACTTAAAACACCCTAAAAAATTAGATTCCGTTCAAATGAAATTGAAATAAATCTTAGACATTTTTTTTAAGTTTTGTATTTTGCATGCATCTTATCCTTTTATGTACAAACATGTCATAAACAAAATACAAAATCTGCAATACAAGAATTTTCAGTTAAAAAAATGGAAGAAGTCTAAGATTTATTTCGATTTCATTTGAACGGAATCTAATTTTTTTAGGGTGTTTTAAGTATCATATTGTATGAGTTTTATTTTTATTTTTTAATCTTCAATTGGTTTAACTAATTTGTTACAAAAATTTAACATTAAACGTAGAACTAATTGAATGAAATATCTTAATATCTGTCCCTTCTCGGGCTTAAACAATGTAGGAAATATTTTTTTTTTTTTTTTAATTTGTTCTTCAAATTATGTTTTTGTTTAATTATATTTTTAGACGATTTGGACCACTGGGTTAACTCCCTGTTTTTGAATCTCAAAATGCCTGAAATTCTTTAGCATCCGAAATGCTATGTCTCATATATATCTACTTAGCACCCACCTGCTTCACTACCCTCCCCCCCCCCCCCAAAAAAAAAAGAGAAAGAGAACGAGTGAAACGAAGGAAAAATAGTTAGGTTCGTAGCTTGCTGTACAAGACTCTCAAAATGTATAAATTTCGTTAACGTTGAGACCACTCTATCTCACAAAAACGCCTTTTGAGTCATAAAAAAGAGAAAAGCAACGTTGTTACGTTTTCCATTCGGTTGATTTGGCGAATGCACTATCACACTGTTCGAGAACAGAGACAAATTTTACACAAATTTCTTGTTCGACAACTGAGTGCTACTTTACATTAATGTTTCAGGAAGAACAACATTAATAATGATAGTTAAAAATCAAAATAACTTTCTTCATACGAAAAGAAAATGTCAGTAAAGAAAAATTATAAAACCTAAAATATGACAATGGAATCTGAAAAGAAGAAACTTTGAAAGACATTCAGAAAGCTTTTACTCCAAATGAACTCCATCATGAAGAAGTAAGTTAAAAAGAACTCTATCAAATAATAAATCAAGGCCTTACTAATGTGAAACTTCGTTATAACCGGAGTACAAAGTGCGGCGTAAAGTGTTTCGTTAATGCACTGCGAGTCTTCGCAAATGCAATTCCGGAGCTACCACCTCCTGCTAAACAGCGAATAAATTTCATTTTTTGGGGACATTTTTTTTTCGAAGGGAAATTTTTTCTTCTCTCCATTCTAGCAGCCCTTCACTTAATCATCCATCTAAAATGCTAGCACTCACGGAGCCATAAGGTTGAAAATTTTTCGAGAGAAAAAAAATAAATAACTTAATATATTTTGTGGCCATTTTTATTTTCTTTCCTGACAATGCGCCTGCGCCAACTCAACTCACCTCCATCCTTCTATTCGCGACTAAAGCAAAATATCTTCTTTTAGGTATGGTGGCAATTTATCTTTCTCCCATTTTAGCGCCATCTAGCGAACAGCGAGATCGATCGTGGAGGTACATTATATTTAGGAAACACAAATTATAGGGAAGTGGGATTGCTAGCATATTTGCGGAATGGGGTTTTGAAGCACTGCCAGAAAATCGCAGTTCAGATAGATATGTTTTTACGTCTGATACGTAATCTTGTATATGACCGGGGAATATGGAGGATTTATTGAATCATCTTCTTTTCATAATTCTCTTCCGAAAACCCTTTCCGTAAAAGCAAATGATTTTGTTTCAGATTCTTTTAGTGTGATTTGTGTTTGGTAATGAACTCACCTTTATCTTTTTTCTGTTGGTATGATTCATTAGGGGTGAAAGACTTGTTCAGTGTCACTTATTTGAGTATATTAATAAAGATACAAGGTTCGTTTAGCTAGTTAGGTTATCGATCATCCAATTTCATCACTATTACTATCATTTTTTCATATGCACAGAAGAAATTCAATTATTTATTTTTAACCATTTGGAAAAATGATTATTATCCTCTGTCAGGGTAGGAAATCAAAAACATATCTGAAGCGTTTTATTGGTTGAATCCGCATTTTATTAGTTTTCTTATTGGTCTGTACAGTAATCTGTATTTTCCCTTTACTTTCAACAGAGATGGATACTTCTGTTGCCACTATGACAAAAAAGTAATAAAAACTACAATAAAAAGTAATAACTCAGAAACAAATTGAGATACAGCTTTCCAACAAATTGCATTTAAAAGTACATTTTTTTCTCTATACGACGGTGTAAAAAGTAATATTGTGGGATGTTTAGAAGTTTAAGAATTAAATTTCATTTAAAAAATTGGTCCAAGAATATTAATGTTTAATCCATGGCGTACGTAATGAATGACCAGCTCCGCAGAAGTTTAAAAATTTACAGTACCGAAAAATTTAATCCATGGCGTACGTATTTTATGATCAACTCCGTATGATTTTTTATGTCTTAAATTTTAGTCTTTGAAAAAATCATTTTCCAAATGGTCGTTGTAATTTGTTAAATTGCATTTTTTTTAAATTACTGTGCTTATTAAATTATTGCGAACATTTACTCTTACCCAAAGGCGTTATAAACTAATACCTAAGGTCTTAAGTCAACATACGTTAAAATTATAACATCTGAAACAAATCAGAATAAATTGATTTCTAATAAATTACCACACATGTCTAATAATATTTAACGTCTTATATTGCATTAAAAAAATCATTTTTAGACAAAGAAAGAAAGAAACATAAATAATGACCAGGGAATATGGCAGGTTTATTAAATTATCATCTCTTTACAATTCTCTTCATAAAACCATTTTCCATAAAAGCATGGCTGCCATAGGCGATTTTTTTTAAAATTCTAATTGGTACCAGTTTCTCAAAACAGAAATCCTTAACACACACTTTGACAACATTTGGAAGAGAAATATAATTCAAAATTTATTTTAGAGAAATACTGGTGCGAACAGAATACAAAAATAGTCGCCTTTGGCAGCCCTGTAAAAGCAAACGATTTTGCTTCAGGTTCTTTTAATGGGATTTTTGCTTTATAATGAGCTCACCTTTATTTTTTTTCTTGAATCCCATATGGTTCACCAGGGGTGATAGACTTCATTAGTTTGCTCATATGAGTATCGTGCGATTATGTTGAGCGAACTTTTTTCTTAACTTTGCTTTATTTTGTACTGTATAATATTTAAACTACTGGAAGCTAATTAAAATAAATAAAACTTTGATATATTCTTCCCTATTCCTATAAAATTTTAGAAAAGGATTTTTAAATAAATAAACAAAACATAAAAATAGAATAATCGGATTTACAGAAAATTTGTTAGAATATCTATTTTTAAATTTCTTAATTCTCCACAAGAAACCCTTTCCGTAAAAGCAAATGACTTCGTTTTAGGTTTTTTTTAGTCTGATTTCTGTTTAGCAATGAACTGACCTTAATATTTATTCTTTCGATATGAGTCATTAACGGTTAAATAGTTTTATTCAGTATACTTTACATGTATATAAAAATAAGTAACTTGTTTTGAGTCATTAACGATTAAACGATTATTCAGTATACTTTCATGAGTATATATAAAAAGAGTAACTTGTTTTGAATGATTAGCAGTTAAATGGTCATTCAGTATACTTTACATGAGTATATAAAAATAAGTAAATTGTTTTTTATAATAATACTTGGAAATTTTTTCCAGAGAGAAACATTCACCTTGCATACAATATTTCAAATGAAAATCAAATTTCAAACTAGTTAAGCAACTAGTTTGAAATTTGATTTTGAAAAGCCTTTGAAGCCTTTGAAAAGGCGCAAAGTCCAACCTAGTGAAAAAGATTCCATGCCGGACTCGAACCCGGGCCATCAGTATAGCGCACTGAAAACACAGACACTGAAAAAAAAAAAAAAAAACACTGAAAAAAAAATCCAAGTATTAATATAGATTCAATCGATTCTGGATATAAATAAGTGTCTGTGTTTGCCCCATGTCGGTGGCTCACGAAAAAAAAAAAAAAAAATTCCACCTTGTGCTACGTTTGTAGCCTTGCCAACCTGTAATAGTGAGAAGTTCCAGGCTGGGTATCGTTCCATGTGATTTAGTCGGTAGAACGTCAGTGCGCTATACTGATGGCCCGGGTTCGAGTCACGGCATGGAATCTTTTTCACTAGGTTGGCCTTTGCGCCTTTTAAGCAATTGGTTTGAAATTTGATTTTCATTTGAAATATTGTTTTTCATAAACAAACTAATATTTTTCCATTTGAAGCAAATTAAAATGAATTAATTTCTTAAAAATTATCACATATGGTCAACAAGGTTTCATATTTTAGATCACGTTATTTTAGAAATCACTTTTGAACAAGGTAAATTAACATATAAATAAATAAAAGAAAATAATAAAAAATGAGAAAACATAATAATAATAATAATTAATAAGAAAAAAGAAAAGCGCCCAGTTAAACTGATGGCATTGACCTCACAGTCTATTCACACTAATTGTATATTATACGAGGTGGTTCAATAATTATTGTCCCGAGTGTGTATAAAATATTTCTACTGCGATCGTTGAGGTGGAATATTGAAGCCTGTTTTAGATGCCTATCTGATCAATTCAATCTCTCCTGAAATATTGCTAATATAAATAATATGTCCTAATATTATATTGCTATTCAGCTACACGATATTTTCCCAAAAATAAGAAACTTTATCAGAATTTCAGCAGTTACATACTCTCAAATATAATTGCAGTATAAGTTTCGCTCCAGCCAAACAACGTTTTTCGCCACCGGTATGCAATTTCTTTCTCACAGCTAATAAAGTGTCGTCTCCAAAATATAACGTTCCGTTGTATAAGCCAGCCGTAAAACAAAGCAGACGTATCATTGTAGTGTTAAATACTCTACTGCCATTTTTTAAACTTCTAAGCATCGCGCATTTTCAATTTTTATACCGTCGGATTTGGAAAAAAATGTACTTTTTAATGCAATTTGTTTGAAAACTGCATTTCAATTTATTTTTGAGATATTAATTTATTTTTGTAGTTTTTAGCGTAGTTTGTTTAATTTTGGCAACTCAAGTACTCCATTTCTGTAGAAAGTAAAGAAATAATAGTTGAAAAATAGTAATTATATCTTTATGTTGCCATTTTTCCATTACTACTGAAAAAAATGTAATTGAAATACGTGCTATTTGGAAAAAATATAAGTCAACGATTTCTGATAAAAAATGGAGCTATTATAAACTACATTTAATTTAATTATCTATATTACAAATAAATGAAGGCGTATGAATCATCAGATAGCTGATTTTTTTTGTGTCGAGTTTCTTGAGTGACGACATCTGTTTTTTTTTTTTTTTTTTTTTTTTTTTTTTTTTTTTTTTTTTTTTTTTGGGGGGGGGGGGGGGTTTGTGTATTATTTAGCTATAGTGACGTCACATGAATACTATACTGTAGATGTTGTTTAAGTCTGGATCGTAAATGAGGAATTCTTCAGAGGATGTGAATGACGTTATTTTATATAAAATAAAAGTGTGTGTTTTAAGTCTTAAAACTGAAATATGTTTTGTATTACCTATATTTATATACATAAATATTTTTTTTTTTTATTGGGGGCGACACTAAATTCTAAAAAAGCAGAATTCTTGTTTACTAGCTTTTTTTCTGGATGGTTAAAATTAACGCACAGTCTTGTGAAAAAAAAGTAAACACCCCCTAATAACTCTGCAACTAATTATAACAGAAGAAAGTTACTGGTACCGAAACATTGGAAATAAAGTCTACTTTTAAATGATGTATATAAAATTTGCTTAATGGGCCATCTACAAATCAAGACCCAGATCAAACTTTGTTTTTTTTCAGTGGCAACGCTAAATTTTGACAATATATTTTTACCCTTCGGTTCAAAATATGCCTAGAAATGGAATTTCTAGTCAATTGGATCATAAGTTTTTGAATTATAAACGTTCAAAATTTAGAGTTTCTAATGTTAAATTACATTTTCGTACTTTTATTAATATCTCCTGAAACTGTAATCTTAATGTAATAATTTTTTATATGATTATTAAATAAAACATAATTACATTTAATTTGTAATTAAAAAAAATTATAATATGAATTATGAATTATCAAATTAATATTCGAAAAAAATATGAATTTCAACCTACCAATTTTTTGATAGATTTATATTTATTATGTCCTGCTTTATGCAAATTCTAAATTTCAAATTTTTCTTCCAAGCACTTTTCGAATTATGATTAAAAAACATCAAAATGATGGTTGAAGGCCGTCTATGATGTTCAGAAAAGCATAATTTGAAAAAAAAAAATATATATATATTTTACTCATTTTATTGAAACATTTGGGCTGGTTATAGTCGAAACATATTAAGTGTGTGAAATGGTCATATTGGCAAGAAATAATACTTTAATAGAAGTGACTCAGTCATTATGTAGCATTTCAACAATCGAGTGCCGAACTTCAATTTGGATACAGATCGTAAAATATGCTCATTTTAAAATAATTAATTTCTCTGAAACTAATCGTACGAATTTCATGAAAATTTGTTTTTAGGCTAAATGAAGGGTGTAGAAATTACGGTATCAAATTTTGGTATCGAACTTGAAAAAAAAAAAAAAAAAATGTTTGGGTTCGTTCTGATATGCAGATGATTCCCTAAGAAAATTTTATATGCATCATTTAAAAGTAGTCTTTATTTCCAATCGTTTGGTACAAGTAACTTTCTTCTACAATAATTTGTTGCAAAGTTAGTAGGGGTGTTTACCATTTTGTTTCCACGGCTGTACAAGACATAATTTTTAAAGCAATGATGTACGTAATATGCGGTCATGTCGAAAAGAAAATGCTTTTGTACAACTTACTCTCCATTAATTTACTCCGCATTTAGTCGATAAATGCGTTTTTTCTTTTTCTTTTAAGTTTTGGTTATGCAATGGCAAACAAGCATTATTTCGTATGTGCAACTCCCGCTGTTAGATATGATACACACTGCTAGAAACTTAGAAAATGTACTACAGTCGAACCTCTATTTAACGAAGTCGCTAAATCCCGGAAAAAAGTTCGTTATATGGAAAATTCGTTAAATGGAGACTCACCTTTTAAAATACTTTAAACTACATAAAACAGATTTTAAATTCATGAACACTAAATATTTTTACTAAAAGTAATTAATAACATTTTTTTAAATACATTATATCGATTTATTTTACTTATTTTACCAATCAATAGCCATCATCAATTCATTTTTTCAATGTGTTTAAATCTTTGAAAACGGCAAGGAAAACAAAACATTGTCCGGGAATACACTGCATTGTTCATATAAGTAAATAGTTTTACATTAAAATTAACGAATTTTAATGACATTATCGCATTTATTATTATTATAACAAATAATTTTAATTATACATTAACATATGCATCCTTAAATTTAATTTCTGAAAAACTCTGTTAATTTTGCCTCAGTTTTTTTATTTAAAAAATTGTTTCTCTCATAATACGTCTCGCATCTGTGCAATGCACCAAAACCCCCTTCATGCGTATTTTCTTCTAACTATAATCCGCGTCGGTTGTTTCAAATGATTTTAGCATTTCATCATACGAAGTTTTGTTAATTCCTCCATAATGATCATTTCCATCATCATCATATTCGTCCTCATCGCAATTCATTGCTGTATTGTTTTTATTTTTCACACTGTCGAAAAAATCCAATTCGGATAGTGTTTCCGAGGTCTCTTCAGAATTAAGTGAAATACAATCATCAATCAGCACATCATGGTTAATTTCTTCTTTTTTTCTCACTGTATCCACATTTTTTTAAGTTACTCTAAGGGATTATCGTCTTCGTTCTCTGTACTTAACAAATTCTCACTGCTGACAAAAAAAAACAAAAAACAAAAAAAAAAAAACGCCTGGTAAAGCAGTTGAAGACCATTGAACATCATACAATGTGTTTAAAGAAAGAATAAGTTTGAAATGTCCAGAAATATTTTGAAAAATGGGGAGAAAAAAAATTTTTGATCACAAGAAAAAGTTCGTTAAATAGAGAATGCACTTCGCTATTTGGAGGTTATTTTACGAAGAAATTCGCAAAATTTTCTTGGTTCCAAGGAAAAGTTCGCAAAATAGAGAAATTCGCAAAATAGAGGTTCATTAAATAGGGGTCCGACTGTATTTGCATGTCAAATATAACGGATTATGTTTATTATTTATAAGTAAAACCGTTACGTTTATAGGAATTTTGGATTATGACTTAAAAAGTATATCCTAATTAAGATGTTTTTCGTGCAACTAACGTTCATAGACCTTCTTTTGAGTGCCTCTAGAATAGAAATTAAAATTCTACGAATATCATTTTTCTGTAGAAAACATGATGTAATAAACCTTAAATGTCAATTTCCTTTCATTTGAAATGGTATAATGTTATTAATATGTACTTCAATTAATTCCCGCCCCTTTTCTGTGCTCCTGTGAAAGAACTACAATCGTTACGCTGACCATTTTAATTAGAAAACATGCAGTAACAGTATCATATGCAAACTTTATTAACCCTTAATTGCATAGTGATGTAAATTTCTATCACCTTTTCATTTAATTTTTAATACATAAATTAAGTTCTTTCAACCACTATATTTATATAGAAATATTAATCCTGTAAAAATTACAAAAATATGCTACTAAATAAAGTTAAAAATCTATCTTAAGATTTCTGGTGTCTAATCCTTAATATAAAAATAAAAAACATAATTCTAAAAGAATAATTCATGCAATTAAGGGTTAATATGTTCTTCAATTAATTTCCGCCCCTTTTCTATGCTCCTGTAAAAGAACTACAATCGTTACGCTGACCATTTTAATTAGAAAACATGCAGTAACAGTATCATATGCAAACTTTTGTGGAAGTACGTTTACAAAAGTTGAAGCATGGAGAGTCGCATAGACAAAGAAATGAACTGAAATGATATATACTTATAAAACTACGCTTGAAAATGTGATTTTATCGAAATCATTCTAACATGTTGGCTATAATCTAAATTCCCAAAACGCTAATATATATTTAAAAAAAAAATAACGTTATAAAGTATATAACTACGGCCGCGCTCTATTTGTAGTAAGCTTCAGTTTTTATAACGGACCACTAACTGAAAGATAATGAGTACAAATCTCTGTTCTGGCTTGTATGGTAAAACAATTAAAACAGTAATTAAAAAAAATCTTAGCTAATTGTTTCGATATGATTAGATCTTGTAAACAAAATATTACTGTGGTGTAACCAAACTATACACTCAACTAAATAACAGCCTATTATTTAAAAAATAAAAATAAAAACTTTAAGATATTAATTTTCCTTTAAGGATATTTAAATTTCATAGACCATTACAATGAAAATATACAGGAAATAAGACTTATATTCCTCAGATTATATACTTATATTCCTCAGATTACATTTTATCATACAAAAATGTTCAGGTATGAAAATTTATTTTTGTTATTGAAAATTCAGAGGCAAATTTTATTAAATCAATAGACTATAAAGTATTTTGTATCTGTCTTGTATTTACAGGTAACATTTAAATTGATGGATAGCTTCAAAATGAAACTGTCAGCGAGGGCTATTCAGTAAAAAAGTTATCATAATTTTTTTATAACAACATACCCACTTATCGCCCAAATTTTCATGGTCCATTTGAAAGTCGTCCTCATTTGATGCATTTCTCTTGTCCTGTCTTCAAAGTCATGAAGTCAATGTCTTCAATGTCACAAAGTTTTCAAAGTCTTCACTTGTCCGTTCTTCAAAGACATGATGCAAACCGTTTCTTGACAGGTCCTTCAAAATAGCCTTTTTCTAATGATGGAAAATGTTTTCCACAAAGATGTTTCTTCAAATTAGGAAATTCTTCTCATCTTCCTGTGACATCACTTTCAACTGCGAACAAACATGCACGAGAAGTCCTGTTGCTCGGATATGAGAAGTCTCGGAACACATCATGCACACATACATCTCATGTTTAGTTTTTATGTTACCAACGCTTGGGTGGCACCCATTGATACCAAAAATATTTCTGATAGCATTCCTAATGTTATTCGACGAACTTCTTTAACAAAAGCAGCAACGGTATTAATGTAGACCTTTAAGCGTGATAACTGGCGTCCCGTGTCCACCTTCCTCTGAAATTGATTGTCTCTTTTTCTCTAGTATTCTAAACCATATTTTAGCTACGGTATAGGAAAAAAAAACTTTCTATAAGTCTCTTGTAGCATTTCATAGTCTTCAGCTTTCACCAGACGATTTCTTAAGGCGAAAGCGAAATATAGACGTTCATCGTGTGTAATTGCTCCATCGTTCCCGTAAACAATACTGAACGTGCCAAAATGTTACTACTGTCCATTGCGGTTACATAAAAAATATGATACTTTTTATTGAAGAGCCATTGTGTTACTAACATCTCTTTCTTTCTATTGCCACTCCTTTGAGTCTCCTTTAAAAATCCCACTATTTAACCGCATATCATTTGATGATGGATTTCAAGGACTACTGTCGGAGATACAAAATGTTCTTTTAAGCTGAATGTCTCGATTTGATTAGATCTTATGAACAAAATATCACCGTAATGTAACAAAGCTAAACATTAAAATAAATAACAGCCCATTTTTAAAAAAGTAAATTTTGACGAAAAACCACTTACTTTGTTTTTAATGACATTCAGCAATCACTTTGTTTTGGAATTAAAAAAAACAAACAGTTATTTCCTTGGATATATTTCGGAAATATTCAAATGAATATGATTGCTTTTTTTTTACTTGTATAGCAGAATACTTTTTTTAATTGTATTTAGAAGTAAACTTTATTAAAATAAGAAACCATACACTGTATTTTTAAGCTGTTTTTATGAGTAACAATTGTTGAATAACTTTAAACTGAGACTATCTATTACTTACACTGTATTCTCTCTGTTGTTAACAAGCAAACATTAATTTTGGGAATCTTTGCAAAACCTGCTCTTTTGACACATATTATTTGGTGGCGCATTCGGAAGACCTCAGTCGGAAAATTTCCCTCATTCTTGATTGTGCAGGGCTGTTTTTAATCAGAATATTCCCTTGCATTATTCCTGAAGAGCACCTTGTATCTCGATTACTTCAAACCAGTTTCATAAAAATCACAGTATTTAACACTAGAAAAACTGAGAATTTTACTCTTTAAATTATTAACTTATCCATTTAACTAGTTTTTTTTTCTTTGTATCTTTTAAACTAGTTTTATAAAAAAAAAAAATTCTGGTTCGAACCGAGATATATTCATTTGGTAGCAGTCAAAATGACTGCTCGCGAGTTTTCTAGTGCTAAATTTGTTTGTCCGATCTTGTATATACGAGGATAAGTCTAAAATTATCCCCAATGTAGTTATAAATTTTATTGCAATACAAATAGGAAACTAACGTTAACATCACTTTTTAATATGGTCCCCTTGCTTTTCAACGCACTTGATTCATCGTTACACACGTTTCCCGATGCCCTCAGAAAAGAAGGTTTTCGGCTGAGCAGCGAGCCACGCATGCACCGTCTTTATGGAAGTCAAGTATGGTGTGGATGATTTCGTAGTCAGAACCATGACTAATTTACAGACGATGTGCCACTTCATCAATAGTTACTTGTCTGTCTAACAGAATCATGTCACGTGCATGCTCAATGTAGTCAACATTTGTGGCCGTACACGGTTGTCCGGCTCCTTCCTCATGCGTAACACTTGTGCGGCCGTTTTTGAATTTTTCAATCTATTCGTAGACACTCCGTTGCGGCAAGACACTGTTCCCGTATTGTGCCGAAAGTCTTCGATGGATTGCGGCCTCTTCCGACCGCAGAAACCGGATCACTGCTCGTTGCTCCTCTTTGGTGCAAACCTCTGAGAGAGAGCCCATGATCTATCTGCAACAAAATGAAGAAAAATGGAAGAATTACGATCAAACTTTCACAGCATGATCACAACAGCACAACAATAAAATACAGAGATCAGTACGAATAATGTAAGAAGAGTTATGTCAAAATTGCAGATAATTTTTGAAGTACCCATTTTATATAGGGGTGTTCCCTCAAATGCATTCCATAAAAAATTTAAAATGTAATGAGCCAATGGATGATTGATTGAGGGATGCAGAGTTTGAATACCTGTTTTAATTTGGATGTTAGTAGTGATTCAAAATTCATTCTAAGCTAAGGACTTCGATTTTATTGGATATGATTGTAATGTAAAGTAGATAACCAAGAGAAATCCGCAATTAAAAATAGCCATGAGCATATGCGAAGAAGTGCAGGGAAAGGTCATCCTCTCCCCCTCCCCTCAACTATATCTTTGAAAAAGGTAAGAATAATAATAATAAAAAAAATTAACAACTACTAAGAAACAAAAATAAGAAGAGCTGTTTGGGATTGTTATTGATAGCAATTTCATTGTATGATAGTTGGGTTTTAAAAGTTTTCATTATATTTCATTATAAGTGTTTACTGGTTATCGTAGCCGAAGGCACCAGTCCTTTTTCATTGGATCCCACCCCCGACAACAAAAATCTTGCATCCACCCATGAATACAGGATATATTTATAAAAGTAAAAATTAAAAGCTGGTGAATAATCTTTTTTATTGTTGTTAATGATATTTAGATGTCACAAAATACTACAATGAAAAGATAAAGTGAATAAAAAGGGGTGTTTTTTTTCATCGGATATTCCTTTTTATTTTTCTAAACTATTCCAATACATAAAGAATTTTTTTGTTATTGCTGTAACTGCAGAAGCAAATTTTATTAAAACAAACAAACAAAAAATATATAAAATATTTTATAATTTGTCTTTATAGGTAACAATTCAATTGTTGGGCAGCTTCAAAATGAAACTATCTGTTACTAACACAGCTTTCGTCCTATTGTCAACAAGCAAACATTAATTTTGGGAGTCTCCTTTGCAAAACCTACTATTTAACCACATATCGTTTGGTGACGCACTCTAGGGACCACTGTCGGAAGTTTTCACTCACTCGTCTTTGTGTTGGGGAGTTTTTCTTCAGAATATTCCCTCGCGAATTTCTTGGAGAACACCATCAATAAAATAACTGCCAATTCTATTCAAAAAGGAAGTAAAATATTGAACGAAATTGACGAAGAAAGTGTTATTGAGAACGAGGAGCTTTGAAAATACTTGATTGAAACTGATAAATAGGAAAAAGAAATATGAAAACTCATATTTTTTTTCTTTCCCGCTTTTTGAATTTGATACATGCAAGAAGAATATCGTATCTCAAAGTATATGCGTATTCTTAGGCTTTTTTTCTGAAGTATTTGTTTAGTGAGGATTTACGTAAGTATTGCGTACTTCGTTAAACTTTTTTTTCCTCACTAGTTTAGACTTTTCTTTTCAAAAGCTGTAAATCTGGCTCTTTCAATTTGCAATTTAAAATACTTCTTTTCCCCTTGTTTGTGAAATTTGCTTTCTCCCTTAAACATCAAATCCCACACAAAAACTATTTTTTTCTTCGTCTTCTCATGTTGTATCGAGATTGTTTTTTTTTTTTTTTTTTTTTTTTCCCTTGTAAGCTGAATAGAGAAAAGTTAATTTCGAAATATAATGCATTTCACTTCTTTCTTTTGAAACTTTTTTTCTGATGACAATGTATGAGTATAGAAAATGTATTTCAGAAAAGAAATTAAATCTTAGAAAATTGAATCAGTATTTTTTCATAAATATTGACTGAGATTTAGTACATTGCATGGGAAAGAATAAATTTTAACACTTGAACGGGATTTTTGTTTCGTTAAATAGTTTAACTTATTGTGTTAATAATAATCGCATATCGTTTAGTGAATTCAAAATTTAACATTTGTCAATATCGAAGTTGAAATATTTTATGTTGTTTTTTACTTGCTTATTTTATCTTGCAGTCGCAATAAAATGACACACTTGTCATGTTTCTTTATAATGAAATAAAAATTAATAGATATAATAATTTTTAACGATGACTTACGACTGAGAAATCTAATTTTTTTATTACATGAAATTTTATTTACATTGCTAACAAGGGGAATAAAAATTCATTTAAATAAATTTAAAAATTAATAATTTACCACTAATAGGACTTTTACTGACACACTCATAAATTTATGAAAACGCACTAATTGTTGTTTGTGTCATTATTTACAGGCTGTCCCCGACAGGAGTCCCTGTTGTAAAAATCTAAAATTTCGAAAACAAAGATCGACAGAAGAATGCAACAAACAGTATTTTTATTGTGAAAGCTATAAGAATTTTCGAAAACATTTGCAAAAGCTGTTAACAGATGACTCGGTAATCATAATAAATACGTCCCTATAAATAGTGCTTCGAAGTGCTTTGTATTATCCCAAATTTCGTGGCGCAGGCATGGATTGGCCTCCATATTCGCCCGGATCTGACGCCTTGTGACTGTGGGGGCACATTGAAAGACACTCTCTGCCGAAACCATCCAACCACGCTGTAACAGCTTGAGTAATTGATCTGAGGGACTACTAAATCCATTTCCGTTGAGACATTGCGGGATGTAATAGCAAATTTCATTCTGCGTTTGCTAAATGAAATTCTTACAGCTTTCACAATAAAAATACCAGTTGTTGCATTCTTCTGTCGATCTTTGTTTTCGAGATTTTACATTTTGAAATCATGGATTCCTGTCGTGTACACCCTGTATAAGTGAAATATCTAGACGCGACATTGATTTTATGGTGTATATTTTAATGACATATTTCGAAGTTCAATGGCAATACGACAAGGAATAATTTCATATAATTACTCTTTTCTGTTATAACACGCTTTTTGTCAATTATAGTTTCCGAATAATGTTAATTTAGAGGTCGAAAGAACTGCTTTTTTCTTGTAGCGAACTACAACTACAAGTACCGAAAATGTAGTTAAAAATAATAACTACAACTACTTCTTTTTAAAAAAGTATAGATTACAAACTATTTTTCAAAAGTCACTATTTTCATTTTGCCAATGGATTGAATTTATACTTAAAATTGAAAACATGGCTTAAATAATGCAGTGACACCTCATTATATCGTGTCGGTCGAGATATAGTAAAATAAATGCAATATAAGTACAGAAATCACAGAAATCACCCACTCGTGGACAGCCAACCTTGCGGTATAGGAGCTAAATGTCCACGAGGGGGAAAAAAACCCATATCCCCCCTCCCACGAAACCCCCAGACACCGAAGCGGGCCCAGAGGCCTCAGCAGGATGGAAGACCCCTCTTTTTTGAAATTTCACTTAGGATGTAGTACAATCTTCTCACAAGAGATACCCAATGTTGCATAAGCTGGGCGAGCCCAAATTAAACAATGTTTTGAAACTTTGGATCTTTTATGTATGGATATTACAGATTATCAATCAGTTATTCTGAAAAATACTTGTGAGTAGAAAGAATATGATTTATTTAAAGTTTAATAGAAATAGCTTAAAAGCTTGAAATCTTGAAGCCTGAAATTTAAAATTAGAAATTTAAAAAACTAATTCATCAAGGAGATTAGCATTAAATCTTAAAAAGTCATAGAAGTTTTGATAAATCTTAATAAATTCTTAATACAACTAAATAAGTAATCCATTTAGGATAAAATAGATAATTAAATCAATGTAAGAATTTGAAAATTTGAATAATATTTAAATTAGATATTAAACTTGCTGAATTTAATTATGTTCCTGAGTGATGACCTGTTAAACAAATTTGAGATATAGATCATTGATTATTATTAATTTTAGAGTTCTAAATTCGAAAGTTTTTAGAACTCTAAAGTTAATAATAATCAATGATCTATATCTCAAATTTGTTTAACAGGTCATCACTCAGGAACATAATTAAATTCAGCAAGTTTAATATCTAATTTAAATATTATTCAAATTTTCAAATTCTTACATTGATTTAATTATCTATTTTATCCTAAATGGATTACTTATTTAGTTGTATTAAGAATTTATTAAGATTTATCAAAACTTCTATGACTTTTTAAGATTTAATGCTAATTTCCTTGATGAATTAGTTTTTTTAAATTTCTAATTTTAAATTTCAGGCTTCAAGATTTCAAGCTTTTAAGCTATTTCTATTAAACTTTAAATAAATCATATTCTTTCTACTCACAAGTAGTTTTCACAATAACTGATTGATGATCTGTAATATCCATACATAAAAGATCCAAAGTTTCAAAACATTGTTTAATTTGGGCTCGCCCAGCTTATGCAACATTGGGTATCTCTTGTGAGAAGATTGTACTACATCCTAAGTGAAATTTCAAAAAAAGAGGTGTCTTACATCCTGCTGAGGCCTCTGGGCCCGCTTCGGTGTCTGGAGGTTAAAGTGCCCATATTTAGTCCCCTTTAACTTCTCCGCTTCTGCGCTAGTGGCGCCACTTATGACGCAAGCCACAGGGGATGTAAGGTAAAAGGGGTCAGTATTGAAAGTTTCGTTCGTTATGACGCATACATAAATTAAAAAAGCCGAATTTCCTATTTTTAGAAAACCTGAGTTCTTATTACGTCGTTTGTAGAACGTTATTTACTGTACTGTAAGTATTTATTTCTTACTCATTGCATGTATTTTACGTAGGTAAGATGCTGACAGTAGCATACAGTGAGTTTTAGGACTCTCAGTTCATCTTACGGGAACTGAAGCTCCGCCATATTGGGAAGTAGCGGGGTCCCAATTTCGTCCCCCTTGCAGTTACTCCTTGCAGTTACCTTATTTACGTCGGAATTAAGAATGCTTTTCATGACAATTTTTTAAATTTTTTTCTCATGTTTGGGTGGCTAAAGTTTCGTTATGTTATTCTTCCACTGATAATTAGTACATTTCTTTGTGTCTTACTTTAATGTAAATTAAATTACTTACTCATTTAGAAATAAATTTTGATTTAGTTATAAGTTAAGCCTCGGCGTATTGGATTTTTTAAGGGGACGAAATTGGGACCATTTTTTTTTTTTACTTTTGAAAAAGCAATTTTTCGCATGGTTACAATTTTTTTGTACGATATTTGCCTATTTTTCTTTGTGCGTGAGCTGTTAGTCTATGTAAAATCCAAATTTGGTAGGTTTTCCCTGAAAATTACAACATTTAGGACCTAAAAATCACTTGGGGGGAGGGGGGGGGGAGGACGAAATATGGGCACTTTACCCTATTGGGCTGCCTAATTTTTCAGTATAGAAATTTGCAGAAAATCAATTCTAAATGCAAACATTAATTAAAACTGTAAATAAAATAGTGAACAAATCTGTACATAAAAAAAATCCAAATTAGGAATCCCAGAACTAAAACATGAAGATCTAATGACTAGCAATTAGACAACTGTTGCCAGTAATAAAATTAATTACTTTGGCAGATCAGTACTTGGTTTTACCTAGACTACAGGTTTTAGCAGCAAGTGTCAGTGAAAAAATCTATGACTTCATCCGATGTGTTACTAAACAATACAGCTGAGATTAGCAAATTCTTGAGCAGAACGCTTATTGCCCAAAAGAAGCAAGTTACGATTATGTGATTTGTAGAATGGCACATGTTCTTTTCCTGGGGTAGCGGTAAAAATAGAATCAATGCTTGCTACAAACTACTGATTATTTGTATCGCGCTATCCGGTGTATTACTTTGTTCAAAATGTAGCGCACTGCACAACAAAATACTGTAATAAGTAGGGTCTACTATAGTTTCGCTACTTCTAGTGCTCCACTCAGACTACTGTGTTAATATTATAATATTTGCTACCAATTCAAAACCAAACTTAGATTTATTTTTTCTGCGAAATGTGCATGATATTTGTATATGTTTGATCATGAAATGAGTGTGTATTGGAAAAAAAAAAAAAATCTAACTTATCTCGTAATTTTTTTTAAGATTTCAAAGTGAGAATCATACTAATAGTGAAGCACCTTAAAAATACATAAACGAATTTATTTATCCAAAGTTTATGTTCCTATATTTGCGAAAACCTCCAGATTTGTTTTTTATTATTAGTTAAAAATTAGTCTTGATAATAAAAAGAATAAAAACCTTTAATAAAATTTATGAAGAATGAGTGCCACAATATCTTTTCACAAACATTTAACAATTTTTAAACATTCTAATAATTTATGAACATAAATTAAAAATAGCCGAAAGCTTCTATCTTTACCGACGTTTCTTTTATAATTCATCACCAACTTCAAGATAAATTGCTTGATAGCTTAAAAGAATAAATTAAGTAAAGTATACTTTTAGTTTTTATGGTTGCGTGGGGATTTCTACAGGAATTGGCACATCATTAACTCTGTTCTCTTTTCTGGTTCAATTTTTTCCCTCTCTGATTTTGTAAGATAGTTCAAGTTTTATTTCGAGAGGAATGATTTTGTGTTATATAAGTTCCATTACGCGAAATAGATTTTTTTATACACACACACACACACACATATATATATATATATATATATATATATATATATATATATATATATATATATATATATATATATATGTATATATATATATATATATATATTGTTCGTCAACACATTTAAACTCAGATCTTTAAAAACCCATTAACGTACTGATACAAATACTCATACTCATAAATGATAATTCATACATCATAAATTTCAATATCTGATATTTAAAATTTTTGATGTTACACGCAGGTTTTATGAATACAAAGTCATGAATGGCTTGACGAATATAAAATTATGAATACCTGGATTTTGATATAACTTTGATGAAATTGAAGAAGACTCATATTACCATGATTTTGATTATTGCTATTTTGAGGACATTTAAAAAGTTTCAGATTATTTAATATTATATATAGAACCTGTTTTGAATGTAAAATAAATGCAACAAAACTGCGCTAAATAATAAAGTATAATTTTCGACTTTGTATTCATAAAACCTGCCGTAACTTTGTAACGAATGATCGTATCGACTTGCGGATGATGTCATTCGATTCAGAATTTAAAAATACATAATAATCAATATCGCACTCGACCTATTTAAAAATGTGTCGAGTTTCCCTCTAATTAAAAGCCCCCCTTGCCCCCAAAACACGGTAAAACAACTTTATCTCTTAGGTTCTCATCGGATCTTCAGCTCTAATAATGAATGGCCATCAGTTGTCTCTGAAAAACGCTATTTTAAATGTGGTATTTAATATAATTACCCATGATGCCAGAAAACTTTTCTTTATCTTTAGAATCCATTTGGAGAAGGAACTTTAGAATACAATTGATTTACAAGGTTTATGAAAGCATTTCTGAAATGAATGAGTCCATTTTCTGCTTGCAAATTTTGGAAAAGACCTTTCTATTAATTTCAGAATGTATTATTTTCCCAGATTTCTCACTGATTCTTTTAATAGTTTACACATATCAGGAAAATATTTCCATAATTGGGATAACATTCAGAGTAAATGGAATTTTCGTAAGCATTTCATTCGCATCAGAAGGGAATTCTGCAACTTTTTAAACTTGGTATATTAAGCCATATTTTTAAAAATGCTATATTTGTGGAAATACACAATGTAGAAGTACTATAGTAAACACTTTAGAGATACTTGAGATGTTCAGAAATATAATAACGCAAAAATATACACATATGATAATATTCATTATGTTAAAAAATATTCATTATGTATACAATATTATTTTTGTTCTCGGTAAAAGAATTTTGTGATTTATAATTATTCTATTATTCTATACAATAAAGAGAATAACATACTTCACTAATTGCTAAATTATGTCGTTACTATTATTTACTATAATTCACTCAACAAACATACTGTTATTCTTAGGCACTTTGTATCGATGATGACTTAGAAATAAGCGGAAGCTAAGTTCTAAGTAATACCAAATGTTTTTCTTACTGTCTGTGCATTAAAATAACAACAGGGATTACCAGAGGACAAAAAGGATGGAATTACTTAGTATAGAAAACGCAATGACACAATGGAAATGAGGATCTTCGAATTATTCAAATAACACTCGCATTTAGTATCTATTTCCAACTACCAGTTAGCCCGAAAACCTGTGTTGAACGCTCAAATTGTATTCATCACTAAGGGGACTCTTCACTCACTTGAAAATACCTGTTCCGTAATGTTAATCCTATGGGCAGGTTGTTTTCGAATTTCTCGTTTAAATTTAAATATTTTAAACGATTTTTTTTTTTTTTTTTTTTTTTTTTTTTTTTTTTGTATAGGATAGTTGAGATAGATTTCTAATATGGCTGTTTTGTACTTTTTCGATTTCGGTTGCAGATTTTTTTAATAAAGGTACTTTCACTTTCCGAACCGGTTTTGAAAGTGAAAATACTTTTATTAAAAAAATCTTCAGTCGAAATCGAAAAATTACAAACCAGCCATATTAGAGATCAACCTCAGCTATCCTATGAAAAAAAAAAATGGTTTAAAACTATTCAAATTTAAACGAGAAATACAAAAACAACCGAGTGAAGGGTCCCCTTAAGTTGTCTTGTACCTTTTAAACGCGACGAAATTTAACGAAAAAATTCACAGTTTGAATTAGTCTATCTTCAAAACCTTTTTATGTATAAACATGAAATTTTGGATATTGATTAAACAGATTGCGCTTTGTAATACGCTGTCATTAGAAATTTATTAGCCTTTTACAGAATTTGTGTATTGTTGAAATCAAAATAGCTCTTTTGTTTACTCCATAAGTCATTGCGCGCATGATATCTTGAGAAAGTATGTATGGATTGACATGAAATTTGGTAAAGATACTAAACTTATATGTGTGTTTAAAAGGAATTAATCTTAGGTCAAAATTATTTCATTAATTATATAAAACAAATATTTTTGTAAAATAAAAATAAAAATTTTATATTTTTAATGAATAAAAATAGTCAGAACTAAAAATATTATCATTGTAAATACTTAAAAGTAGTTCATTTTAAACACACACATTTGTTTAGTATCTTTACCAAATTTCATGACAATCCATTCATACTTTTTCAAGATATCATGCGCGCAATGACTTCTGGAGTGCAAAAAAGAGCTATTTTGATTTCAACAATACACAAATTTTGTAAAAAGCTAATAAATTTCTAATGACAGCATATTACAAAGTACAATCTGTTTAATCAATACCCAAAATTTCATGTTTATACATAAAAAGGTTTTGAAGATAGACTAATTCAAACTTTGAAATTTTTTGTTAATTTTCGACGCGTTTAAAAGGTACAAGGCCCCTTAACCCGATTGGATATGATCGCGACCGAAGATTAATCGTAAATACCAGTTGAGCTTTCGACCAAATTTTCGCGCTTAACCGACAGCTGGGGTAAATGGCGACTAAAAGCGTAAGCGTTTTTAACCCATTTATGCGTAGCGTCCCATTTTGGGGACGCTTAGAATTTTAATAAATTTGTATAATTTTCTTCATCTTTATACCATGAAACTTGTATGAGATAATTATCTATAAATGTCTTTATCTGTTACCGAAAGATGATAGCATAAAATGGATATATATTTATTTGCTTAAATGAAGGCTTTTCCCGGAGTTTATACATTTTTCATTTTTAAAGATGGCGAAATGTAAAAAGCAAGTTTATTTGTATTTTTTCTATCAAGGATTCAAGTCATAATCTTAGCTTGTAGATTTCCTTGAAATCCGTATTTTTTAAATTGTAAAATTAAATGTTAAAGCCTATTTTTTATACATTTTTGTAACGTACATAATGTAGGACGCTGGGACTCGAATGGTTGTATAGTTTTATTAGCCATTTAACGGACAGTTATTTATGTAAAGTCCTTTACAATATGATTATGAATTAAATTGTTTTTAAGCCTCAAATATGATTATTCTTAGTTTATTACTACTGATACTTATTATGCTATTATTCTCTGTAAATAAATAAATATATTTTTTTAGTAGTTCATAAAAATACCAGTAATAATATATAATATACAATTTAAAAGCTTATTTTATATAAATTTAGACAATATATATAATTATGCATATTGTACTATTACATATATTATGTATATTCTCCCATATGTAGTACTTTTATATTTTATCAAATAAATACAAAAAAAATTTAGCGTGTTTTTTTTTTTTTTTTTTTTTTTTTTTTTTTTTTTTTTTTTTTTTTTAATAGTATTTCTCCAGTTTATTTTGCAACATTTTAAAGTGATTTTACCAACAAGTTTGGGAAAACAAAAATTCCGGCACAAATGGTTTAAAAATTCCACTTATGATTTTTCAGCCTTATTTTCCAGTCGATTTTACATCTTGTTTTTTTTTTAATGTATCTAATTTATAAGATTTTGTAATACTTTTGTATTTAATAGGTAGTTGTTTGATTCATTGTAATTTTATTTTGTAAAAATTAAATGTAACATGTTTAAAATAATTTTGTATTAGCTTTAAATCCACAGAAACAAAATCATAGATGCGTCTATTGTAGCATTAAGAAGAAGAAACAGCGGTTAAAAATCAATTATTTAAACCTGCGTTTTGATGAAATACAGTAAACTGTGTCTAAGGCGGAATCGATCGGGACTGAGAAAATTTTACGTGGTAGACAATATTCCGTCTTATGCAAAAATCCCCCCCCCCCCCCCCAACCACAAAAAAAAACACCCCTTGAAGATGATGATTTTTCATTGATTTTCCTGACTCGAAAATTGGTTGAAAACTGAAATTCGGAAAGATCTTTTGTTTTTATAGATAAATGAGGAGCGCTATTCAATTTCTTAGTACTGCTGTAATACATGCGAATTGGAAGTTTACACACACACACAAAAAAAAAAAAAAAAAAAAAAAAAAAAAAAAAAAAAAAAAAAATCGAGAATGAGACTGAATGCCATATTTTTGAATTTGAGTACAACCTTAAAGTATAATATATTGTACTTTCGAAAATGTATATTTCGATAAATGTTCATTCTACTAGAGCTATTAACTTTTAAATGCAGTAGTTACGTAGTAGTTACAGTAGTTGCAGTAGCATATGAAAAAATGGCATAAGCATAAATTCCTTAAAATTTAAACAGTTTCTGTTCTTTCGAATTAACTTTTTCAAAGTGTTACGGAATTTAACTAACATACTCGACACTGAGTATTTGACTTATCAGTTTTAAAGTTTAATAAACAAAATGCCTTTCATTTTTAAATCATCCTTTTTTCCGCCTTATGCAAAATTTTGATTTCGGTGGGACCTTAAAATCCTTTCCGATTCCGCGTTAGACAGATTCCGGCTTGTGCAACAATAATTAATGTAATTTTCTATGGGTTCGCCGGGACTTGAAAAATTTTCCGCGGTAGACAGATTTCCGGCTTGCACAGAGTCCGCCTTAGACAGAATTTACTGTATGCCATTTCAGATATGATCGATTACGACGCATTATGACTGGTTTAGTACTTCTCTATTATATTTTCCTTTTTAAACTGCATTTTTCATTTACTACTAAAATATAGTTTGAAGAAATTCTTTCATTTGATAGTATACACATGCAAAATGGATGAATATAAATTTAAATGTTTAATGAATGTAAATTAAGGTTTATTTCAGAAAGATAAAAAGCAATTTTACAGCTATATAAAACCAAGCGTTATGAGGATTATACATAAGTAAAAAAACGAATAATTTCCAAATATAGGTGCAAATTTTATAAATTAAATAAGAAATATAGATCCAGTTGGCATTAAATTTTTGTAATGAGTCTGGGATAAGAGTACAGGATTTAATGAATGACAATTACGGATGGTATCTCTCCAGAAGAAACAGAAACAACATGTATAGAAGTGTATAGAAGATAATAAAGTATTAGACACACAAATTCAATCTGTGCAAAAAGTCATATAACGAGGGGTATACATAATATAAGAGTATAAAAGTATTTACAAAAAATAACTGTTATAAAGTTTTAAAAAAAAGTGTAGGGAGGAGCTTAAAAAAATGTGGGGCTTGAAAGATGTCTTTTACAAATGTTGTGGCATATATTTTTCAAATTTATACTCTGATACTTATTTAACATTTTTCTTCAATTATCTATTTAATTTCTATTTGTTTTGATATGTGAGTCACGTGTCTATGTATGATATGTGGATAGAAATGTTTCTCTTTTTACTCGATATATCATACAGTGTTTCTGAAAAATAAAAAAAATAAAAAATCGTGCATGATGGGTTTGGCGGTAGGGATTGATTATCCAAAAGGCGTGTGAAGCAGGAGCTTTCCCAGTAAAATTTAAGGTGCACCTCAAAATGACTGCAAAATGTATCTTTTTTATACTTTTTTACATTGCATTTTTAGTTTTGTTGGAAGTGAAATTTATCTAATGCAAGATAAAATCCACACTGCTTCAGGAAACTCATCTAACTGGGTTAATTTGAATGGTATTAATACCCTGTTCAACAATTATATGGCGTACTGATATATTGTTTAGAAATTACCAACTCAACAGATAACAACTATACTTACAAGAAACATATTTTATCTACGTTATATACAGAGACCATAAAAAAGACTATTTGATGAAATATCTGAATTCAGCTAAGCCTTTCCCGGGAATAATATTTGTTGTATTGATTAGTTTCCATGAATGTAGAAAACTTTTTCATGGTGAAAGGGGGCCCCACAATGACACTGTGCTTGTCCAAGATTTAGAGGTTAATCGGCCCCTGCTTGGTGGTCACCTTTCCACATTTTACATAAATCTTTAAGAGCTCAAGTGCATAACTAGTGACGTGTGCCTCTCAAACATTACGTAAGAATGTACATTGTATGTCACAATAACAGATGTTTAGCTAAAATCAACAATAAGATAGGTTTTTAGCGGAGCAGGAAAAAAATGTCTACGATAATCAAATTTGAACTCCGGTAGCTTTTAAATAAATTAAATGCTGTTTAATGAATTTAAAGTTCAACTTGCATCAAGAAAATGACTGTTTTGGTCGTTCTTAAAAAGCCTGACTTTCTCCAATGGCACTAAAACCATTATAAATAAGAGCCCTTTGCAAAATACATCAAATGCCTCTAAATGGTTGAACCCGTGGACTACAAAAATCACTTATTTGAAGCACTTTAATTAATTCCTTACCAAACTCACGCTGCTAAGCTATAGAAACTACCTTTCTCTTTTAATCCTCGTGAACTGTCACAATAAAATGGTACGAGGCTTGAAACGCTCTCGAAAGCTCAAATCATGGGGGTGAAACTTGGCTAATCTGCTCGTTTCAACTTTCAGTCTCGTATTTATACTCACCAGCTGAACATGGTAGGCTAATTAGCATTATCAGATACACAATAAAACATATGATATAAATCTATAAAGGTAAGTAAAAAATACTTACCGATCCAAGGTAGGCCGCCTTCTTTAGAATCAGAACTTATTCATTCCAGGATAGATTCGGCAATTAAAAATAATTCACATCAAGTAGTCGGAAATGAAGAAACATCTCTTTCATTTTAGATTATTTATATGGCTCACTTATACAAAAAAAAATATTTACATTATATACATACGATGAATTAATCTCGAATTCGTTAAAAACATGTTTGATGGGGGAAAAAAACCCACATCTCAAAATCGTTCTTTCGTTCTACAAAACAAAAAGTTTCTGTTGCCAAACGACAAAAATAAATAGTCCTCATTCGAAGGGAAAATGTCCAGGGAGGTCGGGAGAAAATGTCCGTGGAGGTCGTGTTTTGTAATAAGCATATAACCGCACAAATTCATCGTATAAATAAGATTCAGGGAGGAACAATCATACTTACGAAAGTCAGAGAAACGACAGTTGGTGGCGCTTTCACTCACAAATATTGAATGTCGGACAACACGTTCACAAACTAGTCTACCTTCATTAATGAGTAGCCAGACATTGACATAAATATAGTGCTACATATTATACGTAGGCGGGTAGGGTAGTTACGTATAATTACTCAGTCAATAGAAAATGCTAAATACGTACTTATAATATAAGCTTTGAAATTTGGTATCGCAGTATATTTTAAACAACTTTCATCTCTCTTTTTTTAAAACGTTATAAATCTTTTTTTTTCTTTTTTTTTTTTGTGTAGATATCATTTATATTTTTTAAACAGTTTGCATAATTTAGATAATCTAAGCGCTGAAATTAATTTTCGATCTCGTAGAACTTTGTTTTCAATATGTATATATATATATTTACGTATTTAATTTCTTAATCGTTTAAAATAAGTGAAAGCTTAAATTCTTTTCTCAAACTGTGTTATTGGGCAGAAAGAATACTCTCAATTTCCATGTAAACAAACAATTTATATGAAAAACTTGAGTTCAGTGGGGAAACATTTGTTTAGAATATTTACTATGAGTATAACTCAAAAAATGTAAGATAAGCTATATTGAATTAAACGTTTAATTGAAGTTTCATGGTAAATTTTGAAGGATTCCATCCCTCCCCCCTTCTAATACCACGTAGAATTATAAATTAAAACTACACTTAATATAGCAATCAGATGATATTTGTAGATATATATATTTTTTAAACAGTCTATATAACTTAGAAAATTTACGCACAGAAATTATCTCTCGAAAAACTTCATTTCAGCTGACAGTAAACACAACATGTATATTTTCTTTTTAAATAATTCATTAATTTAATTAATTTATCATTTAAAAGCGTCGAAAAATCAATTTCTTCTTGAAACACAAGTCTCTCTCAAAATATATTATTTACTAGAAAGAATACTATCAAATGCGAAGTAAACAACCTTTTAATATAAAAAAAAAAGATCTCATTTTGAAAAGTTCGCGTTTAAAATAATTCTGTGACTTTAATTCAAAGAAGGTAACATAAGATATATTGAACTAAAAGTTTAATGTAAATTGTGTGATAAATTTTACATCTATTTTGAAAAGAAACTTTTAAAGCTATTTTCTAAAAATCCCTGCTCCTCATTATTTTAATCTTGTAGAGTTATTGATAAAAACAATATATATAATTTAAACAAGTCGGAAATTGTACGCCAAGCGTGGGAAATGTAACTATAACTAACTAGTATTATAAATATTAAGATGCTGGTGCAATAGTTGTTGCACTCTTATGCAAAAATGCATGATTGAAAAAATTATTACGATTATATATACATAAATTCAGTAAACGGAAATAATGTGACTCCATATTAAATAGGACGTAATCACCATGGCGACCTAGAATCATTACCTATCATGTGATATCATTGACTTAATGACGTATGATAAGATTTGATAGAATGAAGGAAACTTTTGTTAATATCTTTTTATGTTTTGATTCGATTTTCATAAAATTTGGAATGACTCGACAAAATTCTGGAACGATTATATATATTAAATTTAAAACCATTTGGTTGGATAATTTTTTTTTGCACTGTTATATGCGGACAGACAGACAGAGCAGGCGACGTCTATAGCAGCTACGTATTTGTATAATTACGAACGCACCTAAAATGCGATTAGTCCAGAATCGTTACCTAATTTGCATAAGCGTATTTCTTCCGTTTTTGAAACATTAACCCTTTGCACTCGAAATTTTTTTTCATTCGTATTATCAGCAACTCGAAGCGGATTTTAGTTACATCTTATTATTTTTTTAATTCTTTATGAATACAAATGTTATGATATATATTTAAAAAAACCCAAAAAATTATAAAATTATTACATTTTGTAATCTTCTAAAGTGTGATACCTCTCGAAGAAATTGCCAATATGTAATCTTGGCTTTTCTAGACAGGTATCACAAAATTATTTGCATTGTCTCCGTAGCGGAGCCCTCGAGTTTGAAGACAAATTTTAAATGGCTCCGCTCCGGAGCCCTCGAGTGCAAAGTGTTAATGAGTTAAACAGCAATGAAATAAAATCTTCATATTTTGAAAGTTCAGATAATTTTTTCTTGAAAACTTGCATTTTTTTTTTTTTTTTTTTTTTTTTTTTTCACCAACTGCAAATGCTCCCGTCAAAATCGACAAAAAACATCTAATAGCATTCCGGCAGCTCTAGACTGTGATTTGATTGGCGGTTTCCTTTCATTTTGTCGTGCTTTAGCAATACTTAACAGTTTATTTTAAATTAAAGATAGGAGTTAATTTGTTTTTTATAGTAAAATTTTAAAAAGCACGTAGCCTAACTAATTACCTGCGTGAAAAAAATAATTCACAGTGAGATATGTCGGTTTTTTAACTCGCTTGAGTGTCTTAAATTTCAAACAAACAAAGAAAAAATATTGGGTCAAACTCGTTAATTTTTTGTAAATTTCAAACTGCTATACCTTGATTGATATTAAACTTAGAATGTCCTACTTGATCTGGAATTAAAGTACTCGCTGATAAATGTCTTCTATTTTTTGTTTAATTTGTATACAATACTTGGTTCTTTTCATTTTTGACATTTTAAACTCATATGTTTAGACCAATTAGTATGAAAAAATTTGCCAGAGTATGTTAACCCTTTATGTATTGAATTATGAATTCATGAAAATTTTATCTTCTAAAGCATTTTTCGTGAATTGTTTAAACTACATTAGAAGATTTACGTAATTAATTAATAAATTTTAGAAGGATTTAGGATTGAAGGATTTAGAAGGATTAATTAAATATGAATTTATAGGGATTTTGTGTAATCTTTATAACCCCACTCAAATCTTTTATTTTAAATATTTTTCTTAGTATTTTGTAGTCTTAGGACATGTACAAATATAATGCTCTTAAATTGAAACATAGAAATTTTTCCGAAATGAGAAATCCACCCCCCCCCCCCCCTTCTTTAACGCCAACAAAGCTGAAAAGTCCTTCCGGCCAGTGCCGGGAGGAAGAGGTAGCTTTCATAATCCTTATTTTAAAAAAACCAAATTATATCATTCAAACACACGAAGCTCAATTTAGTGGAAACCGAATATAAAAGATTCAATACTAATTTTTATCAATATAATGAATGAGAATTTCGCGAAATTAGTCAGCTTTATCCAAGCTGCTTTTCTTTAAAGTAACATTTCTTAAAGTGCCTGTCATTTTAAGACAACATGGTGGATGAGGCTAAGCAGTGAACTTGGTCGAGACCTTAGTAATTGCTGTGCACATGCTCACTCACATCGGAATCGGTTAATATATAGGAGTGCTGTCGCATGCAAAAAATCAGATTTTTCAAAATGTCACCCACAATAGAAATTGAAACTGCTATATCTGAGCCATTTTTTAAGGTAAAGACAAACAAAAAATGCTCCTGAATCCTTATATCAAGGTCAAATACTTAAGAAAGAAACCTTTTTCAATTTCTAATTTTTTTGCACCTCACTTTAAATATATATATATTTTATAATTTAATGGTCGCCATTTTGAAACAAGATGGCTGATGAATCTTGCCAGCGAACTTGGTCGAGGTGTTGATGTATACTATCCACATGCCTTCTTACATCGAAATAGGCGAATACGTGTGTTATTGCGTGACAAATACAAGATCGTTTCAAAATGTTAGCCATGCTAGAAATTCAAAGTGCTATAAATCAACCATTTTTTAAGATATAAACAAAAGAACAAATTTTCAGAAACAAAAACTGCTCCGGAATCTTTGTATCAAGGCCAAACACATAAAAAAATCTTTTCCATTTTCCAATTGTTTAATACCTCATTTTGAATTTTAAATTTAATTTTTTTAATGGCAACCCTTTTGAAACAAGATGGCGAATGAAGCTGGCCAACGAACTCGGTCGAGACATTGGTATGTACTATGTACAGACCAAGTTACATCCAAATAGGTTCATAATTACGCCTGTTATTGCGTGACAAAAATAAGGTCGTTTTAAAATGTCAGCCACAAGAGAAATTCAAAATGCTATTACTCAGCCATTTTTTTTTAGATATAGAGGAAAGAAAAACTGTTCCGGAATCTTTGTATTAAAGTGAAACACATACAAAAAAAATCTTTTTCACTTTCCAATTTTTTGGTATCTCATTTAATTTTTTTTATTTTTTTATTTTTTTAAATGGTTGCCATTTTGAAACAAGATGGCGTATGAAGCCGGCCAACGAACTCGGTCGAGATATTTCTATGTACTATATACACACCAAGGTACATCCAAGTCGGTTCAAAAATACGCCTGTTATTACGTGAGAAAAATCAGGACGTTTCAAAATGTCAGCCACGTTAGAAATTCAAAATGCTATAACTCAGCCATTTCTTAAGATATAGACGAAACAAAAACTGCTCCCGAATCTTTTTATCAAGGTCAAACACATAAGAAGAAAATATTTTTTCAATTTTTAATTTTTTGGTACCACATTTCAAATTTAAATTTTTCTTAAAATTTTAAATGGCCACCATTTTTAAACAAGATGGCGGATGAAGCTGACCAACGAACCCGGTCGAGACATTGGTATGTACTATGTATAAACGAAGTTACATCCAAATCGGTTCATAAATACGCCTTTTATCGCGTGACAAACTTCAGGACGTTTCAAAATGTCAGCCACGCTAGAAATTCAAAATGCTATAACTCAGCCATTTTTTAAGATATAGACGAAACAAAAACTGCTCCGAAATCTTTGTATAAAGGTCAAATACATAAGAAAAATATTTTTCCATTTTCAATTTTTTGGTACCACATTTCAAATTTTAAATTTTTAAAAAAATTTTAAATGGCCGCCATTTTGAAACAAAATAGCGGATGAAGCTGGCCAACGAACTCGGTCGAGAGATTGGTATGTACTATGTACACACTGAATTACATCCAAATCGGTTCATAAATACGCCTTTTATCGCGTGACAAAATTCAGGACGTTTCAAAATGTCAGCCACGCTAGAAATTCAAAATGCTATAACTCAGCCATTTTTTAAGATATAGACGAAACAAAAACTGCTCCGGAATCTTTGTATAAAGGTCAAATACATAAGAAAAAATATTTTTCCATTTTTAATTTTTTGGTACCACATTTCAAGTTTTAAAATTTTTAAAAATTTTTAAATGGCCGCCATTTTGAAACAAAATGGCGGATGAAGCTGGCCAACGAACTCGGTCGAGACATTGGTATGTACTATGTACACACCGAATTACATTGAAATCGGTTCATAATTACGGGAGTTACAGTGTGACATAGGTCAGATATATATATATATATATATATATATATATATATATATATATATATATATATATATATATATATATATATATATAAATTTTGAACGGAGGGTGGTTTCGGGTTCTGGGGGTCATGATCGATGAAAATATACCAAAATTTTTTGAAATCGCTTTCCTCCGAACGGCTGCAATAGGTAGCTTTTTTGTAAAGAAAGCTACCTAAAATGCTGTAACTCAGCCATTTTTTAAAATATAGACGAAACAAAAACTGCTCCGAAATCTTTGTATAAAGGTCAAATACATAAGAAAAAAATATTTTTCCATTTTCAATTTTTTGGTACCACATTTCAAATTTTAAATTTTTAAAAATTTTTTAAATGGCCGCCATTTTGAAACAAAATGGCGGATGAAGCTGGCCAACAAACTCGGTCGAGAGATTCGTATGTACTATGTACACACCGAATTACATCCAAATCGGTTCATAAATACGCCTTTTATCGCATGACAAAATTCAGGACGTTTCAAAATGTCAGCCACGCTAGAAATTCAAAATGCTATAACTCAGCCATTTTTTAAGATATAGACGAAACAAAAACTGCTCCGGAATCTTTGTATAAAGGTCAAATACATAAGAAAAAAATATTTTTCCATTTTTAATTTTTTGGTACCACATTTCAAGTTTTAAATTTTTTAAAAAATTTTAAATGGCCGCCATTTTGAAACAAAACGGCGGATGAAGCTGGCCAACGAACTCGGTCGAGACATTGGTATGTACTATGTACACACCGAATTACATCGAAATCGGTTCATAATTACGGGAGTTACAGTGTGACATAGGTCATATATATATATATATATATATATATATATATATCAATTTTGAACGGAGGGTGGTTTCGGGGTCTGGGGGTCATGATCGATGAAAATATACCAAAATTTTTTGAAATCGTTTTCCTCCGAACGGCTGCAATAGGTAGCTTTTTTGTAAAGAAAGCTACCTAAAAGATGCAAAGGCAAAAGAAATCATTCTTTTAAGAATATTTTTGTTTTGTATACCCAATAATGATTTTGGAACAACATAAACTAATGTATCTATAACTCATCCTAAACTGTATCACTACTAATCGATGTTTTAAAAGAATCTTATGATAAGTTATTTTAATGGTACTTATAAGTACCTTCAATAGATTATTACTTAATCCTTTGATTAAGTAATAAACGATCTAAACTTTTTTTTTTTTTTTTTGCGTTTGTTTCTTTGGCAAACTTAGTTTTTCTTTCTCTGTTAGCGTGGTTTATCATGGTGAGAGTTTTGCCCGATTAAAATGAATGCATTAATATTAGAATACTATTGCAAATTCTCTTCTTAGAATATTGCATTTCGCCATATCACTGTCAATACTAAGTTCAAATGTAAGGAAATGATTTGACAGTAATATATATGTGTGAGTGTATTTGTAATAGCATAGCTATGAATAAAGAAGAAATGTATTCGTAAATGATATCTGCATAAAATTTTGCCCAGTGAGACTAATGTAAGATCACTGAAATTCATAAAAATATACAGTGTCTCACAAAAGTGATGGGACACTTGTGCTTTATAAAAAGAAACTGCAATAAAATAAATAAACAAACATGTGCAAAAATTTTTTGGGTGTGTTTCATATTTAAAGTTAGTAACAATTATTACATAACATACATTTTGTCAAAATATTAAAATATTAATTTAGTAAAAATACAATTGTTCAGAACGGAGCAAAAAATGGCTCACATAAGTGATGGGACACTTACTTTTCCATCAAATATTTATCCAAAAATTTTACTTTTTAAAAGGTTTTAATATTTTGTTGGATTTCCTTTTACTTTTAAAACATGATTTAATCTTTTTGGGATGGATTCGACTAATTTTTTTGTGATTTCTGGAGTGATTTTACCCCATTCTTCTTGAAGCACCGATTTTAGTTGTTGTTTTGAAGAAATGGTGTGTTTGCGAATTCTTGATTCCAATTCTTGCCAAATATTCTCTATGGGATTTAAGTCTGGAGATTGTGGTGGTGTTTTTATTATTTCAGGACAGTTATATAGCAGCCAGAGTCTAACGTTCAGAGCAGTGTGCTTGGGGTCATTGTCCTGGTAGAATTTAAAATCGTTATGAAGGTTCAATTTTCATGCTGAAGATTTCAAATTTTGCTTTAAAATATCAATATACTTGTACTGATCCATTATACTGTCAATAAAAACAAGATTACCAACTCCAGCGGACGACATACACCCCCATACCATAACTCCTCCTCCACCATGTTTTACTGTTGGTACCAAGTTCTGTTTGCGAAATTCTTCCCTGGGTTTTCTCCACACCAAGATTCTACCGTCAGAACCAAATATATTAAATTTACTCTCATCAGCAAATATAACTATTTATTTATAATTATATAGTAATCAGAATTCTTATTTATGTTGGATTTTGCGAAAGCTAGTCTGAGTTTTCTATTCTTTTCACTTACGAAGAATTTTTTCTTGGCTACTCTACCGTGATATCCAGCAGATCGAATTACCCTTCTAATAGTCTCAGGATTAACAATTATTCCATATAATGCTTGTAAATCAGCAGCAACTTTTGGAGCACTATTTCTTGGATTTTTTTTAATATTTCGAACGATAATTCGCTTTATTCCATTGGATAGCTTTGATGGTCGGCGAGGTCTTCTTTTATCCTGAATCATATGATTCTTTTTATATCGTTTAATGATATTGAAAACTGTTGAACGACTCAAGTTAACTCTTTCAGCAGTTTTTCTAATAGATTTTTCCACGTTCAATATGTAAATTAATAACTAATTTTCGAATTTCAGGCGAAGTTTCTATTCGTTTAGCATTCATGACTACACAGAACTAAAAAACACAAAAATTCCAAAACAAACTGGAGAGAAATACTGCAGACGATTTTGTAAATTATTGCCAATTGCTTTTAAGTAAAAATAAAACCCCCCAAAATATTTTTATTGCTTATTTCAGACGATTTTTGTTGCATATATAATGGTGTCCCATCACTTATGTGAGCTATTTTTTGCTCCGTTCTAAACATTTGTATTTTTATTAAATTAATATTTTAATATTTTGACAAAATGTATGTTATGTAATAATCTTTACTAAATTTAAGTATGAAACACACCCACAAAAAAATGTGTACATGTTTTTTTTAATTTATTTGATTAGTTTCCTTTTGTAAAGCACAAGTGTCCCATCACTTATGTGAGACACTGTACATAAAAACTGTCTGAATAAAAACTATGTAACGAAACGGATATAAGAATATAGAAATTAATAAATGAGAAATTGTGAGGCCATGTGCATAAAAAGATGACATAATATTATTTGTATAAAGGATGTAAGAAACTTGGAAACAAGATATCTTGATTCAATATACATGCTAAAAAAAACTGAGTAACGAAAATTTGGCTATAAATAGTTCTTTGATTTTTAAAATTACAGTGATCGCTGTCACTCCCAATTCCATTCTTCTCCTTGCACTCTTGCCATTATAATTCTTGCACAAAATTCAAAGCAGTTTAAAATTGACAGTATTTTCCATTAGTAGCAAAACAATATCGGGGCAATGCTGTTTGTATTTGCTATATCTTCACCAATATTTTCCTGAAACATTTTCCCAACACCTCAATGCTGGTTTTCCAATATTGCACCAATATCGTCAAGAAGTATTTCGTCTTATCACTGCCAATACTTATTTCAAATGTAAGGGCAATGATTCGACAATAACGGCGTTTCATTGCAAATATTTCCAGTATAAAACTATTTTTTATAATAGTGGCATTTGATTTTATAAATATTTCTAAAACACAATCAATATATTTGTAATAGTCGTATTCTTTTGCACTTCCAATATAAAGCTAACATTTTTAAATAGTCATGTTTCATAAGAAAAAAAAAATCCATGCTTATGCAAATATTTTCTGTGTAAAATGAATATTTAAAAGATATTGGTATTTCACTGGAATTATTTTCGAGCAAGCCAATGCAATCAATGTTAGTTCACTACTAGGATTGCAATTGAATAATGATATCTCCATATTTCGATTATTCATACTTTATTTCGATTTTTACCGTAACATCGAACTATTTTAAATACTCTTAATTATCACAATTCCAAAATACCGAAGCATTTCACCTTTCGAAGTCGTTAATTTGTTCCTCACTCTCACTATGCTCTCCGTTTATATTCATCTAAATAATGACTACTCTTCACAATTATTATCACAAGAACAAAATTAATTTAAATTTCTCTGAAATTAGGATCCATTCCGATCACTGTCAGCTGTCACTGAGCAGAATTTGAATTCGCGTTTGGTAATTGACAGAATGATTACACTGAGGCATTTGTAAATATTTAAGAATAAATCTCGCATACAATGTTTATAGCAAAGATAAATATGGATAAAGTGGATGTTACTACATCATGTCTACTCTACCTAGAAGTTTCATTTTATCTTCTTTCCTCTGAAGTACATGGGAACATTTTGTTTTAACCCTTAACTACTGTCTCTATCACAGAGATTGACGCACAGCTACTGTGAGCGATCTCTAAGACTGTTAGGTTCAGGTCCGGCACAACCATCGGACAAACGGGGCGACTGCCTAGTATTCCGCACCTTTTATATGGACCTATAGGGCTTCGGGTCTTTCCGAACAGTTCAGAATCATTCGCCTCTTTGCAAAATAATAATAATAATTTTGCTTATTTAAGTTCTTATTTTAAAAGTTTTTTTTGCCTTCCAGGGAAAGTTAGTGTAAACTAGAGTTTTTGTTAGGAACATACCAGCATTTTAGATTTTAAAAAGAAAAAAAAAACAGGATATAATTTGTTATTTTTTTTATTTTTAATATTTAAAAGAAATTCGTAAAATTTTGATAAGTTAATTTCCTAAATATCCAAGATAAGTTTTATTACCTATATACAAATATACAATATTAACATTTTTATAATTGCAAGTTCAATGTTTTTCTACAATAATTTGTTTTCTGATTTTAAATAAATATTATAAATCCTTAAAATTTCAAATTTAAATTTGCAGAAATAAGACAACAGTGGATTCTTGGTTATTCGACACTTGGTTATGCAACGAATTTGGTTATAGTAGGAGAGCTGTTGAACATTTTTGAGTAGGTATTTGAGGAACCCTGAAAATTTGTGCAACACTTCTTTTGTAATGCCTGAATACAAAATCGAATGTTTGGCTGAAGGATCGTGGCCCAAAAACTGTGCCAGACATGTGTCAAGTGCCATTTGGCACTTGACACGTGTCTGGCACAGTTTTTGTGCCGACTAAAGTGTCTGTCATTTTTCAAAATATTTTTTTCTAAGCATAAATATTATTCTGCCTCAATCTCAGCGTGCCTCAAATACCTTTTTTGGGTAGTCAAAAAATGGCACTTGACACGTGTTTGGCACAGTGTTTGGGCCACGATCCTTCAGCCAGACATTCGATTTTCTATTCAGCCATTGCAAAAGAAGTGTTGCACAAATTTTCAGGGTGCCTCAAATACCTTCCCTAAAATGTTTAACAGCTCTTGGACTATTAATCGATACGGTTCAAACTTTAAACTTATGTTAATTTAAACTGGCTGTACCGTTATCGATTTTATTAAATTGCGGATAGTAAGGAAAATTGTGCACATTACGTGCGAAAAAAGTTACATTGTATTTTCCGTACATTTCAGTATAAATGAAAAAAAAAAATTCGAATGAACAGAAACTATGTTCTTTTGAAATTTCAACCACAAATGTTATCGAGAATTGTTTTAAATATTTTGTATATATAGATCTTATTACTCGAGGTCTTTAATGTTGCAGTACGACGTAGGGCCCCTCAAAATGCTTTATGCATGCTTCCAATGGTTGTTTCTCCGAAACTGGTTAGGTTTAGGATGACAGATGTGATTGATACTGTTTCTGTCCTCACACTTATGTACAGGGTTATTATAATTAAAATTCACCAATTCAGAAGTTCAAAGACACAAAAGGAAATAAAATATCACTAGTACCTTTCGATAAACTGAAAGATACAAGTTAAACTGTGAGAGTGACAAGTGAACTGAGAAAAATAATAGCCTGTGATATCCCTAAAAGTACTTAGAAATTTATCAAACCAATTTCCTCGAAGACGCTCTTCCTCCCCAAAATAGTCAGAGGGAAAACATAAAGAGACGTTAAAATTTTGATAATGATACCTCATGTTCCGATTAATCATAACTCATTTTGATTTTTACTGTGACATCGAGTTATTTTAAACCTCCAGAACCCAATACACGCTTTAGAGTGCTCCCCTCTTTTTGCTTCTCATTTCTTAAAAAATGCTGCCACTATCTTAAAGCCAATCTATTGAATTCTTGTAGAACTAATGAAGCCGTTAAAATCTAATCAACGCTTACTGTTATAAACAGATACTTTTTATAATTTTCCAAACTTACCCTTTTGACTCGCGATAATTTGATGCTGCCTAAGTTTTAACATTTATTATTATTATTATTAAGTAACCACTTGTAAATAATGAGTACTGATAGGTTTTCAATATTTATCATGATATTCAGAGTAGCAGCGTCCCATTTTTGCAACTAATTTTAGGTCGATGTTTTTGGTATACAGTGTGTCCGCTCTCAAAGGTGTTCAATGGCTAATTCCTAAACCGTTAGTCATAGACAATATAGTTCCAATTACAAAAATGTTTTAAATCAGATAAAGAAATATTTTAAAAGCGATTTGGGTCAAAAAAAATATTTCTTAAAAAATTACGAAATTTAAATTTTTATACAGTCCCCCGGTCCTATAAGTTATATTTAGTAAAATTTTCCTATTATACTGGCAAGTAAGACAAAAAAAGTCCCATTCATATAACGCTAAAATTGAGCGAGTTATGAAACTTTAAAAATGCATGACTTATGCCACTTTTCTGCTTTGAAAACAAATGAGTTCGTCTTGGCTTTGAGGGGTCACATACCAAGTGCTTAAAGTATTCGAAGATCTTATTTCATGTGTATCTGCGCTTTGAAAAAAATCGTACAAGTATTACGATTAAGTTAACATTTATTAATTTTCAGATTGGCTAAAATAACATATGCTTTATTTTGTCAGGATTTGAGACTGTTTCTTTTATGATTACTTTTAACAAAAAATATGTTATTTTTATAGGTTTTTATGTTACTTCAGAGATCGTATGTATGTTTTTCCAGTTCAAAATTTGTACTCTTACTTTAACTCACTTTCAAATATCCGATCGAGATTACATTTTACATACTGGCGCAAATCCGATAACAATGTAATATTATTATGATTTTCGGTGGTTACCAATTGTACTTATTTTACAGGATAACACAAAATATTTCGGATAGATTACCGCCAAGAAGTATAAGAAAAAGTTTTAGATTAGCTAATACAAGACTGCGATTGTTGGGTTTTTTAACTTTTATGTATTTTTTAGCACTGAATCCGAAAATTATCTTATTTGAACCATCATGTCAGGATATTTCGCAAATCATAAATTGTCAAAGTTAAAGAATAACAAAAATCGGATACTATAAAAAGTAGAGGAGATGGCTGTGTTTTTTAACTTTTGATAATTGATTTTTACGTACTTTTTAGCACTGAATCTGAAAATGACCTTCATTTTTAACCATCACGTTAGAATTTTTTTGCAAATCGTAAATGTGTAAGTTAAAATATAGCGAAAATCCCATACTATAAAACATATGTAAAACTTATTTTATTTTATTTTATTTTATTCAATAATTTATTCAAAATTTTTGCTTATCCTGGGATTTTTACAGCTAAACAGCTGAGTGGTGCGCTGAGATGGGAGAGGAGGTTCAATTTTAACTTTGAACTTTTTAATCTTGAAATTTGCGATTTGCGAAAAATCCTGATGTGATGGTTAAAAATGAATATCATTTTCGGATTCAGCGGTAAAAAATACATAAAAATCAATCATTGAAAGTTAAAAACAGAACAATCGCATCTATGTTATAGTATAAAATTTTCGCAATTTTTCTTTTTTTAACTTTAAAATTTACGTGAAAATCTTTATATGATGGTAAAAAATGAAGATCAATTTCAGATTCAGCGGTACAGAATACATAAGAATCAATTATCAAAAGCTAAGAAACATGACATAACCCAACTTTTGCAGGCTAGTGCAATCTAATAATATTTTAAAATACGTACCATTTTGTAAAGAATTGAGACTGTTAATTTAGCATAATTTTATTTAACAAAAATTCCGTTTTTTATTTCTTCTTAAATGTTTATAATAAATTGTATATTTTGCATTAATATGTCAGAATGATTAAATATTTCAAATTTATATTGCAATGTTAATATTACTCTCAACCATTTTTTTAAATATATCTGACGAAATTATATTTCGACTAAATTTGTGAATGACCCCCAATTTGCAGCAAAAATATGCTCCAACTTTAAACAGCTATTACTCGGTCAATTTTAATCGTAGAATAACGGGACTTTTTTGTATTACTTGTCAGTGTGAAAGGAAAATTTTTCTAAATATAACTTATAGGACCGGGGGACCGTATAAAAATTTAAATTTTGTTATTTTTTAAGAAATGTTTTTATTGACCCAAATCGCTTTTAAAATATTTCTTTACCTCATTTAAAACATTTTTGTAACTGGAACTATATGTCTATGACTAACGGTTTAAGAATTATCCATTGGACACCGTTGAGAGTGGACATGCTGTATATGATAGATTATATGGCACAGATAACAGAACCACCAGTGGATTGGTTCAGCAGCGACTAGCGTTTCCACAACAATGCCGCACTGCCCGTTTTAATGCCAAAGGAATTCAACCTGATTACTGGTGTTAGTTTGACTTAGGGTCATCAACAGCAGTCGAGTAATTCATTTCATATTGTAACAAGATAGGTGATGTTGCTATGAAGACATTCCAAGTTTTAAAGTTGCCAGCTAAGTGGCAATTTCGTTATATGTACCATCTAATTTATCATCTATACCAAAATCATGAAAATTTGCAAATTGTACAAAGTTTTATCACGAAAATGGGACGTATCTTCCCGGCGTACTTCTATAAGCATAAATAACAGTTTTAAAAGCCTCGTGCATGGACATTTTCAAGAAATTATTGCTGAAATGTCTAATTAACATTGCTGTTAGTTAAGGTGTACAAAACATGTTATTTTAACAATCCAGATTTTAAAGAATAATGCGACGTGAATTATTAACTTAAAGTATATGGATAGAAATAGATTAACCTCTTAGAGAGGCCGCACACTAAGGCGACATATAAAATATGTCGCTCGATTTTGAGGAAAAACTGGTTTAAAACAGGTTTGGAACAGATTACTTCTTTGTTTCGACCGTTTATTTCTCCTATGTCGCACTTCATTTTTCCCTTATCGTCTCATTCTGGGACCTGCCTTACACTTTCAAAAAACTAGTAATTTTATTTAACGGTAAACATCTTAAACTATTATAAAAAGAAATATTATTTTTTTTTCCACGTAACACCTTATAAAATGCATCACGAGAATTAAAGATGAGAGGATAATAATAAAAAATAAATAAAAATATGGACAATAGATGTAACAATTGTGGGGTGAGTTTTTATTATAATCATATTGTTTTACAAAAATATATTAAAACTGCATATATTTGTTATTTAAAGAAGAGACTAAATAACTAAAAACAATTTAAAAAATGAAAATTGCTCCGATAGATTTGATATCGGACTTGCAGGATTAAGTTCTCTTAATTATCATAATTTCAAAATATCGAATCATTTCATTGTTCGAAGCTGTTAATTTGTTCTCCACTATGATGTCCGTTCATTTTCATCTAAATAATGACTACTTTTCACAATTATTGTTACAACAACAAAATTAATTTAATTTTCTCTGAAATCAAAACCCATTCCGGATAGCGACAGTTGTCACCGAACAGAATTTGATTTCGCGTTTGGTAACTGACAGAATGATTGCACTTTGACATTGTAAATATTTAAGAATAAATCTTGTATGCAGTGTTTGCAGTAGAGATAAATCTGTATAATGTGTACTGTGTGGTTTGCTTACATAGGCGTTCCGTTTCATCACGAATAAAAAATATAAATTAATTTAAAAATGTTAATTATTTTAGATATACAGAGTGTCCCTTCCTATCGCTGACCAATAGGCAATTCCTAAAATGTTAGTTTTAGAGATACAGCGGGTGATCGGTTAACGAACAGATCAGTTAACGAACACTTTCGCGAGAAATTTTTATGTTAGGATAAGGATCACATGTTCGGTTAACGAACACTTCACACACACACAAAAAAAAAAAAAAAAAACACGACGAAGTAATACTCTGTTCTTCGTGACTTGTTTTTAAATAAGATTTTCTTAATCACATTTAAGTTCTTGCTTATAAATAAGATTTGCCGAGCTATATTTACTTGCGTCTATTGTCGACTTAGATGCAACAGAGACCATTTAGAGAACATTTTAACAGTTGTACACATATGGACTAATTAGTTCATGGGCTACCGGGGGTTCAGGCTCTACATTTTAGGGCTTAATTAGAATAAACGGAATAAAAACATTATTTTTCATATTTTATAGTTAGACTAGTTGTCGAAATTCTCATTCACATCTAGTATTGATGTAAACTGGTATTGAATTTTCTATAATTAATCGGATTCCACTAAAATTAGCTTCGTATGTTGAAGTAAAATAAGCTGGATTTTTAAAAGCAAGGAATATGAAAGCTACCTTTTCCTACAACACAGGCCGGAAGTATTTTTTCATTTTGTTAACACTTTCCAACATGTAAATAGTTGAAAAGTGTTTATGAATTCGGTTTGCCAGAGCCGATATTTTTGTTATCGTCAGTCCAAATAACTTTCGAAGCGTCATGCTGAACTACATGAATTTAATTTTATTATATATTTAAGATCTAATTTTTATCTGAAGAATATCGTCATGTAGTATGTTTTTATAGAAGAGTGTCTTGCTTTAAAGTATAAAAAAATTATTAAATATTATCCTATAATAATATTTAATATTATTGTAATCATAGCATTTCATTAAGTTGCTATTAATTCAGTTTTCATTTTTGTACAATACTGTTTGCTTTACTGTGATTGGTTCTTCAAGCTAGCTTTCCAGCTTTTTTCCACGTCCGCTACCTCTCTGTCATGGGCCTTTCAAAATCTATAAATAAAATACATGTTGTTTCTTTCTTTTATTTCAGTTATTGTAGTTCTTGTAAATATGTAACTCAATATACTCCAGTTCGATCCGGCATCGCCTTCTGTTATTATCAATAGGAAAAATATTGGAAAAAGATTCTTCTTTATTTAAATGAACGTTATTGTTAAAATTTCTTTTAAAGTATTAAAAATAAAATTTCATAAAATAATGCATTCTTTAAAAACTGTTTTACTTTATTGAGACCATAGCAGTTCTCCAAGACTTAGAAAATTTTTAAATATTTACACCATTAAAGTATAAATAAAACAGAAAGAGTTTTCTTTTTTATAATTTTAAACGAATTTTTTATTTATTTTTATATTATTCAGAAAAATAATTATGATTTTTCTTTTCTTTCTTACAGGTGAGTTATTAAAGTTCAGCTCCTGTTCCCACTTACAATAGGTGGCTTTCATATCGTTCAGCGAATTTGCGTGTTGTTATGTCACAAATGTAATAATCTTATCCTAGCTATGTGGTATGTTTTTTAGAAATTTTTCTATAAATATTTTTCAGTAGGCTATTTTGAAGATCAACATAAAATGAAACATATATAACTAGGATTAGTAAATAGTGAAACAATTTTACCACAATGTTCTAATCGATAGCACTTCGTTATAGATAATGTGACGCCACGCACCCTAAAAAAGACGTAATTCTCAACTTGTTGTAGGCAGAAAGTAACAATTCTCATAAAATTAGTAATTTATAATGTATTATTTCTACATATAATGTAATATTTTATAACTACGTGAACATTACGAGCATTTTAGCATAATTTCAAGCAATTTAGTTCGAATTTTTGCCAATACCAAGTTGAGTTGTCACGCAACAAGCCAATTTGTTGACAAACATGCACATTATCTATAGTGGGGGTGCTACACGATTAAAATACGGCGAAAACTGCAAATCGGGATATGAATACCCGGATTAGTCACTGACTACTTTATATTAATACAATGCATATAAGAGTGGGTAGCATTGTGCAAAGTCACTGGAATTCAACATGGCGGCTGTAATTCAAAATAACGTCATTTTCAGGAATTGTTTGCAATTTTCTTACTATCCAATATATAAAAATATGTTTCCTGTCAATTTCGATGTTTTTAGGTCAATAATTTCATTTCGCTCTCCACGTCAGTTTGAATTTTGGAACAGTCCAAACAACATAACCTTACCACATTTTCATTTTGGAACTGCCTAACAAATACTATAAATGAATGAAATCGACATCTGGTTTTTAACTGTTTTAACACAGATGATGAGCACGTCAGATGTCCGAAAGTTCTTGATTTTGATATTTTAGTTTGATATTGTATATATTTTAATGAAACACCTTTATGTTATTTTAATGTTTTCGCGCAATAATTCATGACTTTTCTTAATAAGGTGAATTAAGGATGCATGACTCATACAGTTTATATTATTTTCACTTAGTAAAAAATTCAGTTTTAATACTTTCCAAGCATGTTAAAAAGTTTTTATGAATTCAGTTTGTCTGTTTGCATGCCTGTCTGTCCGTTTGTCTGCCCGTGCTCGAACTCGTATAAATATACTCAGATTGCCTTGTAATTGGTATCCGTTATTGGAGCTTACTAAGGCATGTTCGGTATTGAAAATGAACAGTTTAGCATTTATAGATCATTTACAGGGACACTGAAAATAACGCCGTTATAATATGGTCTATGTGGGGAAATCGTTTGCAATGTATTTTTATGTTGTTACATTATTTAAAACATATTGAAATTGATGTACATCATTGAGGTGCGCTACAAGATGTTTTCTACAGAATATCGTGTACATAGCATTTATCGTTCATTTACAGGGACGCACAAAGAATTTGGCTACAGTACTGTCTATGAGCAATAATTCCTTATAGATTTAAAAACAACGTTAAGAACGCCAGAATGTGTAAACTTTGAGCAGACTAGTTTCGATAGCCTTTAGAGTACCGTCTTCAGAGCAAAGAATAGCGGAAACTTGCTCAGTTATATAGGAAAGAAGCGGATTGAAGTGAGAAGTTCATTGACTAATGGGAAAACAGGAAAATATGGATACCAGCCAATAGGAGAATAGTTATAGGTAATGCAACCAAAGGTGTGAAAAATGCTGGTAGTAATTTAAAAAAAAAAGGATTTTATGTAATATTTACAGCAATCTGATAAAGGGGGAATAGCGAATTCACAATTAAAAATATTGCCAAAATTTTTATAGATACGAAATGCTTCAGAAAGTTAAGAAATTCATGTATAGAAGTGGGTTTAGAGATGGTTTTTGCTGAATTGAAATCAAAAGAGTGGTTCATCTCCCAGCAATGTATAGTAATTGACGATTTATTGATTTCCTGTTTTTGAATATATTGTTGGTGTTCTTTAACACGAAATTTTAAACCCCATTTGCTATGTCCAAAGTAGGAAAGACAGACTGGGAATTCATATTATAGATACCCCATGACTTGGATCAATAGGATCTTTGAGTTTGGAGAGGGTAAGTTTATTTGTAGAGTAAAAATTATTCTGAAATCATGCTGTTTAAGAATTCTGGCAATAGGAAAGCTGGATTTAGTAAAGAAAGGTAACACAGTGCTAATAGTGGAAACAGAAGATGACTGATTAACTCCTTAACTGCGTCTCTATAGATCATATGCACTATATGGCCAAAGGTGACCGGCCACTTGCGATTTTAGACGTTTTGTTAAATATTTAAAAAAATACATGAGGAATTATCCTGAAACTCCAGGTGTGTAAACAGAATTGTATAGGTCATATATTTCCGCAAAGATTTTTTTCCCGAAACCCCATAGGGGACCGTCAACAAATTGAAAAATAACGAATATCTTTTAGATAACCCAGTAAAAACTAATGTAGCAAAAACCGAACAAACTAAAGAACATGATTAAGAGGCTTATTGTAATAAACTGTATTTATTTTTTATAGGGATAGTATGTATGCTCGTAGAGAAATTATGGGTTTTATAAAAATTGTCCCAAATTTCGTCAAGTTTTTTGCTTATAATTTGCAGAGTTCTTAATTAAAAAAATAAATAAATCAGAAACTATGACAAACAACATTGTACACAATGCCCTTCAATCAGAATTAAAAAATAATAAAAATTGGTTGAAAAATGAGCAGGTTTTCTAAATAATGTTTCGCTGCGCATGCGCGAACGCAATCAAAATAGAATGTGCATAATGCATTATCTATATGTATAGTGCAACTTTTGCGAAAATCTCAAAAATATACCTTGAAAATTATGAAAGTGATCGTCGATAGAATAAGCTTGAAAACCGTTGTTTCCAAAAGGAAGCAAAAATATGAGGGGGTGTATCCAAATATAGTATATGTTACACGCTATTGCCAGTACACAATATTGTACGTACTACGATATTTGGATACAGCTCCTCATCTTTTTACTTCGTTTTGGACTTCGAGCTTATTCTATTGACGACAATTTTCAGAATTTTCAAGGTATATTTTTGAGACTTTCACAAAAAGTTGTTCTATACATTTAGCTAATACATTATGCGCATTATATTTTGATTGCGTTTGCGCATGTGCAGTGAAACATTATTTATTAAACCTGCTCATTTTTCATCCAATTTTTATTATTTTTTAATTCTGATTGCAGGGTATTGTGTACAATGTTGTTTTTCATAGTTTATATAAAGAAAATTTCTTTATATTAAAAACTCTACGAATTATGAGCAAAAAAGTGGCGAAATTTGCGACTGTTTTTATAAAAGCCTCAATTTCTCTACGAGTATACATGCTATCCTCATAAAAGTGAACACGGTTTATTAAAATAAGCATTTTTATCATGTTCTACAGTTTAAACGCTTTTTCTACATTAGTTTTTACAGGGTTATCCAAAAGATCTTTGTTCTTTTTCAATTTGTTGACGGTCCCCTATGAGGTTTCGGGAAAAAAAAATCTTCACGGAAATATATGACCTATACTATTCTGTTTACACACCTGGAGTTTCAGGATAATCCCTCATGTATATTTCTAGATATTTAACAAAACGTCTAAAATCGCAAGTGATTGGCCGTCATTGACAATATAGTGTACAAAGGCTGTGCAAAAGAACTGCTTATTGACATAAACTGCTGAATAGGAATTTTCATCTGTGTCATGCGTTTCATGACTGAACTAAATTTTTGCATAGTATGTAGTATAGTCACAAATCCATAGGTCCTATACACAGGGCTACACAAAAGAATTCGGATATTTTTCAGACTATGGATGATTTTGAACTTGGGTTTTCAAATGCGTTATGCGTTTTCTAATTTGTTTTTACTGAGACATCATCTTTGAATTTATTAAACGGAGAAGTTTGGTTACTGTTTTTCAATGCATTGGAAAATGTTTCATAATCTATGCTTGACGCATTATTTTTCTTTCGTGTAATTTTATGTAAACTATACGATATCACAATACATATTCCAAACGGAAAAATCAAAACATATATTAAAATATTTATTTTCTTAAAAGACGTTATTATAAACACATTAAAAGTAAATTAAAAACCTATATTGACATGCTTCAACTCCTTCACTGAGTCGTCATCAGAATATATAACAGAAATTACAAATACAATGCATATGAAAAATGGAAAAAAATAAATCATCTAATATAAACAAGTAAATATATAACGCGCCCTACATTTTCGCTATCGCCCGTGTTCCCTCTATGTCGCGACTCCGCAAGTATGGTTATTAGTGGACGTAATTAAGGCTTATTACTCGTACTTATTTACATTTGTAAACTTACATTTGTACGTGTATACACTACTGCAGTTTTGTTGTATAAAATTAACTTTTTAATAAATGTATTGCATGTTACATTTATTTAAAAAAAAGAAATCTCTAATTTAAAATAATTATAAGTACAAGTTAGTAAATATGCTTGAAGTCATAAATTAGTTAACTGGGTCAATCCATTTAAAGTGGTCCAGAAAATGTCATATTCGTTGCTCGACCATTTTTAAAAATTCTGAATTTTTTTGTACTACAACCCTAACATGATGGAAGTTCAAAATGACTATTATTTTAATTTTATTAATTTTTGTTTGTGCATGGTGGCCATCTTTGTTTCATCGTCTGCAGCAATTTTCTCACAAGAAGGGTTTACGGAATTGTAAATAATTCATCGTTTATTTATCCAATTCAAGTGCGGATTAAAGCAATTTGTACAGAATACATCGGGATAAAAGATTGGTAATGTAGTAGTTTCCGAAACTAACTGCTTATTGGTAAAATTTAAGCATAAAGTTTCAGTTTTTTTCCAAAATTTGTCCGTTTACAAGAGGAAATTTTTCTAGCAAGGAAAACTGTCGACATGGCATATTTTTTTTTTTTTACAAATAGGCCGAAAGTACTTGTACTCACACGCCGAGTTCCAGATCTGGGACTTGCTTTCTCTTCGCTAAAAAAAATCCCAATTTTTTCAAAAATGACAAAAATCGGACTTTTCAGGTTTTGATATCTCTGGTGGGGCACGAGATAAAAATCTGAATTTTTTTTTTTATATAAAAGTATTGTATGGTAGTGTTATGCACAAGAAATTTCAGGATGGAGATTTGACTACAAGCTGAGATATGGCAAGGGCAACATGTCAAAACAATACTGCCAAACTATTGTTTTGTTGTAGTCACAGCTAAATATTTATCTCAGAGTATCCTTTACATTTATTTTTTATATTATCTTTAAATAATAGTAACAGAAAATAAATCTTTTGCAATTAATTTAAAAAATAATTATGCCTAAGGCTTACATTTTGTATGGTTTCAGTATTGTAATTTTAGTAACTAAAAGAAACCTCAGCACTTTTACATATATATATATACAACATCTGAGACAAAAACAGAATGGGGAGAGAGAAAAGCTGTTAATGTTGGCATATTTGTTGAGACATGATCAAACTTCTCAAAACACATTCTTGCTTGTTGGTTTAAAAACCACAATTTTAATGCTGCTTGCCAGTCCCTGAAACTTGTTCCTACCATAAGTATGTTCCTGTAAATGAAACATTATGCGAATTTACCATGCATCAGCCTCAAGTAATTTTCAAAAAGTAAAAATACCCAAAGCCTTTTCAAAATTTATACTACAGAAAAATCACATTTTTTCATAAGAAGTAAGCTAGGAATTATTAATTAATTAAGACTTGCACATAGTGATTTCAAAGTATATTTCTGTGAACCAGCAGGGCGAAGATCTTCAATCAAGTTATCAAGAGATGACAAGACTTGGTTCCTACAAATAAAATTTTGAGAAAGATCAAAATTGTGGTTTTTGAACCAACAAGCAAGAATATGTTTTGACACGTTTGATCATGTCTCAACAAGTATGACAACATCAGAAGCTTTTCTTTTTCCCTATGTTGTTTTTGTCTCAGGTCTTGTATAAAAATATTTTTTTTCTTTATGTAAATGTGCTGAGGTTTCTTTTAGTTACTAAAATTACTTACAACAAAAATTACTGAAACCATGCAAAATGTATGGCGTTAGGCATAATTATTTTTTTTATTAATTGCTAAGCTTTGCAAAGGGCTTTATTTTCTGTTACTATTATTTAAAGATAATCAAAAACATAAATTTAAATGACATTCTGAGATAAATACTTAGCTGTGACTACAAAAAAACAATATTTTGGCAGAATTGTTTTGACATGTTGCCGTTGCCATATCTCAGCTTGTAATCAAATCTTCATCTTGAAATTTCTTGTGCATAACACTACCATACAATACTCTTATTAAAAAAAATTTCAGATTTTTATCTCGTGCCCCACCAGAGATATCAAAGCCTGAAAAGTGCGATTTTTGTCATTTTTGAAAAATTTGGGATTTTTTTTAGCAAAGAGAAAGCAAGTCTCAGATCTGAAACTCGGCATGTGAGTACAAGTACTTTCGGCCTATTTGTAAAAAAAAATATGTCATGTTGACAGTATTCCTTGCTAGAAAAATTTCCTCTTGTAAACGGACAAATTTTGGAAAAAAACGGAAACTTTATGCTTAAATTTTACCAATAAGCAGTTAGTTTCGGAAACTACTGTATTACCAGATTTTTAGCCCAATGTATTCTGTACAAATTGCTTTAATCCGCAGTTGAATTGGAGAAATAAACGATGAATTATTTACAATTCCGTAAACCTTTCTTGTGAGAAAATTGCTGCAGACGATGAAACAAAGATGACCGCAATGCACAAACAAAAATTAATAAAATTAAAATAATAGTCATTTTGAACTTCCATCATGTTAGGGTTGTTGTAGAAAAAATTTCAGATTTTTTAAAAATGGTCGAGCAACCAATGCTGGACCACTTGAAATGGATTGACCCAACTATGATATCATAAAACGCCAGAAATGCTAAACTATCAAAGAATAAAAAGTTTCAAACGATGCAAAAGTCCCGTCGAAGTAATTTTAAAGTATATAATTTTAATTAATTAATTAAAATTATGTATGTGTTCACCAATGCTGGGTGTCAGTGGCGTATTCAAGGGGGGGGGCTGATGGGGCTCCAGCCCCCTCCGAAATATCTAGAAAATATCAAGTTTTATTACGAAAGTTTAGCAAAATGTAATGGAACCTGCTAAGATGACATTCAAAATAAACTAGAAAAATATTACGTTTTAGACAGGTTTTCGTCTTAGAAAGTGTTATTTCACGGAAACCACGAAATAGCAATTTCGACCAAGTTTCCGTCGTAAACAGGCTCACTTCACACGCGTTTTGTTATGTAAAACGTGATATGTGATGATTAAAAGTGCATTATTAATTTTAATTAGTTTAACCCTTTCCGGAACAGACAAATTTTGTTGTAAAATGATGAAATCCTCAAATGACACCGGAATTTACATACGACTTTTTTAGATTTTAGAAACTTGCTACTTTATACTTTCATTGTTAATGCAAAATTTTATTAAAATATTCTGGGTGCCATTTGTAAGTTTGGAATAAAAAGTAGGTATCCCGACCCGGGCACACTGCGTCGAAAAGGATTAAAAACATTAATAAATGGCTAACACTTGTATTTATCAGTTAAAAATCTGTGATTTAAGTTAATACATAGATTGAGACATTTTCTCAGTATGAATTGCAAACCCTTGAACCTTTTATTCTTTTAATTTACGTAAATGCTTGTTATGTTAGACTTGTTATTCAGCTCGTTGCAGCAGTGTGATGTGTTATTTTATTTCCATAGCATTACAAAATATTGACGAAAAAGTTATTCTGTGGTTGTTTAACTTTTTGATTAGAAATAAGTTTTAGTTACATTTAAAATACGTCACAGGTATTCGAAATTCAGAGTCACTCAATTATTAGATTTATCGAATTGAGTAACTTTGAATCTCGAATATACAAAAAGCTTCCTATCAACCGCAATTTATAATAAAAAGAATTCAGAAAGTATTTCAAATTTGGCAGGTTAAGCCGATTTTCAGGCAGTGGCAGTCTCAGAAAACTCATCATCAGGGAGCTGCTATTCCAAATGTATCTCATTTATGAGAAAATGAAAAGCGCTATTCAGTACTTAAGTATTGCAAATTTCATTCATGCATGCTCCAAAATGAGTCCTAGAATGTGTTGAAGAAGATGTGTGTATGTGTGTGTGTGTGTGTTTGGGGGGGGGGGGAAGGTGAGAACACTCTTACATAATTTTAAATTTTCTGTTTACTTTGGTTTTTATTTGCTATTTATTGAGATATCTTTTAGTAGATAATTTTCAGTATTAGGTTTTAAAAAATGTTGTAAAACCACGGAATTCTACTTGTAAAAACAAAAACCTGCCTAAAACGAAATTTTTCACAATCCCATGCGATTCCATCTTAGCAGGTTTGATTGTATAATAGATGCGTTACCTGCATGTTTAAAACGGAATTTTCCCGTGTCTTGTGATTCCCTCTTAGAAACTTTTACTATATCTCAGCCCCCTCCGAAATGATAAGTCTAACTACGCCACTGCTGGGTACTATTTGCGCCTGGTGTTTCGCCGCAGGATTGTGTGCTCATGAAAACCATTCCTTCTTGTGCTGTACTTACAGCCTTATCAACATATGTGAGTGAGAGATGCTAAGTTGGGTATCGTCCTCGTAGCTGAAATGGTAGAGCACTTGGAGCGCTATTCCAAGGGTTCCGGGTTCGATTCCAGGCTTGGACATTTTCACTCTGTTTGTTCTACGCTTAGTTAGCTATGTGATAAATCCTGTATATTTAATTATAAACTATGTACATGTACATAACTCAGAGTATTTTATTGATTTTTTCGCAAGTCTGCTCAGAGGTGGTGCGCGTTCTTCGTTGCTTGATGAAGAAAAAGATAAAAATCATAGTTCTCGAAACTGTTTGTTTATACGTACATTCATTTTGAATTTAATTTAACGAATTTACTTTTGCAATGCAAACAAAAGAGCGACGTCTTCCTTTCTTTTCCATATTTTTGTAAATAGAAGTTTTTTTTTTTTTTTTTTTTTTTTTTTGAGATTGAGATTTAACTACCACTATTTAATAGTTTAATATTTAATTATTTGTACTGTGTATTTTTTAATCATTTATTACATCTAAATTGCTCAGTAGAATCATTTTGATTTAAATCTATAGATTGAACTATCATTTTTTTTTTTAATTTTACTTTTTCTAAATTTCAATCCTTCTGAACAGTTTTATATATATAATATTTTTTTTCAATATTTTTTGTCTATTAGCGTAACTGTTTGAAACGGGTGTGACAAATTTAATTTAATTTCTTTGAACTTCATTCAACTTTACTTCCTATAATCAATTTACAAACAGTGCCAGGGAAACTTTAATTTAAAATGGAATTACCATGGTTGTAATTGGCGGACATTCTGTACTAGTTAATTTTGTTTGGGAATAAACTTTGCTTTCCTGAGATAACAATTCTAGTAGAGACGTTATTGTTCTACATTTCTTGTTATTTGATTTAGCTCTAGAGATAATTAGATTTATAGGAGGCTGGGGGGTTTGTAAAATAAAGCATGGAGATATCCACTAAGCTATCCATTGAGCTATGCATTTAACTGTTTAATTGTACGCAGATTCTTTCTTTTTAGTTTGCCAGTTATGTATTATATGAATTTTTTACCCATATATATCACCGTCTGTTCATTTAATTAGAGGTTTATAATGACTTTGAAATTTATAGTAGGTATGATTGAACTTTCAGTTTATTTATGCATGCCTTTATGATTAAATACTCATCAATGCAAATGAATATCGACTTTATAACCTTTTGATAACTGACGACCATTTTTTATGTTCAATCGCATCGCAATTTATAAAGAATTTTCTTTATGGTATATTTGTCTTAAAAATAACCTAATATAAGTGTATGGCAGAGATTATTTTTTAAAAAGTGGTATAAATAGCAAGAAGCAAATAGCCACTGGGACATATAAGTCTCGATCCCATAATGAAAGGATTAGTATTCTGTTTATGTTATAAGTCATGCATTAAACTTTATATATATATATATATATATATATATACGGGGTGTCCTAAAAAGAACTGACTGATTTTAAAATTCAATAACTTACAAACGGTGACAGATATTTTAAAAATTCTTGCAGGAGCGTTACGCATAAGGTCAAAAGTTTTTTTACAGTGATTTTCGATTTTAGTTCGAATTACAAACAATAGATGGCGCTGTAAGCAATAGGCGCTAAAAACAGGCTCGATTTTTGGTCGATCTCTTCTTCCAGGCGGAAAAAGGAGATGGAAATGTATTAAGTGGGTCCCGAAGGACCAAAAATCGAGCCTGAATTTAGCGCCTATTGATCGCAGCGCCATCTATTGTTTGTAATTTGAACTAAAATCGGAAATCACTGTAAAAAAACTTTTGACCTCATGCATAACCCTCCTGCAAAAATTTTTTAAATACCTGTCACCGTTTGCAAGTTATTGAATTTTAAAATCAGTGAGTCCTTTTTAGGACACCGGTATATATATATATATATATATATATATATATATATATATATATATATATAAAGATCTCAGATGATAAAGGTGGTTAGTGATACAATCATCATCATCATTTTCAGAAAATGAGCTGTAAAGTTCCAACAAATATCTATTTGCGTTTATTGTCAAATACCTCTTCTATCAATTAAAATCTCTGTGAGTATATTAAAGACGTGAATTATCACTTTGCTAACTTTAATGCATTATCACTTTGAGTGAGAAATGCCAGACTGGGCATCGTCCTCGTGGCATAGTGATAGAGCACTGCAGCGCTATTCCTGGGGCCCGGGTTCGATTCTCGGCTTGGACATTTTTCACTCTGTTGGTTTACGCTTAGTTAGCAAAGTGATAATTCACGTCTTTAATATTCAATAATTTCAAGTGTAATTTCACTGCTGAAAAGTAGTTGAAAAATTAATTCAATTCTCTATGAGTATTTTTTTTTCAAATAGTAATTTAACAGATGATAGAGGATCATTGATTATCTTCAATCTTATGATTAACTCTTTTATTTTACATAGCATCTTTATCATCTGAGCTCTTCATATATGTAGTTAGATGATCATGTACTATATGCATTTTTCTATCCATCTATCGGCTTCATTGACCACACATTTTACTTGTTAGAGCAGCTTCGTAACTGGTTATTAATTTTTCACTGTTCAATTAAGCATTTCCTTTTCATTAAATATCCTGTAATGCATATTCATCTCTTTTATAATTTGTTTTACTTATCAATCTAAGAGAGTATCGTGAAATCAGCTGTTGTTTTTCATGTAACTTAACTATCACTAAATTTTTCACACCATTTTTAATATATTATATTAAACATTTTAAGTTGATCTGACAAACGTTTTTGAAGTTTCTTTGAACAGTATTCTAATTTACTTCCTGTAATTAATTTGCGATCAATACCAAGACAAATATAATTTAAAATCAAATTACCACTGGTGCAATAAGAAACTATCTTTTTTTAACTATACATGGTGTTCGAATACCACCCCACAAACTTAGTATAACGAGCTCACAAACTATACTAATAAAAGGAAGTTTCGTTCTGTGTGTCTGTGTGTCTGCGATGGCTACCAAAATCTAAGGGCACGTACGAGGCTGAAAATTGTTATGATGGTAGTCCAAACCCTTTCCTGTCGCACCTGAGAATAAGAATTTTAATATTTTGTTAATTAACCCTTTCAGTCCCATACATTACCTGTTTATGCTAAAATTTTGAAATTCTTAAAATAGGTTGATTTTATGCTAATAATAAGAAATAATAAAAGAAAAAAAATTTCATTTTATGATTAAAATTTAAATAATAATAAAAATAATAAATAATAAATTATAAATTAAATAATAAATAAAATTTAACAAAATATTTATATAAACTAGGCAAAATAAATTATCGAAGCATATTTTAATACAATAAAAAAAAACATTTATTAATTATAAAATCTATGTAAAAGAATGTTAGGCTATGCATGTCTCTTTTTGCGAACTGAACTGAATATCATATCAGAAATATTAAAATCATTTCTTTGCATAGTGCTGTCATCTATTGAAGAGAAAAAAAAAATTGTATCTATTGGGGATTATACATAGCTTTTATTTCCGTTATTAGAAATTATGTAGGAGCATCTGGATATATAGAAAAAAAACTAAGGAATGTCATGATTCCATTTGGACTCACTGGGAGTGAAAGGGTTAATCGAGATATTAATAAAAAATGACAAAAATCTTACATCAAAAATTCACTTTTTTTCATCGCGATCTCCGAATATCTCTCTGGTGCATGCCCATAAACCCATTTACGCATCGGAGAAAAATGAATAACCATGTTTACCATATTACTTGTCTTTTTCAATACTTTTGTTTTAATCGGAATCGACCAAACTGCTCGGTATAGTTCAAATTGAAAGTCATATTTCAAAAGTTCGTACTCTTACGTCTCAAATGCTGCAATCAATTCGAAAGAATATTGTAGTTAACCCCTAGATTTTTTTTTTTTTTTAACTGTCCTTTTTCTGAAAAATGTTTTTCTCCCTTATGTCAACACCCCTCCAGCGCGCAATTTTAGAGATACCAACAAACCAAAAATATGTCCGTTTAAGCTGAAACCTTCTTCTAATCGATGTGCAATTGGTTTTAATAAATATGAGCTTTAGCTTTTTCAAATACACTGGCGAACGCTGGTCACTTCGCACCTCACGGAGAGGATATTTTTTCTACGTTAAAAGTAACTAAACGTCCGTATTTTAACATAATCCTTTTAGTGCATCTCAGTAGACCACATTTACATTAACTACAAAAATTTCGAAATGTTCGGGCGGATAGAAATATTTTTTACAAAATAAAATGTTTGAAAACTTTGACAAAAACAATAAAAACCGGGGGATTTCGGCGCGGTTTCTCTCGACTTCGGTAAAAGTTTTCACTGTTAAATATGCTTATTTATTTCATGAAATTTTAAAGAGGGCTTGGTTGTAGTTAAATTTACAATCCATTTAAATTTCAGAGAATTCGGAAGACAATAACTATTTATTTTTTTATGCTAACTAAACCAATGCAAAAAAAAAAAAAAAAAAAAAAAGTTTACGCATTGGTAGCATAAAGAATATTAATTTTAATAATTTCTTTGCGATCTCAGTAGCTCAGTCGTAAAGTTCGGTGGTCTTTCATACGAAAGATTTCTGTTTCTGAACTCGATAGGACGAAGTTGAAATTTGAATTAAATTAAATTAAATATCGCATTTTTTTTGCAATTTTAAGGGTTTCTTTCTTCCTTTAAAGGTACCTATACTAATAAAAGAAAGATCCACATTTAAAATGTATGCCATGCATTAATATGGCAATAAGTATATAAATCTACCCTATATATATAAAATCCTAATGAAACGAATTTATGAAACGGATATATGAAACGAATTTATGAAACGGATATATGAATCGACGTATTAAACAACTGATTATGTTTCAAGCGATTTCTCCTAACCTATGGAATACTCTGCGATGAAATTAACACCAAAAATCAGCATTGATCCGCAGATCTCAAAACTGGTATTAGAATTTTTAAATTCGAATTAGTTTTCGAACTATTAATTTTTTTCTAATTTTATATACATTTTTCTAATGATGACAACTCAAATTTTAATCAAACAGATATATTTTTTTTCATATTTCAGAAAAGGTTGACATAGTAACTCGGCTATTTTTGTTTATTTGATAATAAATGTTTATTTACTTTTATTTCTTTTTATAAATTATATAAATTATTTTGTTCTATAATTATTAATTATTTTTTTTTATATTTCCTTTAGAAAGTAATAGAAAAAAATTAAAAAAATTTTTACTTACTTTAACTTAGTTATTCCGTCGAACAATTTCGCCAAATTATATAAATCGCCAAAACACTCGCCAAATTATACAAATTGACATAATTTTTATTTTAAATTACGAAAGAACAAATAAATTAGTATAACATTAATAAATATGCAAATAAAAAGTCGAAATAAAAATCACTTGATGACGTAAACACGTGTAACTTTCTTAAGTCAAGTGAATGTGACTTTTACGATCAACCATTATTGGCATTTAATCTTATAGTTTGGCGATAGATTTTTAGTCGACAGGATAACTAAGTAATACCAAAAATGCATGTGTAACTGGTATTTGAAAACGAGGTTTTATCCAAATTTTCGTTAAAAAAAAAATCACGCCAAACCTACTGTGAGTATATGACATCTGGCCAAAAAAAAAAAAAAAAAAAAATGCTAACTGGCATGTTGAAAAAAGCTATTGGCAAGATTTGCATCCGGCTACCGTAACAGTACCAAGAATTCTTTGCAACCATGGCAAATTTTATGTAGTTTTATTCGAAAAAAATTTGATTTTTTAATCAAAATGGAAAACTTACGGTCCCATATTGGCGCGATTTTTTTTCTGACGCCAATGTCATATACGGAACGTTCACTTAACTGGCGCCAAAGTATCGTTATTTTGCTTGATATGGTAAGCCGGATGTTGTTGTTTATGCTGTTGATGCGTTCCCCAAATTGGCGTCGTTAAAAAATTGCGCCAATATGGGACGTATATGACATCAGTGCGAAACTTCATATGAACAGCGAAGGGATCAGACCGTATTTGTTTATGGCAGTTGATGACTTGAACTATTATAATATAGATCAAATGATGGCAATAGAATAATATTTGGCGACTTATCACCTGTGCCTGGCTAACATTAAAGTACCAAAATGGCACCTAGAGTATAAAAAGCGAAGTGGCCCGCCTGGAGCTGTTGATGATAGTCACATGACTTAGGCTATTGTTATAGAGATTGTTTTAAAATACCGTTAGACAAAGACTTCGTATACTTAATTTATTTTATTTTAGCTTCTTTTCAAATGTTTAACTGATCCTCTTTAATCAAAAACGAAAACAGCCATCGGATGTCTTAACAGCAACTGATTCTCCCTTAAATTTCTTCAATCAAAGGGAGTTGAATGGAAACCCGTTTACAGGGAGATCTGCAAAGCTTTTTTCAGTATAATTCAATATTCTCTAATAGTTTAAAAACCCGTCAGATTAGCGTGTTTTTAGATTCTGCGGTGTCTGAACGGGAGTTGGTGAGCGTAGCTTGCAGGGGGCAGAGGCCCCCTAGTATATATGTATAATTATTATTATTAACTTTAAAACAATAGGAATATTAAAAGAAAATAAAAAAACACGTATAAATAAATCGAATTAAAAAAAAATTACTACATTTTATAAATCTCATTGTTCAATGTATTTAATAAAATTATTGTTTTCTTTTTTTTTTTTTTTTTTTTTTTTTTTTTTAACAGTTTTACGGCTTTTTTTTTTTTAAATATATATTTATATACTAACTAGGGGCTAGCCTCCTGCGAGCTGAACCCCCGTCCAGGCTTCGAAACCTTTACAAACATACAAATGTGCCTTGTTTAAAAGACATTAACAGGTCACGGAAGATTGAAGGATATTATCAATTTAACGCTGGCTATCTTCTGTAATCGCGCTGCCATACTTTTTCCTTTGAATGGGCATTTTACGGTTACAATTGCCTCATCCATCGCTATCGTAATAAATGACGTCTGTTTTCGGGATTGATAAGTAAGATCAATTACACATTTGAAAATCATATTGTATAAAATGGTTAGGTTAAAAATGTCGCTATCTTTCTGAGTTTTATAATAACGTTATGGACAATATTCTTCCTTTAGGTTTAAGGTTAAAAAACTCCGTCTGCTCTTGGGAATAGCTTTCAGATCCACATATTGGAGAGCATTGTGTTTTGAAATTTTACACTTATATTTTATGTTTCGATCGAATTTTAAATATTTCAGGAACAGGTACAGCTTATTCATGAATTCTTTTCTGCATTTTAATACGCCAGTAATATGTATTTATAGAATAGTAATCCATGCAAAATAAATCAAAATTATATTGCGCATATATTTATGTTTCATCAAGTCATGTAATATATAAACAAATTTTCTAGCTGCACTATTTTTATACCATGTTATTCATTAGTAAATTCTCCGAAATGAAAGTCGTTTTAAATGCATCGTTTTAACATATGACGTAATTTTCCCTATTAAATGCATTTCTCATGTAATAATTTATTTATAAAAAAAAAAAGTTATTTTTTTTTAAAGATTCACAGGTACATATATTATTTAACTTAAAAGTATTTGGAAATATTATTATTTGAGCTTTTTAAATATTACCTAATATTTACCATTAAAAGTTTTTCACCGATAATAATTTAATTATTTTAAGTACTTTAAATATTACGATATTTAATATTTGGGCATTTTACATATGGCGTAATTATAACCTTTAAATGCGTTTCGCGTGTGATAATTTTATTATTTTAAAGTTTTAGTACTTTTTTAATATTTATCTGTAAAGATTTTTACACAACTTTCCTTATTTTCTGCGTTTAACACGTAATTATTTAATTCTTTTTTTTTAATTTTCTTTCTGTTTTTAAGATTATTGATATCATTTTCTCTTTAAAATGGAAAAGAAAACCTTGTTTTTCTTTTACGTCTGGCATTTGAAGGTGCCAGACGATTTTTGGTTTAAAAAATAAACTGATTTCTGATGATGGAAATTTAAAAAAAAAGTTTTATTATTTTTTTAATTTTCCTGAAAAACATAACTTAATCATGATATTGTCTGCTCTATCGATTGAAATAAAAGATAATTTCAATTTCAGTTAGAAAATGACAAAAAAGAAGACATCTTACAATCCCCGTGTTTTCCCCTTTACTCAGTCATTCAGTTGCCATCATTAGAAAAATGTCATTAAAATTAGGAAAAATTAATATCTCAAAAACTATTTCAAATTTTACAATTCTAATACCACTTTTGAAATCTGTGGATCAGTACGGATAATTGAAATTAATTTCCCCACCAAACGTTCCATATTTTACGAGACATAGCTGTGAAACATAATCAGTCGTTTAATGAGTCGTTTCATAAAATCGTTTCATGAATTCATTTCATAAATTCGTTTCATTTAGATTTTTTATATATAGGGTAGATAAAAGAAAGTTTCGTATTTAAAATTATATCAATACATTAATATATTCAACAACTTTAGCGAAATAAATAAATATATATAGTAATTATTCTTAATTTTAAAACAATTGAATTATTTAAGAAAAATATTACAAATAAATGAATCGAAATATAAAAAAAAATTACTACATTTTAGAAATTTCATTGTCCAATCGATTTAGTTTTTTTTTTAAGCCCCTGGTACGGTATGCTATTTCTTTCTCCCAGCTTATTTTGTGTAGTCTCCCAAAAATAACGTTACCTTACAGAAGCCAGCAATAAACAAAGCAGATGTATCATTGTACGATTAAATGCTCTATAGCAATTTTTTAATTTCTAAGCGTCGCACATTTTCAATTTTTATACCATCGTATTGGGAAAAAAAAGTACTTTTAAATGCAATTTGTTTGAAAACTGAATTTCAATTTATTTTTGAAATATTAATTTTTTTTTATAGTTTTTAGCACCATTTGTTTATTTTCGCAACTCAAGTACTTTATTTATGTAGAAAGTAAATGGAAAATAGTTTTAAAATAGTAATTATGTCTTTTTGTTGCCATTTTCTCATAACAACCGAAAGAAAATGTAATTAAAATACGTGCTATTTTGAAAAAATATAACGAATAATTTCTGCTAAAACATGGAGCTATTATAAACTATATTTAATTTTAAGTATCTATCGACGCTTTCAGTGTGATGCCAGTCATGAATAAAATTAAATCGTAGTAATAAAATTAAAACAGATTTGGAATAACAAAAAATTGCTCAAACTAAATTAATATTTACTTAAAGTGATAAAATACTTTTAACAAGGCAAAAAATTACCTTTACCTATTCATATTATACATGTGTTTCATTGCTTCGACGACAGCATTCTCAATAATAAATATGATACAAATATTTTCGCAAAAATTATTTTAATTTAAAACAGGTAAAAAAAATCACGTAAACTTAAGCATAATGAAATTAACTGCAATATTAAAAATGGATATTTGTGAATATTAATTATTTACTACTATTGTTTCATTTTTTTGTCGAGCATCTATTTCCAAATTTTAGGAAGTTCCATGGAAGCTGATTCATTGCATATATTCTCACTGCGTAAGAAGATTTCTATTGATTCACGGGTAATGGATGGCAAGTTAAATCTTGATGGATAAATTATGCTTCTATTTTTAAAATGAATCTGTAAAGGCTCTTTATTATACAGTCTAGCTAAAGCTGTAGTTTTCTTGTTGTATTTGATGTCTGCTATGTCTTCTTTGATCCTAGTTTGAACTTCCTAAAATTTAGAAAGAGACACTCTACAAAAAAATGAAACAATAGTATTAAATAATTCACGTTCACAAATATCCATTTTTAATATTGCAGTTAATTTCTTTATGCTTGAGTTCGCGTGAATTTTGTTTACCTGTTTTAAATTAAAATAATTTTTGCGAAAATATTTGTATCATATTTATTATTGAGAATGTTGTCGTCAGAGCAATGAAACATATGTCTAATATTAATAAATAAAAGTATTTTTTTGCCTTGTTAAAAGTATTTTATCACTTTAAGAAAATATTAATTTAGCTCGATGTATTCAAGTGATTTTCATATAGTTTAAAAAAAGACTGTTCTTTCAAACAAAACGATAAAAAAATTTCAAAAATTTTAATGTAGGTAGCCACTTTAATAGTAGCATCCACCATAAAAAGGAAATTTCCGTTTATTTCGGAAAAATGTAACATTTTCACACAAAATGAAAGTATCCGTTAAAATACAGAAATTTTACATAAAATCATTCGTATAGATATGGAATTTTATTTACAGTGTAGTTACCTTATTTTAAAGCCGAGCCTTTTTTAAATAGTCGTTATTTTATCTTAGTTTGATTCTTAGCAGAAAACTACCCAAGAGACGGTTTATATTAAATGTCTTTCTGTTAGCAAACATGTCCATTTAATCTCTGTCTGTTTTTTTTTAACTTTATATTTTATCTTCCCAATTTAGGAGGAGAAAATAAAAAGTTACTTCTTTGTGAAAGGCTCACATTTCCCCTTTCAGTATAAATTTTATAAAACATTTATAAATATATATTGTAAGGTACATAGACTGTCCATTTTATAAAAGGTATTTAACAAAGTTTTTAAAGTTTCATTTTCTTCTATACGGTGAGATAGTTTAAGCAAAAGTTATTGTTTAGTTGCTGTATTACATTGTTAAAGAAAATATACAAAATCGAAGAAAAAGTTGTTGTAATGCAAAAGTTTTAAAAGAGTGTGCAAACACAAGACTGGAATAAAATTTACCAGTGACATTTTCTGAAATTTTGTGCGTGTACGTGAAAGCATGTGAATTATATGAATCCTGTAAAAAAATTCCATTTAGAGATGTATGCTAAGCGTACAAGAAGAAAATTAAGTCAGAGGTGTATATTCACATACTGCGAGTGAAATCACTTAACAAGAATGCACAAGTACTAATAAAATTGTAGATTTAATAATAATAATAATAATAATAATAATAATAAAAAACAGTGAACAAGAAGAAACGTAACAATTTTTTAGTGTTTACAATTAATATATATTGTTTAGTTTTTATTACATGCTCTAAAAGTTAAAAAAAATATTTACAAATCCAAAAATTCTAGATATAAGTAGCTTATAACCTTTTGCAAACTTTTACGGCTTTTGAGTAATAAGTGTATAATCACAAACTTTAAAAAAAGACAATTACTTTTAGCATTAATCTATTTACACTATATGGCCAAAGGTGACTGGTCACTTGCGATTTTAGACGTTTTGTTAAATATCTAGAAAAATGCATGAGGAATTAACCTGAAACTGCAGGCATGTAAACAGTATAGTATAGGTCATATATTTCCACGAAGATTTTTACCCAAAACCCCATAGGACACAGTCAACAAATTGAAAAAGAACTAATATCTTTTGGATAACCCTGTCAAAACAAATGTAGCAAAAGCGTTCAAACTCAAAATTATTAATAAGTGGCTTATTGTAATATACTGCGTTCATTTTTATGAGGATAGCATGTATACTCGTAGAGAAATTAAGGTTTTTATAAAAACAGTCCCAAATTTCGCCAAGTTTTTTGCTTATAATTTGCAGAGTTCTTAATATAAAAAAATTATTTTCAGAAAATATGATAAACAACATTGTACATAATACCCTGCAATTAGAATTAAAAAGTGATAAAAATTGGATGAAAAATGAGCAGGTTTACTGAAAAATGTTTCACTGCGCATGCGCGAAAATAATCAAAATATAATGTGCATAATATATTAGCTAAGTATATAGATCAAATTTTGTGAAAGTCTCAAAATCATAGCTTGAAAATTGTGAAAATTATCGTCGATAGAATAAGCTCGAAATCCATTGTTCCCCCCAAGAAAAAGCAAAAGATGAGGGGTTGTATCAAATATCTCTTGATTAGTGCCAAGATAGCTTACACAATATTGCACGTGCTACTATATTTGGATACCTCTCATCTTTTTGCTTCCTTTTGGGAACAACGGATTTCGAGCTTATTCTATCGACGATAATTTTCAGAATTTTCAAGCTATGATTTTGAGACTTTCACAAAAGTTGCTCTACATACTTAGCTAATACACATTATGCACATCGTTAGCCCCCAGTACGGTATGCTACTTCTTTCTCCCAGCTTATTTTGTGTCGTCTTCAGAAAATAACGTTACCTTACAGAAGCCAGCCGTAAAACAAAGCTGTACGATTGAATACGCTATAGCAATTTTTTTAACTTCTAAGCGTCGCACATTTTCAATTTTTATACCGTCATATTGGGAAAAAAAGTACTTTTAAATGCAATTTGTTTAAAAACTGCATCTCCATTTCTCTTTGAAATATTAATTTTTTTTTTTTTGTAGTTTTTGGAGCCATTTGCTTAATATTGGCAACGGAAATACTCCATTCCTGTAGAAAGTAAAGGAAAAATAGTTGTAAAATAGTAATTATATATTTTTGTTGCCATTTTTTCATAACAACCAAAAGAAAATGTAATATAAACGAAAAAATATAAACGAAGGATTTCTAATAAAACATGGAGCTATTACAAACTATTTAATTTTAAGTATCTTATATTAATGTTACAAACAAATGAAGGACTATGAATCATTAGACAGCACTTTTTTTTTGATCGAGTTTTTTTAATGACGGCATCTTTTTGCTGCAGTTGTACATTATTTCGCGATAGTGACGTCCTATGCCTACTTTACTGTAGATGTTTAAGAGTGGATCGTAAATGTGGAATTCTTAAGCAGATGAGAATGACGTCATTTTACATAAAATAAAAGCGTGTGCTGTAAGTCTTAAAATTGAAATATGTTTTGTACTATTTATACATACATATATTTTTCTTCATCGGGGGCGACACTAAATTTTGAAAAAACAGAATTCCTGTTTTCTAGTATTTTGGTTGCATTCGCGCATGCGCAGTGAAACATTTTTAGTAAATCTGCTCATTTTTCATCCAATTTTTATTATTTTTTAATTTTGATTGCAGAGTATTGTGTATAATGTTGTTTGTCATATTTTCTGAAATGAACTATTTTTTATATTAAGAACTTTGCAAATTATAAGCAAAAAACTTGGCAAAATTTGGGACTGTTTTTATAAAAACTTCAATTTCTCTACTAGTATGCATGCTATCCTCATAAAAATGAACACAGCATATTACAATAAGCCACTTAGTAATAATCTCGAATTTGAACGCTTTTGCTACATGTTTTTACAGGGTTATCCAAAAGATATTAGTTTTTTTCAGTTTGTTGATGGCCCCCTATGGACTTTTGGGAAAAAATCTTCGCGGAAATATATGTCCTATACTATACTGTTTACACGCCTGCAGTTTCAGGTTAATTCCTCATGTATTTTTCTAGATATTTAAAAAAACGTGTAAAATCGCAAGTGACTGGTCACCTTTGGCCATATAGTGTATCTTACTATCCACCACAGTGAATAATAGTAGGTGATAATATACATTAATGATTCGCCCACAAAAAATGGATACACTCATTGTTTTTCCAATTTCCGTCGTAATCGTAAAAAAGAAAAACAAGTCATGCATCAAGCATAGATTATGAAACAGTTTCCAACATTTTCAGAATACTTTAACAATATTTCGCTGTTTAAGGGATCTCAGGACTCTTAACCCCTTGGGGACGAGCGGCACGTATACGTGCCGCATGAAGCGCTCAGAATCCTTGTTTTTACTCACCAGTAAACTTTTACTGTAAAATTTGCCTTAGTTAAGCAGCGCATTCTCTCGATTCAAGAAGACACAAATTTCTGTTTTTAAAAAACGGTGACAAAAGATTAAAAATTTCGTAAAGGGCTCCCGTCCCGAAGGGGTTAAAGCTCCAAAATTTTCGAAATTTAATTTTTTTTAAATGTTAAACTTCTATCTTTTCTGAACATTTTTATATAATTTTTCCTTGAAATTCCTGTTAGAATAGAAGTTATGGCTTTTAGAATTATACCCGCTCAATAGCTGAAGCGTGTTTCCAAAATTTTGAAGTCACTTTTCTCTAAATGACGTTTTTGGCCATAACGCGCAGGATATCTCAAAAACTTCTGAATATTTTTCCATGAAATTATGAAACCATATAATTCCTATTAGTCTGTATAAACTGAACCTTCATTTTTATTGTTCAAAAAAATATTTTTTTACGTGATTATACTGTTGAAATTTTCAAAATTTTGTATTAACTAAATACAATTTTGTATTAGCTAAATACAATTTTGTATTAAATATATAAAAATGTTTTAAATACAAATTTATTTAGGCTCAGGGTAATTACTACAGTCTGAAGTATAATTAAACACAAAAAATTTCATTCTAATTGCAAAATTTATTTTGTAAACCTGTGCGTAAACTGTTATACCAACAATCTGCTCGACAAATGTCAGACTGTTTGGAGCGCCCTATAAATATTAATTCTGTATCTTGCAATTTTTTAAATATATGAAATGAAAGAACATACTCATATCTTTCATTCCAATGAAAATTTTGTTTTTAAATCATATACATTTTAAGATATTAAATTTTGAAAATGGTCTCTCTTTTTTCCAATTTTAAGAGTCTTGAAACCCTTTAATCAAGTAAATAAGATACCACGTAGTCGTTTTAGAAAACACACAATGTATTTGAAAAACAGGATTCTGCAATTACTGGCCACAGCTGGAAAAGTACTTCAATTCTTTTGTGAAAAAAATACTAAAATTCTTTTGTACAGCCCTGCATATTACCTATAGATTTTTTTTCACGCCGCGTGTTAAGCTAAAATTTAATTCAGGAAATCAAGCTTAAAACTACTGAAATCACACTTTTAGAAATTATCATCCAGAAGCGGTCACTTATCCAGTTCTTTGCATGATCCTGTATATGATTTTGTTTATATTCTACAAACATCTCTTAGTATGTTAAATATATACCAGTTTTAAAATTCATAATTCAATTAAAAACTACGTTTAAGCTATTCACGCTCATATTCAATAATACTTACGAATTCTTTTGTGTTGCCCTGTTTATGATCTGTAGCATTTACAGTATCCGAAATCTTTTGTGTGTCCATGTAAATGAACAGTAAATGATATGCGCATCATATCCTACAGGAAGTATCTTACTGTAGTCTCAGTAATGTATATCAATTACAGTATGTTTGAAAAAGTGTAAATTAAAATAGACTGAAAAATGTTTAACTACGTAACGGAATTCTTTTGCGGGGCCCTGTAAATAAATAATAAATTCTTTGCACGCTATATTTCACAGAATGCATGTACAGAGTGCACTTCATAAATCCATATCAATTTCATTATGTTTGAGACGGTGCAATATCATTAAAATGCACTTGAAACGATCTTTTCCCATTGCCCGTTTGGTAACAGATAACTTTTGACTGTGCTTGTAAATGAACTATAAGTGCTACAATCTTCATTTAAAATAGGGATCATGCTATAGCAAATGTCAGTAACATATTAAAATTACTCAGCAATCTGAATACAGTTATGACAGATAGAGCACAGACGGACAGGCACATCGAGACAAACCAAATGCGTAAACAGTTTTCAGCTATATTGGAAAGAGTTAAGGCTGTTCTCAACTGCTCTTCTCAACAAGCGCAAAACGTTTTGGCATATTTACAAATTCATTTTTTAACAGAAAGATATAAAATTGAAATGACTTAGGAAGTGATTTAGAATCGAACTGTGTTTTCCGTTTTTTGATTAATAAATTACCTATTGAGTTTATAAGCGATTTTGATCACGTGACAAACACATTTTTCGCTATTTTCTTATGAGGTTATCCTACTTTCGCGCGAAAATTTGGTTCAAAACGCCCACTTTGACACTATTTTCTGAAAGATCTATTGCGTTTGCACAAAAGACGGAAGGAACAGCTCGATTACACTGTAAAAAAAATAATGCCAGTTTTCCGGTAGGAATCGTAAAAATAGTTGCCCTTATCGTACCGGAAAAATTTCCGACCCAGCTCGGAATAAAATCTGTAAAAAAAAAAGGAAATAGTCAATAAAACGGTATTTTATGGATTTTATTCCGAGCTGGGTCGGAAATTTTTCCGGTCTGATATAGGGCAACTATTTTCCCGATTCCTACAGGAAAACCGATCGTATTTTTTTTTTTTTTTTTTTTTTTTTTTTTTTTTTTTTTTTTTTACAGTGTAGATCTTTTACTAATAAATGATGCCCTTTGAGCTTAAAAAAAAAAATTTTTTTTAATTGAAGAAAAAAAAAATAACGAAAAAAATTAACGGGCTTTCTGCAAGTGTTTCTTTGTAGGTAAAAAGAAAAACTAAAAAACAGGAATTCTGCTTTTCCAGAATTTAGTGTCGCCCCGATGGAAAAAAAAAATGTATGTGTATAAATATAGATAGTACAAAAAATATTTCAGTTTTAAGAATTAAAACTCACACTTTTATTTTGTCTAAAATTATGTTATTCGCATCCGCTGAAGAGTTCCACATTTACAATCCAGTCTTAAACAACAGCTACAGAAAAATATGCATATGATGTCACTATCGCAGAATAATACACAATCGAACAAAAAGCGATGCCGTCATTCAAGACACTCGACCAAAAAATAAATCTGCTATCCAAGGATTCATATGCCTTCATTTGTTTGTAACATTAATATAAATACTTAAAATTAAAAATAGTTTATAATAGATCCATGTTTTAACAGAAATCATTAATTTATATTTTTTCAAAATAGTACGTATTTTAATTACACATTTTTTCAGTTATTATGGGGAAATGGCAACAAAAAGTATAATATTCTACTATTTTCCAAATATTTTCCCTTTACTTTCTACAGAAATGGAGTACTTCAGTTGCCAAAATTAAAAAAATTTCGTTAAAAACTACAAAAAAATTAATATTTCAAAAATAAATTCCGTTGCGGTTTTCAAACAAATTGCACTTAAAAATACTTTTTTTTCTCTATATGACTGTATAAAAAATTAAAATTGTGCGATGCTTAGAAGTTTAAAAAATTTCAGTAGAGATTATCACGTACAATGATACATCTGCTTTGTTTTACGGCTGGCGTATATAAGGGAACGTTATTTTTTAGAAACAACACTTTAATTGCTGGCCGAAAGAAATAGCATATCGGGGGCTAATAAAGCATTTTCGATGATGAATAAAACAACGATTTTTACATTTTAACAAATTTATTAAATTTTTAAGTGTATAAATAATGCTTTCAGGAGTATAAGTGACCATACAGAAACAACGTTAAAATGACACTTCTTTTGTCATATATGGAATGGGGCGGGAATTACCTAAAATATATTTTTTAAATAAAGACACAACTTCCTTAATGGTACACAAAACATGAAATTTAATAAGCTAAAAGTAAAAATCTACGTTTCGATCTGTTTCTACAGCCGTCATCAGAAAAAATATGATGGTTAAATCGCTAAAAAGCTGAGAGATGAAGGTTTCCTGTGCGAGAAATAATTTGTCGAACACTGACTAAAGATATGAAAACAAAAACGGAGTGGTGCCATCCAGTGAAAATAAATATTTATTAATGAAATGAGTTCAAATAAATCAAAAGGTCGAATGAAGAAACCACGAATGTCACCATCTACGCATGAGAGCCAGAACCATATTCAACAAACTTTTCATTCAAGTTTTTGGCAACATGATTCAAGTTTAAATCATAGATATAGTTTAAATTCAAATACTGCAATTAGATACAGAATTATGACTTTTTGATATTACTAGCGAACTTGGCCGGCGTTGCCCGGGTACGTAAAAAAACAGCAGGAATTACGAAAAAGCTCTGAAAATCACAATAAGATATCGCGAAAAAATTTTAAATCGCTTCTCAAATTCTGAAAAGAGAAAAAAAATATATATATATTATGTTCGAAGATTGCAAGTTGATTCCTTTCACTAATGTGGAAAAATAGTAGCAAATCGCTAAAATACACTAAAAATCACATACAAAATTCCCGAAAAATTCGAAAATTGCTATACGAAATCCGAATAAACTTTATTGAAATGAGAGCAGAATGTACTTTAGATCAAAAATGGAAAGTCAAAAAATTGCAGCAGATCGCGAAGAAACATAAAAATCGCATTAAAAATCACAAAAAGTTCAAAAATCACGAAAGTCAAAATTTACTATAATTGGATAAAAGTTTCAAATCCTTCAGAAAATTCCTTTGACCTGTGGGCTCTCTTAAAATTTATGTTTTGGAAATCATGCTAAGCATTAGGTCATGTTACTTTTATTGGTAATTAATTTCCTTGACTCCCTTAAATATAATTAATATAATCCCTTAAGTTAATATTAGTTTTTGTTGCATTAAAATATCTCAATTTGTTGATTTTCTGTAAGCAAGTAAACCCTATTGTTTTACAGTGGAAGTCTATGGGAATTTGATCATTTTGATCGCCAAATTTGACGATATATCGCCAAGTTGGCTACAAACTTGGCGTTATTTGGCGACAGAACTGGATCCCCCTACGGTAACCCCCCTTATAGGTATTGACATGCATTACATGCTGTTCAATTATCGCATAAAAAATTCGCTAAAAATTCAAAAATCGCTGCACGAATTCCGGAAAAACTTTTTTGAAAAGAGAACAAAATTTACTATGCTGGGTTAAAAGAAAGAAACCACATTCTTTTTCCAAATGTGGAAAAATCGAATTAATATAATCCCTTAAGTTAATATTAGTTTTTGTTGCATTAAAATACCTCAATTTGTTGATTTTCTTTAAGAAAGTAATCCATATTGGTTTACAATGGAAGTCTATGGGAATTTGGCGAAATATTAGAGATATCGCCAAATTGTCGTCACTTTTGGCGACTCATTTTCGTCGCCAAATTTGGCGATATACCGCCAAGTTGGCGACAAACTTGGCTGCATTTGGCGACAGAACTATGTCCCTCTACGGTAACCTCCTTATAGGTATGGAAATGCATTAAATGCTGTTCAATAATTGCATAAAAAATTCGCTAAAAATTCAAAAATCGCTGCACGAATTCCGAATAAACTTTTTTGAAAAAAGAACAAAATTTACTATATTGGGTTAAAAGAAAGAAACCATATTCTTCTCACTTATATGGAAAAATCGCCTCAAAACATAAAAAATCGCTAAAAATCGCATAAAAATTATCGCATAAAAATTTAAATTAAAAAAATCTAATCAAAAAATCGAAAATCGGGCTTCGAGGTGCAAAATTTCATATATAGACGTACATTTTCCCCAAATTTTGTAGCTCTACGTACAGTGGTCTCTTCAGAACACCGTTGACACACTCACTCACACACTAACTTCTTTCTTTATTATTATAGATGCCAGATTTTTGGAATATTATAGGATAAATTATCGTTACAAGGGTACGTGCAATGATTTCAACTGATTCTCTAATTTTACTTTCAAAGGGGTTATTGCACGGAACTATAATTTTTGCCTCATCTGTTTTCATATCTTTAGTCAGTGTTCGACAAATTATCTCTCGCATAGGAAACATTCATCTCTCAGCTTTTCAGCGATTTAACCATCATATTTTTCCTGACGACGGCTGTAGAAACAGCTCGAAACGTAGAATTTTACTTTTAGCTTATTAAATTTCATGTTTTGTGTACCATTAAGCAAGATTGTGTCTTTTTTATTATATTTTATGGTGCAATTGTCCAGTATGTGTTATATATTTTTTATTTTATTAAAATTGCATATCTTAAAGGCACTTATGGATAATTATATATTTTCACATATGACATCTGTTAAATATTTTTATTCAAAATTGCATTACGTTGTGAAAACAATAGCAACAAAAATACATGAAAATAAAATAAATTAAACCGCGTGTTTTCTAACAGAATTATATTAATATTATTTCCTATCCTATATTTATTCCGCCCTAATTCAGTCTCTCTATGTACTTAGTTTTGAAACTAACAATTAAATTTACATTTCTTTAGCAATATCGTACAATGCAAGCGATCAATACATTAACAGACCGAGTGTAATTTGAATTTGAATTAGAATTACAATGTACGTAATGAGCATACCGGGAACTAGTTTAATGCATTTGAATTAAAACTTTGCATCCAATGTCTATTGAGCTTTTAGAAACTGAAAGTTATCCGGAGTATTAAAATTACTTTGTCATTTCATTAAGCTTTAATTCTGTGTTGAGCTTTTCCTGATTTGAAGATAAGCGCTTTTTTGCTGATATAAAAGGTTCTGGATGATGTACGTCCGAAGTTATGTAAAACGTAATAAAATTAAGTACATTTAAATATGTAGTTAGTGATTCAAATGTAAAATAATAAAAAGAAGTATTGCAATAGGAAAGAATTAAATAGACGTTTTAATAAATTGATAGAGAAAGTAGCACTTAGTAGTGCACAGTATAGCACAGTAGTTATTTACATTATGCAACATTGAGAATCAGTGCTACACTGTAAAAAAAACGGACTAAAAAACGGAAATACTACTGGCAATCTAGACGCTAGTACTATTTCCGTTTTTTTACGGGAATTTTTACCCATAAATTACAGAACATTTTCCGTTTTTCTGATTAAAAACGGAAATTTTTCTGTAATTTATGGGTAAAAATTCCCGTAAAAAAACGGAAATAGTACTGAAGTCTAGATTGCCAGCAGTATTTCCGTTTTTTGGTCCGTTTTTTTTTTTTTTTTTTACAGTGTACATTTAAAATGGAAGCTTAAAAGTACGCTTTAAGGGGTCTCAGGACTCTTAAGGCTTCAAAATTTTCATTTTTTTAGATGTTAAACTCCTATCTTTTCCGTACATTTTATATAATTGTTTCCTTGAAATTCCCATTAGAACAGAAGTTATGGCTTTTAGAATTATATCCTCCCAACAGCTGAAGCGGCATTTCCGAAACTTTGACATCATCTTACTGAAAACGTTTTTGGGCATAACGCGAACAGTATCTCAAAAACTTATTAATGTTTTTTTATGAAATTTTCAAAACATATGTTTTATGTCATCCTGTATAAACGGAACCTAAAATTTTCTTTTTATTGTTCAAAAAAATATTTTTTAGGTGATTATACTGTTGAAATTTAAAAACATTTTGTATTAGCTGAATACAACTTTATATTAAAAATATAAAAATGGTTCAAATTCAAATGTATTTAGGTTCAGGGTAATTATTATAATCTTATGTATAAGTAGGTACCAAAATTCTAATTCTATTTCCAATATTTATTTTGTAAACCTGCGCGTAAGCTGTTATACCAATTTTCTGCTCGTCAGATGTCTGACAACTTGGAATATAAATGTTAATTCTGCATCTTGAAATTTTTTAAATACAGTGTGTCTTCAAAAATCCGGCATCAAAACCATATTTTTCTCATCCCTTCTCTTTTACACTTTCAAGTTATACTAGAAAAAAATGTCACTTGTTTATGAATTAAGAGCTTCAAGATCAAAAGTAAAAATGCAAAAAAATAATATTTCACATTTTTTTTTTCATTTGTCAGAGAATTTTATTTTCTGAATAAATTTTCTGGGAGCTGCACTGTTGCTCAGCAATGGCGTGGAGACTAGTACACAAGTTCTTTGGAGTCTCTCTTCTGATGCTGTGCTAAATAGAACAGCCGATAACGCTAGTAATAGCTTCGAAGACGAGAATGAACAACAGTCAGAAGAAAAGGGTCAATGGAAATATGCATAAATATGACTATTAATATCTGCTCTAGAGAACAAGACTGTATTTCCAAAATAGTTCCGTAAAAGAAATCCTTCATTTGTATAAAATACAAGAAAAACTTGTTAAAGAACGGCCAAAAAAAAATGAAGCAAACAAAATTGACATTGATGTTTCCGAAACTACACGAGAAGAAAGAATTTCACTCTTTATTATTAATTTTTTTTTTCCTGTGACATAGAAAATATCCATTAATATAAGTTTATTCGTATATTTAATTTTCACTTTTTCTTACATAATTATCACGTAATAATGAAATAAATTATTTCTAAAAGCATCATTAAGAATATAGTACTACTTTTGATATTCCTAGTTACTCCTTTTGGTATTCCTTCAAAAATCCGGCATAGTCTCGTTTCCGATGATGCCGGATTTTTGAAGTTACACTATACATGAAATAAATGAACTTATATTTTTTATCTCAATAAAAATTGTGTTTTAAAATCCTCTACATTTTAAAATATTAAATATTGAAAATAGTCTTTTTCTTCATTTTTTCCAATTTTTAAGAGTCCTGAAACCCCTTAAAATACATTCTTTTTAAAAAGAAACCATAAGACTGAAACAAGAAATAAAAATCATGCGTAAGGCATAGATTATAAAACACTTTCCAACACATTCAGAATACTGTAACAAAACTTCACATTTTACTAAGGTAAAAGATGATGTCTAAATATGTAAATAATTTGGAAAACGCATAACGCATTTGAAAACTCAATTTCTGCTATTACCCTCAATAGTCATAAAAATACAATTTTTTATTTGTAACCCTGTATATGCTCTATAGGCTTGTATGTATACTACATAGTATGCCAAAATTTAGTTCGGTTAAACTAAGAGCACACTTCAAAATGTGAAGAGACTGTGATTTCCGTGAAGAAACGGAAATATTCTTGAGAAATTTCCTCCAACATTGTGTATGATCTATATAATTTATATACTCTAAGAAATATTAAAAAAAAAAAATAGTTCAATTTAAAAACGCGTATCACAACTCAAAACCCACTTCCAGCAATTATTGCTCATGTGTTTCAATAGTTCAATTAGTGTTCAATTCCTTCCGCAGCCAAAATCTTCTGTGTGTCCCTATAAATGAACGATAAATTCTATGTACACGCTGTGTAGATCAGTAAAAACCGTGTAGTACACCTTAGTGATATATATAATAATATTCAGTATGTTTAAATTAGTGTAATACCATTAAAATACACCGAAAAAGGATTTTACTCCACAGATCGTAATGTAAAGGAGTTCTTTTGAGTGTCCCTGGTAAATGAACCGTAAATGCTACACATTTCATTTTCAATACCGAACATGCCATATTTATACCCAATAACATCTGTGAATTTCATGGCAATAGGATGTATTTACGCGAGTAAGAGCACGGACAGGTTGTCAGACAGACAAACAGAATTCATAAACACTTTTCAACTTCATTGCAAAGTGTAAAATAAATAAATAAATAAATAAATAAATAAAAAATAAATAAATAAATAAAAAATAAAAAAATAAAATTAAAAATAAACAATTTAACAAATTACAACGACCATTTGGAAAATGATTTTTTCAAAGACTAAAACTTAAGACATAAAAAATCGCACGGAGTTGATCATACATTACGCACGCCATGAATTAAACATTAATAGTGTTATTACATGTAAAAATTGCAAAATTGCCTGAAATTTACGTATTATCCACCTGAAACTTACGTATTACCCAAGCGTTTCATTGGCTGTTCGGGAAAAGAAAGACCAAGAAATCCAAGAAATCTGACGACCCATTTTAAATGAAATTTCATTCTTAAACTTCTAAACATCCCACACTATTACTTTTTACACCGTCGTATAGAGAAAAAATGTAAATTTAAATGCAATTTGTTTAAAAGCTGTATCTCAATTTGTTTCTGAGTTATTAATTTTTCTTTTGTAGTTTTTATTACTTTTTTGTCATAGTGGCTACAGAAGTAATCCATCTCTGTTGAAAGTAAAGGGAAATACAGATTACTGTATAGACCAATCAGAACACGAATAAAACGCGGATTAAACCAATAAAAAGCTTCAGATATGCTTTTGATCTCCTACCCTGAAGAGGACAATAACCATTTTTCCAAATGGTTAAAAAGAAAAAAGAAAGAAAAAAAAAATATAATGATGTTTAACCTATTCCATAATGAGGCAGTCCAGAGTTGTTATTTATTGTGGAATAATGGTAATGTTTCGTTAAACTGGGCAACAATTGTACTTTCACAGAACTGAAATTAGTTGATTCTAGATTGGTCTCTTGCGCTGGTTCCGAATCCGCTTTCCATTTTTCTCTAGGTGAGCCAGTTTTTGAGAAATTTGCATATTTAATTTTATGCAAATTTAAGCTTACTTGCGCCATTTTCTGCAAAATTTAGGTACAATAAATGTCAGATTGAATTAAGCTTTCTTGATAATGACTACAGGACTATTTGCTTCAGATAAATGTCGCAATGTGCATATTCTTAAAATTAATCTGTCAGTTATTAAGCCTAATTTGCATATTTTCCAATCGTGAAATGTTTACAATAATTTCAACTTTAAAATAGTCACCATAGAATAGACGTAATGTTTTTCTAGACAAGATTTTTATGCTGATTTCAAATCTGAAATCCATTTACGTATATCACATCTAGATTTTGAGTAAAATGAATTTCTACTTTTGTATGATATGTTCGCAATTTTGATATAAAATACTTTTTAAGGGTGTGTACCTCATCGTCAAAAAGATGAACAGTGTCAAAATCCTATCAAGTACATAAACAAAAATTTATATAACCGATTTTTTTTTTAAAGTAGATCTATCCTAACTTGACGACGTACACTACAAAGTAGCATAAAAAGCATTTTCTGGCCTTTTTTTTGGGGGGGGGGGGGGGAATGAAATTTCACTTTTTTCAAAAACTAAACGTGGTGTCTAAATAGTAAGAAAACTTATACCAGATTTGCAATCAGCGCAAAAACCTGGTTTAGAAACATATTAGCGTTACTCATGTAGCAGAAATATTTGTACGTCAAGAAACGTTATTATAAAAATATGAAAAGTCTGCAACTTAAGTACAATATTTCACGTCACGTAAGGTAAAGCTAGGAGAGTCTGCGCACATTTCAAAAGAATATTAATAAAAAATCTAAATATTAATTTTTTGCTAAACTATGCATGAATAATTTTGACTTCATTTGATTTTTATGCATTTCCATTGTTATTTTGTTGTTTTGATGTAATTTAATAAAACAGCAGTAATAAAATCAAGAAAATTATTTTGCGCAATCTCTTCTTACAGGGCTGGTAAGATTGCGCACATGGTTAAAAGAGATTGTTATTAATAATAACTATAATTAAATTGTTAACAATAATAATTACACTTAAATGTTTTGTTAATTACAATTACACTTGTTGTAAGGTTTTTGTGAATAAATATTATTGTATTAGGAGTGGATATTTCAACTTAATATTTAAATAATAGAAAAAGAAAGAATTTTAACAACAGTTGAATAATTTTAATTTAAGAAGAAGATTTAAATATTAGTAAAAGCAACCACTACAAAAATTACAAAATAACATTAATCTACTTGATAACATGTTTAACTGGAAAATTATATCATTTTCATTTCCACAGTTTCAATGTATTTTGTTTGCTAACCGAAATTGTCCTCGTCCACAATCAATGCACTTACTGTTGTAAATCATGCAGTTTTCATTCAATTACCTGCCACAAGCAATACATTGAATGCAGTTAGTGGTCGAAGTAGTCTCCTGGTACAGTTCCAGACATTCAATGTACTCATCCTCATTGACCTTAGTTTTTTTCCGTCAGTTTTTATCCCACTTTTTCTGGAAGCTTCTTATCTTCAGCTGTTTTTTTTTTTTTTTTTTTTTTGGAGCGGCATTCTTTTAAAGTTTTTTTCTTCATGTATATTTTGTGGATCATTAACATTAGTTGCACTCTGTTTTCTTTTGATTTCGATGGGATTAAACAACATAAAATGGGTGAAAGATTTTCGAAAACATTGTAGGTGTTATTAGAAAATTTATTTTAGTTAAAAAAATTAATTTATTAGCAAATTAATTGGCCAAAAATTAAAAGAAATATATAAATATTTAATTAATTTATTAACAAATATATTATTAATTTATTAACAAAAATTATTACATAAAATTAATTTAATAACAACTGTATTATTAATTTATTAATAAATTTTTTGTCTGCAAATGTATATATATATATATATATATATATATTTGCAAATTAATTTGTTGTTTAAATTTAGTTTCGATAATTATGTGTTTTTCCGAAATTATTTCAAAATTGATTCATTCATATGTTTTACACGTAACTTGCAATTCATGGAAATTTACCAATAAGCTGCGTAATCTCTCCTATCCCTGAAACTTATCGGGAAATGCGCCATCTCTCCCAAGTAGCAGATACGCAAACTCTCCTATTTTGGTAGGAGAGATTGCGCACCCTTTTATTTAAACATGGCCACTTCTAAAATGAATTGTTGGTGTTCGCATACTTAGTCTTCTTAGTTTATAAGAAATTGTTTAAGCTCAAAATATTTCGTACTACTGACATTCTATAAAAATTCTGAGGAACAGTTATGAAAATTCAAGCACTTACTTTGAAAAAAAAAATAGCAATGCTTTATCGAAGACGCTTGGAACAATCAATGTGCACATTCATTTAGACACTGCACTAATGCTGCTGTACAACTACCTGGGTCGCTGCGCGCACTCTCTACTCCTTCCAGTCGAATCTCTTTGTGCGCGATCTCTCCTGGCTTTACCTTATCACTATAATCTCAGAAACAATATTTATGTAAAGTAAACCAGTAATCGTAACAAAAAACAAAAGAGCCACTATGATAATGCTTTATGCTTTAAATTTGAATATAATTGTACCAAAATTCCAAAATTTTCATAAAAAGAATTATGCAAATATCTTAAAAACTAGAGCTGACGCAGAAAAATTTAAACTAGAAAATAGGAATTTGGTGTTGCCCCCGATGGGAAAAAAAAAAAAAAAATGTGTATAAATATTAGTATAAAACATACTCCAGTTTTAAGACTTAAAACACACGCTTTTATTTTATATAAAATGACGTCGTTCGCATCCGCTGAAGAATTCCACATTTACGATCCAGTCTTAAACAACATCTACAGTAAAGTATACATAGGGCGCTCACCAGCTGTCGCTGAATAATACACACACGCACACAAAAAAAAAATAAAAATAAAAAATAAAAAGAGATGTCGTCATTTAAGAAACTTGACAAAAAATGGCCATCTAGGATTCATATGCCTTCATGTGTTTGTAATATTAATATAGATACTTAAAATTAAATATATTTTATAATAGCTCCATGTTTTATCAGGAGTCATTCGTTTATATTTTTTCAATATAGCACAATTTTAATTAAAAAAAAAATTCTGTTGCTATTGGAAAATGACAACAAAAAGATGTAATTACTATTTTCCAACTATTTTTTATTTACTTTCTACAGAAATGCAGTATTTGCGTTACCAAAATTAAACAAATGGCGCTAAAAAGTACAAAAAAATTAATATCTCAAAAATAAATTGATGTGCAGTTTTCAACCAGATTGCATTTGAATGTACATTTTTTCCCCAATACGACGGTATAAAAATTGAAAATGTGCGATGCTTAGAAGTTAAAAAAATGCATTAGAATATTTAACAGTACAATAATACATCTGCTTTGTTTTACGGCTGGCTTATACAACGTTTTTTTTTTTTTTTTTTTTTTTTTTTTTTTTTTTTTTATCAGAGACAACACTTCATTTGCTGGGAGAAAGAAATTGCATATAGGGGGCTAACAAGATTCGGAATCAGCACAAAAATTTGAATAAGACACAACAAATTTCGGTTTTGTAAAAGAACAAAAGTGCATTTTTGTTGTTATTTAATGGGAAAAATGAGATAAACGAAGTGAGTATTAGGCTTCAAAGTTGGAACAATGAAATTATTTAAAGAATTATTAATTAAATCTAAAGATTATTTAAAACAACCCAGATATCGCTGTTGAAATCATTTATTAGGTGATGTAGAAAAATATTTAAATCTCAGTTAATTATAATATTGGAACATAAACAGGATGAAATATTTAACCCTTTGTCACGCAACAACTCCTATTTGGAAAACATATTTACTCAGATGTTATAATGCACCATCTTAAGCATGTAAAAATAATAAAAAAATTTACAACATAAAAAATATATTGAGTGAAATGTTTTTTTTTAAAGCTGCAATAAACAGAAAATTACATCCTATAAATATTGTCAATTTTCTAATCCAAAATTGTAAAGTATAAGAAATTCTTTTCGTAAAAAATCTATTTTTGGAAGTCTGCGGACTTTTTGATTTTGCAGAAATTAAGAAGTTCATTTTAGCAATAACGATGCAAAGCTGTTCAAATGATAAACAAAATTGCTTTGACATTAAAAATTAACTCATTATCGCCACCTGGTGAGACTTCGATGAACAATTTTTACTAACTGCTGTGTTGGAAGATACCAGTAATGAATGAAATCGTCTTTTAAAGCTCGCTGCATAAGTAACATTGCTTTTTGGGTATGTTGTAGATATGCAACGTGGGGCAAAAAGCTTAAGAAAAAGGTTAATGCAAAAGGATTAAAAGGGTAGTTCAGAGTTTCTATTTATTGCGGAATAATGGTAATGCTTCGTTAATTACACTGGACAACAGTGGTACTTTCACAGAACTGAAATTTGTTGATTCTAGTTCAGTTTCTTGCTCTGGTTCCGAATATGCTTTCCATTTTTCTCTAGGTGATCCAGTGTTTGAGAAATTTGCAAATTTAAGATTACTTGCGCCATTTTCTGCAAATTTTATGTACAATAAATGTCAGATTGAATTAAATTTTCTTGATAATGACTATTGGACTATTTGCTTCAGATAAATGTCGCAATGTGCATATTCTTAACATTGGTCTCTCATATATTAAGCCTAATTTGCATATTTTCAATGGTGTAATGTTTACAATACTAACAGTCTAAAAATCCTATCAAGTACATGAACAATAATTTATATAACAGATTTTTTTTTAAAAGTAGTAGAATCTATCCTAACTAGACGAAGCACATCACAAAGTAGCATAAAAAGCATTTTCTGGCCTTTTTTTTGGCGGGGGGAATGAAATGTTACTTTTTTTCAAAAACTAGGCGTGGTGTCTAGATAGTAAGAAAACTTATACCAAATTTGCCACTAGATCTTTCACAACTAGAAAATATCAAAAATGTCTTTCTCATGCTGTTGTAGCTGGGAAATTTTTTTTACGGTCCAGACTAGTTTGTCTAATCAAATATTGCCATCTGACTACAACCGTTGACAGCAAACATGGCAAGTTTGAGATTTGGTAACCAAATATAGTAATAAATATTTATTTGGAAATTTTCAGAAAACTTAGATCTTGGGTCGATATTAAGTGGCACATCCACAGTGTACCACAGAATTTGAGATGTTGTTATCTGAATACATTTCCACGCAGAACATTTAATTTAATTTAACTTAATTTGCCTCACAAATGTCGTGATGTTATTGAGATGCAGAATTTTTATTTGTCAAATCTTACATATTTATTTTTATTATATTTTTGTTAATATTTAATAGATTTCTTTGAAAGAAATTATTAACACGCAATATAATGTATATAATTAGACTCGCAATTTTTTAAATCCAATAAATTAACTATATATATATATATATATATATATATATATATTATATAAACTATATATATATATATATATAAATTACATTCAAATGCTTACAAATGTTTATCTTGTGACATTTGAATAATAAAAGTAATACTAGATGGCAGCACCAAATTTGCCTTTTGACGATAAGTTCTATATTTTAATTTTTCTAGCTCCATTTCAGTTATAATTTACTACACCAGGGGGAATTTTTAGCTGGATTTTGACGATATTGTTAAACTGTTATTAATTAATTTAATAGTGCATTTTAAATAATGTAATTACTTTCTATTTATTTTATTTTATATTATATTAAATGTATTTAACATGGTATTTCAAAATTTATTTAAAAATGTATTAACTGCATCCTTTGGTATCAATTACTGTGATTTCTTAACTGTTTTATTCACCTTAATCTTTATGATATTTTGGTAGCCATGTGCGCGTAGATATTTGTAAAATACTGAAATATTAATCGGTATGGTGTTAATTATTTCTATTTTATATCCTATAAATATTTAAATAGGTTTTATTGATTCTTCCATTTCATATTATTTGTTTCTATTCTGTTTTCATTTTTAATCAATTCACTTGATTTTAATGGTTGTTTGGGCACAGGGGAAAATAATTTTTAGCTTTAGCTTATTTTTCTCACAGAAAACAACCATATTGCTTATATCATTGAATTCTGTGCCCTTGACAACGTAATTCAATATATAAGCTTTTCCATTATTTGTCGGTGTCCACTTTTTTCTTTTTCTTCCATAATAAATCTTATAATAAATTAATTGAATTTTTTTTAAACTTACAGCTTTAATTCATAATATTACGGTTTTTGTTGGTGGTAGGTTATGTTTAATTAATGGTTATATATATATATATATATATATATATATATATATATATATATATATATATATATATTGGGATATGTTGGGTAAAGCAGATGGTAAAATTTGCAAGCATTAGCTTCAATACGGTTACTATGATTCCTTTATTTAAATACATGGAATTTTTAATTAATAGGGATATAATATCCATTTCAATGCCACTAAATATAATTATACAACCTGTGGCCAGAAAGTTCGGTGAATGAATTTTTATTTCAAATATAGTATTGTACAGCATCAAATACAATTTACTGTCCTTCAAAATAATCTCCATGGATGGTAATGCACTGTTGGGAACGAGTATATAAGTCCTGGAAACTCCTGTAAAACAGTTCTTTCGGAATGGCTTTCAGCTCGGCCGTCACGGCGGAGTTCGTCATCGGCCTAAAAAAACCAAGGTACGGTCAAAAAAATCGTGCATAAAGACAATACTTTTCGCATTCTTTGACTCTAATGGTCTCATTCACAAAGAATTCTCACTGAGTGTACTACATTGAATGTTGTTGGCTACGCGATGTTCTGAAGCGTTTACTGCAATGGATCCGTCGCGTTCGCCCTGAGTACGCCACGCAAGGCTCCTGGACTCTTCTCCATGATAATGCCCTGCCACACATCGCCTTGGTTGTATGGCAGTTTCTGGCCGCGAATGGAGTTGTGACACTTGATCATCCCCCCTTATTCACCTGATTTGGCACCTGCAGACTTCTTCCTCTTCCCCAGATTGAAGTCAGCCCTGAAGGGAAAGAGATTTAAGGACATCACCGACATTCAACGCAATGTGACGGCCGAGTTGAAAGCCATTTCGAAAGAGCTGTTTTACAGGAGTTACCAGGACTTATATACTCGTTCTCAACAGTGCATTATCATCCATGGAAATTATTTTGAAGGACAGTAAATTGTATTTCATGCTGCACAATACTATATTTGAAATAAAAAATAATTCACCGAACTTTGTGGCCACAGGTTGTATAAATGGACAGTTAAATGAATAATAATAATTATATAATTGGATCAAGAATGTTAAAAATAGTATGGCGAGAAAAGGAATAAAGAAAGCATTAATTCATTTATTCAATTAATGCAATTTTTGAATGTCTTTTATCTATATTTTTATTTTCTTTTAACTATTTGATATTGTAAAAAGAAAACATAGCTTAAGTAATTAGATCAAAATACTTTCATTTCAGCATAATAGATGGCAGCACTGAAAATTAGTTTGTATTACGTCTATGACTTTTAATATTTGTTATATTCTTTCATCTTTCTTTAAACACTGTGTGGCACTTATGCTCGTTAATGGGTGTAATGTAAATTAATAGTTTTGGGTATTTTTGATTTATTTTAGTAATTTTAAAAGTGTTAATAGGTATTTTAAATACAAATATTGTAATGATTTTCTATTTATATTAAGTAATTGTATTTATCAAGGTATTTCAAGATGGATTAACTGCAACCATTATGTATTAATATCTGTGTTATCTTAACTGCAAAAGTAACCTTAAAGTTATAGCGGTAATGGTTAACATGTGCTGGGTGTATTTGGATTAAATAAAAATGGGGTTAATTTAGGTAGGCTGTGTAATATTACTATATTTCATTGATATAAATTAATTATTTAAAGGTTGTATTGATTTTTCCGTTTCATGGCAATTAATATTATTCTGTTTTCATCTTGCATCTATTCTTTTGGTCAAGTAGTCATTTGGGTACAGGGGGAAAATTTTTTCAGCTTATAGCTTTTTTTTCTCCACAGAAAACGACTATTTTTGCTTATTTTTTTTTTAAATTCTGTACCCTTGATAACGTAATTCAATATATAAGCTTTTCAATTATTTTTATCGGTATCCATATTTTTTTTTCTTCCATATTAATACTCGTAAAATAGTACTTTCGGTATCCATGTTATGTGTGTTGGGGGGTAATGTATTTGTTAATGTCATTTCATTCAGAATATCACTTTTTTTGTTGGTGGTCGGTAATGTTTATTTAATGGTTATATATATATATATATATATATATATATATATAATACTATATAACTAAAAAAAAAACACTCAAACAACAACAATAAATATGATAAAAGTTGTTGAAATACGCCCCCCCCCCCCCCAAAAAAAAAAAAAAAAACTAGAAAAACAAAAAACTAAATGAAATAAACATTTACTCATCAACAACATGTCATTCTAATGTGAAATGCAATTCATTGTAACCTATTTTAAATGCTCTTCACCCTTTTTTGACACTCTAAATCACAGCAATAAATGTTCTACAATATTACACAGTAAAATACACTTATGTTGTGAAAATTGCAACATCATGAAGGAATCATCAGTATAAAATGAAATTTAATACCTAAACGACATTGGTACATACAAACGATTACATTTTCAAAGCAAAAAAAGTATTAAGTCTCCGAAATCAGTATTTGGTGTAGTCAGTACACGTTGCAATAGTAATGCTATACGACGTGGCATGGAGTCAAACAGATTTTGAATGTCTGCATGGGGAAGAGCATCCCATATTCTTTGTATGCATATCCAAAGGTTCATTTGTAGAAGCTATAAGAGGAGGATAACGAGTGAGAAGCCGATCAACGAAATACCTCACATGTTCAATGGGTGACATATCCATCGATTACGGAGACCACGGAAGAAGTTGTACACTGTAAAAAAAAAATTGTAAAGTTACTAAAATTTTTCTAGGAAACTGGGATTCCAGGAACTTTTTATGTAACGGCAACAAGAAAAATTCCTGTAACAGATGCTGTTACAGAAATTTTTGCTGTTGCCGTTACATAAATAGTTCCTGGAATCCCAGTTTCCGAGAAATATGTGAGTAACTTTACAGATTTTTTTTTACAGTGTATGTGTTCTGAAGACAATAAGTCTAAAACAATCCTTGCAACATGTAGGCGAGTAATATCCTGTTCAAAAATAGCTCCAGGAATGCCTTGAAGGAAAAGGAACGACTTCGGGTTCCAGCGCTTCACTGATGTACCTGTTGCTGTTCAGATTACCCACAATTCGTAGCAGCTGCGATCGTCCATGATGAACATTTGCATCCCAAACCATAACTCCCGGTGTTCGTCCACTATGACGTTCGATATTGCACTCCGGAAGGCAGCCTTCACCGGCATAGCATTTAACACGAATGCGGCCATGATGGTATCACAAATGAAAGCGAGATTCGTCAAATAAAACAACTTGTTTCAAATCTGCATGCCAGTTTCTATATTCATGAAAACATTGCTGCCGCATGCGTAGATGGTTTTGCGTGAGGGGGATCCTCTATAAAGGAGTTCTTGCACGCAGTCCACGGTGCAGCAGAGGTCGACGAATTAACGATGCAGATCGTGATGCACCTGTAGCAGTTGACCAATGTGCTTCCAACTGTCTAGATGAAGCTGTTCAGTCCATAGTGCCATGCGGACCAAAAGTGTCTATCATCGCGCGTTGACATCACCGTTCAGGACCCACTGTCAGATTCCCAAGTAGTCCGATCCTCGTCTGTCCACTGCTTCAAAACCCGCATCACTCTGCTGCTGTTACGCTGTCACGAACTGCTATTGCACGATTGGAAAATCTTTTTTCACAAAGGCCGATGATTCTACCCCATTCAAACTCCGTCAGTTGTTGAAATGCCGCCCCCTTTTGTCGAAGAGGCATAGTTACGTCTCACCTAATGTTTACCGTTAGCAAATAACCACAGGCAATTCTCAACGTGTCGCTACAGCCCTTCATTTATACGGTTTCAGCAGCAGTCCAGATCCTTGCCATCAGATAAGAGTGAGAATGGCTAGGCTTGGTATCGTCCAGGTAGCTCAGTGGTAGCGTATTGGCGTGTAATGTCAATGACCCTTGTTCGATCCCGGGTTTGGGTACTTTTTCACTCTGTTGGCTGTCGCCTTTTAAGCAGGCTGAATAATTCAAAAATTTAAACTATTAAAATTGACTTATTATATCTGTATATACGTATTTAAAAAAAAAAAATAAAATAAAACTTTGTCTACATTTAAGTATAATCTTGTATTACTCCATTTTACATAGGAAAAATTACAAGAGATATTATTTAATAAATGTTTGTGAGTGCAATTTCGAAGTATTTTATCTTGTGTAGAAATAAAAAATAAATAATAATGTTTATTTTAAGCAAAATTAGTGTTGTCCCACTCTTTCTGCTATCCCAATCCCGCCTTCTCTCCCATACATATTGTTTATAAAATTTAGAGAAGTTTAAATTGCATATTAAAAGATTTTTGTTACGGTCAACTTTAGTATTTATCGCATGAGCTATATTTAAACTATGTAATTTTTTAAACTAAATTACTATTATTTTAAAATTTAACATCCTTGTCATTTTTACATGCAAACTATTTACTCTTACTGAGTTACTTTTTTTCCCCGGTTTACGATTTCTCTTTTGAAGTATCATTGAAAATAAAGCGAATCGCAAATTTGTTTGCTTATTTTAAAAACTAAGCTGTTATTACGTAAACTTATGGGCACAGATGGTGTCGTTTCTAAATGTTACGAATTTGTGCTTTTGTACATATTTAACTAATCACTGGTATTGAATTTCGCACTATGCTTTTTTTTTTTTTTTTAGCCTTTCTTTCGTGTGCAGTAATCAGAAATATTGACAATTGACTTTTTATTCTTTTTTTTTATGAACTATTATTACACAGAATATTACGTGTATAATTAGTATGATTTTTAAATTTTACGGAAGATCTTTTTTTCACTACATATGAAGTTCTTTTCGTTGTTGAATTTCTAATTTGTTTATTTTCTTTTTTGTCTCGTGAAAAGCAGTCAGTAATACGTATAATCAAAGATGGTTATCTTGAACATTTATTTATATAGTACCATAACTAAAAAAGTGAAGAACGGAAAAGAAAAGAAAGAAAGGACTTATTACAGAAAGTGGAAAGAAAGAAATTATTAAAGAAAACAAAAAAGAAAGAAAGAAATTATTAAAGAAAACAGAAAAGAAGGAAAGAAATTGCTAAAGAAAACGAAAAAGAAAGAAAATAATTAATAAAGAAAACAGAAAAGAAAAAAAGGAAGAACGTATTAACCCTTTATCTACTGACGGTACTTATAAGTACTGTTAAAATAACTTGTTATAAAATTCATTTAATACGTCGATTAGTTGTAATACAGTTTAGAATGAGTTATAAAGACATTACTTTATCTTGTTCCAAAAGCATTATTGGTTACATAAAACTAAAATATTTTTAAAAGGGTGATTTATTTTGCCTTTGCATCGTTTCAGATTTCTTGGCGTTGAGGGGTGGGTGGGGAGATTTTTCAATTTGAAATATTACTATATTTCTATTATAAGAACTTCATTTGTACAGTCGTGAAAAAAAAAAGTAAACACTCCCTACTATCTCCTCAACAAATTATCGTAGACGAAAGTTACTGGTACCGGACGATTGGAAATAAAGTCTACTTTTAAATGGTGTCTAAAAAATTTGCTTAGGGGGCCATATACATATTAAAACGAATCCAAACTTCATTTTTTTCAATGGCAGTACCCAAATTTAACGATATATTTCAAATCTTCGGCTCAAAATATGCCTAGAAACCAAATTTCAAATCATTCGAATAATACGTTTTTGAATTATAGACATTCAAAATTTAGTACTTCTAATGTTAAATTACATTTTCATATTTTTATTTATATCTCCTGAAATTATGCTCCTAATGAGCTAATTTTTTGTGTAGCAATATTACTAATATACCCAAACATAAATACATTGAATTTGCAATTTTTATAATTTTATGATATGAATTATGAATTATGAAATAAATATTCGAAAAAATTATGAATTGCAACACACAATTTTTTTAGGGATTTAGATTTATTAAGTCCTGCTTTATGGAAATCCTTAATTTCACATTTTTTTTCCAAGTAGTTTTCAAATTATGCTTAAAGAACGGCAAAATGATGGTTTAAGGGGCCGTCTACGATAGAAGTGAGTAAATTTTTGAAATTTTTTACGCTATCCTGTAATCTAACAGGCTTAATTGACTGCTTAAGGTGCCTTGATCAAGAAGGAAGCTCTCTCGGTCAACAATCCAGTACCGAACTTCAATTTGGATACAGCCCTTAAAATACGGTCGTTTTAAAATAATTAATTTCTCGGAAACTTATGGCACGAATTGCATAAAAATTTGTTTATAGGCTAATTGAAGGATGTAGATTTCATTTATGCTGTCAGAATTGTGTACTGCTATTGAAAAAAAAACAAAGTTATGTTTCGTTTTAATATGTAGATGGCCCCTTAAACAAATTTTATATACATCATTTAAAAGTAGACTTTATTTCCAATCGTTCGGTACCAGTAACTTTCTTCCACTATAATTTCTTGAGAAGTTAGTAGGGGGTGTTTACTTTTTTTTTTCCCACAACTGTACATTTCCTAATTCTACAAACTACTAAGAAAAATATTTAAAATAAAAGATTTGAGTGGGGTTATAAATGTTGCACAAAATTCCTACAAATTCAAATTTAATTATTCCTTCCAAATCTTCTAAAATCATTCTAAAATCTATTGAATGATCATGTAAATCTTCTAATAGTTTAAAGAATTCACGAAAAATGCTTTAGAAGGTAAGATTTTCATGAATTCGTAATTCAGTACATAAAGGGTTAAAGAAACAAGGAAAAAATAACTTTTCTCATGCAACCAGAAATCGGACGTTAAATGTTTGATACAGTTCAAACTACATTATTCATATGCAGATGAACTAGATTCCAATAGTTTACCGGGGACATCGCTCAGTGACATATCGCCATTGCACAATAACGCTTTGCCACAATAGACATGAAAAATAAGAAAATGTAATTAGACAACTGTGAAAGATAAATCAGCATATTTGTAATTCCAAACGGAAACTTATTTTTCACTGGAATAAATATCTCCAAATTTGTGTTTTGTTAATGTGCGCAATTAGTTTATATTATTCAAAATTCTTAATCAGCGGCTTGACACAAGACTTCTCTGACACTACTTAAAATATACATTTTGATTATATAATCATATTTTCAACATAACTTAATCCTGCTTTGCTGTCAAAGAACAAACAATTCTATGAACAAATACAGTTGTCTTTCTGTTTAACGTCGCTCTACTTAACGACGATCTCTATTTAAGGACGATATTTTGCGGTCCCGGCTCCTTTAAGTAAAAAAATCTCTATTGAAAGACGAAATTGTTTCTATTTAACGACGATTTTCACGTAGTTTTTTTTTCCCCCGATCCCTTTAAACGTGTTAAACGAGAGAACTTTCTTTGATAGAAAAACAGTGTTTCTTGCAATTCAGATAAGTACAGATAAAGGAGAAGGGTGTAATTGTTGGAATGTGATTATTCGTTTTCTCCCCCTACCCCTAAAATATTTTATCTATTTTGACGAAGACGTTTTAACAACCGACTTCATAAGTTTAGATCAAACTTATGAAGACATCGCAAATGAAAATGCAACTTCAGATACAGAAGATGGTGATGAAGGTGATGATACAGAAAACGAGGCACCACCCCCTTCTTACTCAGATGCGAATTCTGCCCTGGATGTTCTTCGCTAGCACATTGTTTCATCAAATATAGAAGCTGACTCATTCAAACTTCTTGAGAAACTTGAAACAAGGATACTAAAAACTAGAACATCATTGAAACAATCAACACTTTTTGATTTTTTAAAAACTTAATTTGTTTATTTAAATGTATTATAAATATTTTTATTGTACTGTAAGTAACAGTGTATGCTGTACTGTTGTTCTTGTATGCAGTATAATTAAAGCAATTTGTATTTGTGCAACAAAAAATATGTAGTATTATATCTGTATCAATAAAAAAAAAAGAAAGAAAACATAACATAAATTTAAATAAATATATAAAACATTTCTTAACACACCAGTATATTGAGAAATGTATTGACAGTCCTAAGCCTATAAAGTGTGAAGGGAAATGTTTTTCGAATATTATTTTTCCACAAATTCTGTTTAAAGACGATCTCTATTTAAGGACGATTTTTCGAGGTTTCTTGAAAGTCGTTAAACAGAGAGCCAACTGTATTATTGTCCACAGTACTAAATAAGCGAAAGGCAGAGATACGCAACGTGCATCGTAGGAAAATAACGTCGGAACATTTTTGTACAAACTAGTTATCTGCCATGCTGCAGCCACTAATTTGTTCATTTTTCATCATTGCTTTTGAGAGTTTGTTTACGACATTTCAAATATATATTATCATATTCAGTAACGCTGACGTCATACTGAGGGTGGCATCACCCGACCAAAATATTTTGCTTGTATTGCAAATTTTTTAACTTCTAAACATCGCGCAATTTAAATTTTTATACAGTTGAATAAGAAAAAATATTCTTTAAAAAGCAATTTACTTAAACTGAATCTTAGTATTTGTTTTTTTTAGTGTTTTTAAAATAATTTTAAAGAATGTTTTTTTTTTAAATCTATGTTTACCGCGTTCAGCAACATTACAAAATATTAACCCGTTTGCACTTAAAACAAGATAAACATTTCAGTGTTTGTTTCCGGCTAGTATTCCATAAAGAAATTAAAACTTCATCAATAAATAAACAAAATAATATAATTAAAACACAAATTTAACAAACATGTAATCGAACAACGCGTTTAAACCCCTCAAATGATTAGAATTAAAAAGGCCTAAGTAATGAAATTCTTGGCGATTTCTTCGGCTTGTGACATACGGCTAATGCGAAAATATCGCTTTTAATAAATTTCAAAACTTTGAAGAAGTAATTTGTATTTCTTTATATAAAATTTCTTTTAGGTATAATTAGTGGGTAATATATATATATAGTGGATAATATATATATTAAATTAAATGTAAAAAGTCTATTAGCGTTTTTAATCCCTGTTTCATTAAAAAACATTTTGAAAAAATTTTATAATTAAAAAAAAGTTAGATAAACTATGTGCTAAAGAAATATAAATATTTTTAATGCCTATTAGTACTCATAATAGCATAATGGAATGCAATAAAGAAAATATATGGAAGGCGATAAAATTTAGTTTTCCTAATAAAATATTTAATTTTGATTTTATTTCCGCGTGTGGTGTAAATCGCTAAAATGAAATGATGAAAATAACAAATCGTGGATAGTAATGTTAAGTTTAAAATTCAAGAAATTATATATCGTTTAAAAGATATTTTTATATAGAATTTAAAATTTTGTGTACCGTTTTAAAATAACATCGCCAATTTAGGAAAAAAATATATGAAAGGAAAAATGAATCGTAATCAATCAATAAAATTTTGAAACTGGAGTACAATTTGTTGACTTGTGATCCTAAAAATCGATAATCTGGTTTGAGAAAACCGATTAATACACTATAAAAATTACTCGGAAACGTTTCCAAAAATCAGTGGCAGAAAATGAAACTTTGTTTTTATAAAGGATTCTTTAAATCTCGAAATTACATTGGTATCTGGGATCTAGTAATAAAGTAAGGTTTTCGGAATCGTGAGTAACTCAGAACGTGTTACTGTATATTTTCATCAATTGGTTATATTATATATTTTCTTAGATTCAGAAACATTTGTCATTTACAGTGTGTACTTTCAGGAAATGTTGCAGAATGTTTTCACAAAATTGCATGTATTGTGTTATTCTTCGTAGAATATGCATTTATCGAAATAAATAAATAAATAAAAAAAAAAAAAAAAAAAAAAAAAAGCAATTTATCAAATTACATCGACCATTTGGAAAACGATTTTTTCGAAGACTAAAATTTAAGACATAAAAAATCGCACGGAGTTGATCCTACATTATGTACGCCATGAATTAAACATTAGTAGTGTTATTACACGTAAAAGTTGCAAGCGACAGAAATCGCCTGCGACTCGTACATATTATCCACCTGAAACTTAAGTATTATAACTTACTTAGGCATTAACTTAGGCATTTCATTGGCTGTTCCGGAAAAGGCTTTTCCATCGTCAGATTTCCAAGAAATCTGACGGCCCATTTTAAATGAAATTTCATTCTTAAACTTCTAAACATCCCACAATATTACTTTTTATATCGTCGTATAGAGAAAAAAAAATGTACTTTTAAATGCAATTTGTTTGAAAGCTGTATCTCAATTTGTTTCTGAGTTATTAATTTTTTTTGTAGTTTTTATTACTTTTTTGTCATAGTGGCAACACTCTGCTGTCCATCTCTGTTGAAAGTAAAGGAAAATACATATTACTGTATAGATCAATCAGAAAACGAATAAATTGCAGATTAAACCAATAAAAACCTTCAGATATGCTTTTGATTTCCTACCCTGACGAGGACAATAACCATTTTTCCAAATGGTTAATAACCTGCACAAATTTATATGGAAAACTACATTTATATTAATTTAGAAGACTTAATTTAGAACTCTCGTAAATATACTCGGATTGATCTGTAATTTAATTATGTTATTGAAATTTACTAAAGCACGATCCCTATTGAAAATGAAACATGTAGCATTTACGATTCACCTACAGAGACAGCCAAAATTATTCCGTTACATTACGGTCAATGGGAACAAAAATGTTTCAAGTAAATTTTAATGACGTTGCACCTTTTCAAACATAATGAAATAGATATTCATTTATGAAGTGGACTAAAACAATCATTCTGTGGAATATGAAGTGCAAAACATTTATTATTCATTTACAGGGCCACACAAAAGAGTTCCATTACATGATGGTCTGCAGATAAATACTGTTTGTAGCATATTTTAATTATGTTACACTATTTCAAACATAACACATAACATATAACGAAAATAATAAAATACTTTACTGAGGTTTGCTACAGCAATATACTTGCTGTAGAATATGATGTGCATATCACTTATTGCACATTTACAGAGACATACAAAAGATTTCGGATACAACATTGTATCCGAAATACTGTCTATTAGCGATAATTACTGGAAGTACGTTTTCAGTTATGATATGCGTTTTTAAGTTTAACTAAATTTTGCACACTACGAGGTACGTATAAATGTTACAGATCATATACAGGGACACAACATAATTCGCAAGCATTACTGAATGTGAGAGTGAATTGCTTAAGGGTGTTCTCAAATCCAAAAGGGCAATTTTCTGACATAAGTTTTAATTTATTTTTGTTCGAAAATGCATGAAACTAGCTGGTGTTGTTGTTCAGAAACTACCTCATTGAGCTGTTTTTTCCATTTTTTTGCAAACGCAGTAGAATTTTCCAAAAATAGTGTCAAAATGGGCATTTTGAACCGAATTTCCGCGCGAAGGAAGAAAGAGCACTCAAGAGCGGGCGTAAAACATGTTTGTAACGTGATCGAATTCTCTTATAACTCAATAGGTAATTGATTGATCACAAAATGGGAAAAACAGTTCAATTTCAAATCGCTTCCATGGCCAGGCATTCCAATTTTATACCTTTCCGTTAAAAAATGAATTTGTAAGTGTGTCAAAACCTTTTGCGGTTGTTGAGCAGAACAGTTAAGAACAGCCTTAAAGGTGGATTTCAATTGAGTTAAGGATTTTCAAGATGAACTATGTTTAGTATATTTAGAGATGTTTGTAGTATTTAAATAAAATCATATACAGCGCTACACTGAGAACTGGATAAATGACCGCTTATGGACGATAAATCCTAAAAGTCTGATTTCAGTAGTTTTAAGCGTGTTTTTTTTGCCTGAATTTAATTTTAGCTTAATAAGTGGCGTATATAAAAATCTGTATGTATACAATATACAGGGCTGTACAAAAAAAATCCAGTATTCCCCCCCCCCCCCCCCTATTGATAAAAATTGCTAAAAGCGAGTTTTTACCCTTTAATGCGTTTTGCTACTGAACTAAATTTGAACATATTATGTGGAATATAAATAAATTTATAGATAAAATGCAGGGCTGCACAGAAGAATTGAAGTACATTTCCGACTTGGGACGGTAATTGCTGAATCCTGTTATGGATATAGAGGAAGGTGGAATATTACTTGAATTATTATTCTTAAGCAAAATCCTGTTTCTCAAATATATTATGCGTTTTCTAATACAATTACTTCGGTATCTTATTTGCAATATTAAACAGTATTGTTAAATTATTAATATTTGCAATATTAAACAGTATTGTTAAATTATTAATATTTGCAATATTAAACAGTATTGTTAAAGTAAAACCTAAAATTGCACTATGTGCAAACTACTTAAAAGATGACAAAAAATCTTTAAAAAGATGTTTAATTAATTTAATACTTCTTAGTATTTTCAGCTATAAACGCAGCCTTCGTCAGGTGAATACAAAAATACTCTTCTTAACGTCTTATTTTTCCAATTTCACGTGGTGTCGAAAGGGGTGAAAGTGAAAGTCCATTTTTAGATCCGAAAAACATTGAGAAAATAAAACATGGATATAGAGGGAAGTGGAATATTACTTGTTTTATCATTCTTTAAGAAAACTGAGCCAAATTCTGGGTATGTTTTAGGATAAAACGTCATTGCAAACAGTATTTTCTTTAGTAATAATTTTTATTGATTCACGAATAATTAAACATGATAATTCTTCAAGGGGGATATAATTCCTGCACCTTCGAAATTAACTTGTGTATTCTGCTTCTGGTTAAGTCTTGACAGGGCTGTTGTTGGCCGGTTGTACTTGAAATCTCTCAAATGTCCTTTAATACGATCTTTAAGTTTACGAGAAGTCATTTCTATGCATTCGAGATAAAAAATTTCTGTTTTCAGTGGAATTACATATACTCCAGAAACTTTATCTTTCGGGATTGGGTCTATTTTGGCACTAACTAGATCTTTCAATTTTACTGGAGGTATTTTTTGTCATCGTTTAAGTATTTTGCGCATAGTGTAATTTTAACTTTTAAAAGATGAATTTAGCATTCTATTTATTTATTGTTGAAGTATTCTGGAAATTTTGGAAAGTGTTTCATAATCAATGCTTGGCGCAGAATTTTTCTTTCTTTTTCCTTTAAGTAGGCTGATACAAATTAACTTACATTTAAATTTTATTTTTTGCCAAAAAATACTTTTATATTTTTATATGTTATCGTCAACTGTGCCTATGAAATATCAAATGAAGAATCTCAAGTGTTTTGTTCTACTTATTTTTGTTTTTATTCCTTAATTAGTGGCATTATAAAATCAAGCAAATAGTATTTAAAGTGGAACAGATTAGTCCTCTAGGAATATGTATCATTCATGCTCAGCTAGATCATTAAAAATACTCTTATTATTTTCAGTACAATTAAGAAAAAAATTATAATTACCATTTATTAAATGACATTGTATTTATTATGCAATTAAGTTTGAATATACCCTGTGGTTGAGCCTAATTAATAACGCAGCATTTATGATATGTTTTATGGGAAAAGATGCTGAATTATTTCTATTTAAAAATGATTTCTTTTAAATTATGAAAGATTAAATATTTTATCTTATAAATACAAATAATGAACTTAAAAATTAAAATGCTTGTATGGATTACATAATATTATTCTTAAATATGGATTATCATTTTTAAAAGTATGCCGTGTCGATGTAAATACTTGTAAAAGATACTAGTGTTGGAATTTTTAAATAAAGATTGCTTTTTTTCTTAAACTCCAACATTTTATTTAAACAGAAAATAGAAAAAAAAATAATCTTAACAGATTTAGTCCAAATATATCAAGCAAAATCTTTAGCAGTTCCAAAATACGATCCAGAAGAGGAAAAAATGTACAAAAACTGCAATTTTCATTGATATCTGGATTTGATTATTATGATGGTTCATGCTAAACTAGGCCTATTTCACAAATAAATTATGATTAATAATAATAATCATAATAACAAAAGTAAACGTAAAATCTTCCAGATATAACAGAAACGTATTCAAAACTCAATTAACCTCAAAGTCAATAACGATTTCGGAAATATTTCGTTTAAAGCAACTCCATGAAGCCCTGTATACTTCATAATCTTTCAAAAGTAATATCATGTATATTGCAGTTAAAAATTTAAAAACTTTGTAATTAAAAGTTTTATGACAGGGGGTGGGAGGACTTTCCGTCTACTTTTGCTATATTTATACACTATTAAATAAAGGAGAACAGACAATCCTATTAAATAAAGGAGAACAGACAATCTGTGAATTAGCCAATAAAAAAAATTCCCCTCTGACTATCCTGACTGTTTCCGAACTTCTTCTGAAATAAAAAAAAATACCTTCTTTTCAGATTTTAAATTTAGAAAACCTATTGGTTTGTGATTTGTTCTTTTATTAAAAGTTTCTGACGATCAGGAAAAGATTTCAAGAATCGCAGAATAACTGTGAATTAATAAAACAATTTTGTAAACGTTTCTCCAATTTTTTTTCTTCAGATTACTTACTTAAAATGAGACTGTATTATTTAAAATAATAATATTTTTTAATACACATTCTTTGAATTTTTGTGCATGATGTGCTATAATCAAATTAATATATATATATATATACAGATAGCGTAAAGTTAGTTAAGCATAAAATCTGCTTAAGCATCAGCGTGAGATTTCGAATGCATGCAGTTGCATACTATTTCCAACTCATTTACCCAAATATTTGTAAATGTACTTCGCTATTTAACGCAAGCATTCAATGTACGCCTGGTTAATGGTACTTCATGATGCCATTATGCATAGCAGAAACTTGATTAAAGTTGAGCATGGCTGCTTGATTGACGTTTATCTGCATTAAATTTGACCACTTTCTGGACAAATCACGTTCAACAGATATCGCAAAGCAAGCATTTGAATTGAAATGCAGATTGAATGGCGATTTATAATTTTGTCCCTATTGTCAGTCAGAATTTCTATTTATTTGCTAGTTCAATGCCGAATGTAGGCGTTAATAATCAAAACACAATTACACAAGTAATAGTAAGAAAACTAAATATATTTGCAGATTGTATAAACTGTATAGATTTATAAATTCAATTTCTACTTGTGACTTTAATTATTCGAATTAAATCGTGTTTAAAAGAGGTCGCCTAAGAAGGGCTCTCTTAGATTACGAAATCCCTTAATAGCTTACTGGAATTTTAACCATCCAGCCACGATAAACGCCCATATCGCGTTTCACATATTCTATACAATTCCACGGGCCACGATGTTTTCGCGTTCCAGTGTTGCCAGCGGGCTACATTTTTTTTTATTATAGACTGCTTGATTGACACCACTTTTTAAAAAGCATATAATTCGGCTTACTCTCGTATTTTTTTAATCTATAATTAAATAAAGTGACTATTTCTACTTCAAACAAGTAAGAAAAATCATGTGTTAAGCATAGATTATGAAACACTTTCCAACACTTCCTGAATGCTTTAACAAAACTTCGTTATTTAGAGAAATAAGGTACATAAGAGAACTAAGTAAACATTTTAGAAAACGCATGAAACATTTGAAAAGCTGATTTATGCAGTTACCGTCTGTAGCCAAATATGTATTCCAATTCTTTTGAACAGTCCTGTATTTGATCTGTAGGTTGATGTATATACTATATAATGGGAAAATTTAGTTTAGCAAGAAAACGCATAACAGGTTGAAACTTCTCTTCCAGCAATTTATACTAATAGATCAAAACATACTTGTATACATTTGTACAGCCCTGTAGTTAACCTAGTACCTTTATTACACGCCACTATTTAGATAAAGTTTAATTCAAAATAAAACACTTTTAAAACTACTAAAATCACATTTCCAGAAATTTTCAATTATAGACGACCATGTATCCAATTCTTTGCGTGATCCTGTATATCCTTTTATCTATGTTCTACAAACATTTCTTAGTAAACCAAATGCAGTTCCGCCTAAAAATGCATAACTCATTTAAAAACCACCTTTAAGAAATTTGCACTCATACCCAGTGACCATTACGAAATTTTTTGTGTAGCCCTGTATATGAATTACAACATTTATACACACCATATACTATGCATAAATATAGTGAAACTTAAAAGCACATAATATAATTAAAAAGGCGTTTCCAGCAATCATCGCTACTGTACAGTACTTCGGATACAATATAGTATCTGAAATGTTTTGTGTATCCCTGTAAATACTATGCACTTCGTATTATACATGAAATAAGTTATAGTAAACCTCAGCGACATATATCAATTTCATTCTACAGGAAATAATTTAACATAATTAAAATACGCCGCAAACAATTCCCTCCACCCCTATATCGTTCTGTAACGGAATTATTTTGTGTGGCCCTGTAAATGAATAATAACTATTCTTTGCACCGTATATTCTACAGAATGCGTATTTTAATGCACTGGATAAATGCATATCAATCTTATTACATTTGAAAGCATATAACATCATGAAAAACCCTTTTAAACGATTTTTTCCCGTAGGCCGTAACGTAACGGAAAACTTTTGACTGTCCCTGTAAATGAACTAAACATACTAGAAACTTTATTTGAAATAGGGATTGTGCTATGGTAGAGGTCACTAACATCCAAAAATTTCAGAACGATCCGAGTATATTTACGAGAGTTAGAGCGCGGACAGTCGGACAGACGGACAGACAAACCGATGTCATAAACACTTTTCAACTGTGTTGGAAAGTGTTAAAAAGTAGTGGGGAATCAAACAATCTGAATTTGAAAAAAAGAAACACACACTTGCAACACTTAAAAATATTCCGCGGTTTTATCCAAGAAAATGAAAAAGTCGCCCTCGGCTGGAGGGTTAAAAACCTTATTTCCGTATATACTTGCGCATAAGACGAGGAATTTCTGACAATTTTAATAAAGCAAGTTTGGGTGTCGACTTATACGCGAGTCAGTTAAAAAAGCAAAAACAAAAACTTCGAATACTGCAAAATTATGGCTTTTTATGTGTATAAACAAGAACATAATATGTAAAATATACAAATAATAATAATTTATGATTAAAAAAATGTCAATGATTTGTTTTCGTTTACTTACTACCTTTTCGCATTGTCAAGTCAAATCTTTGGTTTGATTTTGTGCAAAATTGAAGTAAAAAGTTAGAGCGGCGACTTATACGCGGGTTTTTGATTTTTTTCCAGAATTTGCATTCGAAAGTTAGGTGGTCGACTTATACGCGAGTATATACGGTACTTATTACATAAAATAATTTTCAAAATTTTGTTTTCGTTATCAGAAAATAGACATTCAGTACCAACGTGCTGCATTTTCAATAATTATTTTCATAAATTTTATAAACATGCAAAATTTATACACTTTCGAATTTTGTGTATGTGTATATATGTGTGACATTTGAATGCTCACAATTTTGATAGTTTTATTTAACTTCTTAAATTTTTGTTCAGTATAAACAGAATGCATAGTAAGAAATATGAATACTAAATTATAAATCGGAAGTATTAGAACCTGGTGCGTGCGCATGCTTATGATGGTATAAGAATGATATTACGCGATAATGTAACATGCATCGTAACGCCTTAACCCCTTCAAAAGCGGTGGAATATCGCACTTAATTTTAATTTACAAATAGCACAATGAGACTAGAATTTTGGAATAAATTTTTTCTCTCATAACGTAAAGGAAAGCTTTTACTTATTTTTAAATAAATTTGTTCTTATATACTGGTGTCATTCAATAATTTCAATATTTTAGCAGCAAAACTTCTTTGTTCCTGGAAGGGTTAAATTTTGAATTTTGCTATCTGATTGCAAAGCGGTAAACACACTGTCAGAAAAACTCATCAATATACAAAAAATTATTCCTCATTTTTGTAATAAATAATTTCCGTGCTCCTAGAAAACATGTTTCACCCTTGAATTCTTTCCGAAAGATTGAAAAAGAGAGAGAAATTCCGTTCATTCCTACCACGCATGCGCTCTATAAATACTAAAATCCGAATCTATTTTAAAATAGAAAACCAAAAATTCTATGAATTAAGATTTCTAATTTAATTAATAAAGAAAAAAGTTTTCGAATTTAAAAATAAATAACAATTACTTTTCTTATTTGTTCAAAAGTAGTGATAATTTATTTTGTTAAAGTGGAATATGTTGAATAATGTTAAATAAGGTTGAATTTATAAAGTTGTTTTAAAAAAAAAATTATTCGCATTTAAAATATATTTTAATGAATACATTTAAAAGATATTTTAATTTAAATATTAAATGGATAAAAATCGATTTCATTAAATGAAAAAAAATATTTTGGAATAAAGATATATTATTCATAATATTCACATTTTACATCTACTAATCTACTTAAAAATATTTATAATTCGTATTTTTATCATAATACTAAAATATTAAAATCCCAGCCACAATATCATTAAAGAAGAAAACTTCCCGAAATTAACTTCAAATTAAAAGCTTTTTAAAGAAATTAATCGAGCCATATCCATCTGAGGCAAACATATTCACTTCAAAGTGTTTCACTACTGTGCAACTGTAGCCCAGTGGAACGAGTTTTAAATCAGTAAACAAACTTCGGGTCACTTCCTCCCCACATAATCGGGTCAAGGATAATCGAATACCCCGCTTATTCGAATAGAATCCTCCAGAACCGAATTCCTTCCTATTGGTTCTATGTTATTTTTCCCCGCTTAAACCAAATATCTTTTACGAACGTCCCCGCTTAATCGAATAACAAATGTATGACCGATGTTTGAAAATAGGCGCGGAAAGCACGTTTCAGCCGGAATTTCATCTCACCTTTTTTCATTTTCGGTTCCTTTACGCTGAAAACAAATTTTTAGTTCTTCCTACAATGATTTCGGCCGGCAGGTGTATAATGGACAGGTCAAATGATTTCCCCACCATCACTTCTTGCTGTTAACCAGGCTTTGATGGCAATGAGCCGTCACTTCGAGACTCGAGATGGTAGTTGTGATATTTTGCGCTCATTCGGAAAATAACTCGATATTTATTCCTTTAAAATTCCGCTTAAAGATACCACTTTATACGATTTTTTAAGGCAGTATAAGTAATGTAAATTAGAAGTAGCAAAGTTTTGACCAAAGTCAAACGAGCTGAATTAAATGCGATGTAAACCATATAAATGTATGTACCTACTGACATTAAATTAATGCGTATTTACTTTATATTAGCATTGGTATTTATTTTAGTTTATGTTACTAGGGGGTTCGGCCCCCTATGAGCTGCGCTCGCCAACCCCCGTCCAGACACCGCAGGCTCTAAATGTACGCTAATTTGATCGGCTTTAAAAAGATTTCGAAAGATTGAATTTAATCTAAAAAACAGTGGCGATCTCCCTATAAACGAATTTCTATTCATTTCTCTTTGATTAGAGAATTTTAACGCCAAATCCGCTGCGGTACTACTTGATTATCCCGTCGACCAATTTCGCCAAATTATATAAATCGCCAAACCACTCGCCAAATTATACAAATTGACATAATTTTTATTTTAAATAACGAAAGAACAAATAAATTAGTACAACATTAATAAAAATACAAATAAAACGTCGAAATAAAAATAACTTGATGACGTAGACACGTGTAACAACATTTCAAAATAAGCTAATATAAAAGGAATTAAGTAAACAGAGTCTTTGTCTCCTGGTATTTTTTAACAAATCGAAAAGAAAGTTCTTTTAAATGAGACATTTTAAATTAATCGTTTTTAATCTGACGTAATTTTTACCAAGCTATTCTTTCTCTTTTAAATATTCACGTGAAAATACTTTTGTTAGAAATGAAATATTATTTGCGCTTTCCTAACAAAAATAGTTGAAAAGATCCTCTCAAACTATCAAATAAATGTCTAGCGCAATTTCTAAATTTAAACTGTTTTGCAATATTATTTTGTGTTCATTTTATGTAATAACTATAATGTGACGTAAATATGAAGTAATTTCTCCTATTTAAGACTTCTAACGCATGTTAATGAATTTATTATTTTACAATATCCTTTCTCTTTTAAAATTCACGTGTATACTTTTTATGACGTAATTTTTAATAAGTTCCTGCTTTTTGTACATAATTATTTAATTCTAATTCCAAATGATTTTTTCTGTTTATAATAGTCACGTGTAAATAATTTTTTAATTTGAAGCAAACATTATTGTTTCCGTTGTTTATACATTTGGCAACAGTATAAATTAATACCATTTTCTAAAATAATGTAAAAAATATCCCTAGAAATGCTGAAAATTTGAATTTAAAATAGAAATAAAACTTCAAAAAATGAGTCAAAAAAAAAAAAAATTAATGCAATCTGCACTCCGGCAAATTCTAACGCATAAAGTGATCTAAAAATGATTACACTGCCATGTTTAGTTTTTGCTGCTATAAAACTTTTTTAGTGGAACGATTTTGTCCAACTTTAGCATTAAATATCTCTTAAAATAATTCTTCGATTTGAAAACTGTCTACATCAACGTGTTTATCAAACATTTTTGTATAAAACCACCGATTTTCATATTTTTGTATGCATTATTTTTCTTAATATTAACGAAGAAAGACCTCCGGTCACAAGAAATTCAAAACCGGCGGCGGCGGCGGCGGTGACAACGGTAGTTACTTTTTCTTAGAATAGAGAGATTCCATTAATAATTTATTGTGTTGTAAATTAAATATACCATAGATGGATATTTTGCCTTTTTATTGCGCATTAAATATTACACTTATGATCCTCGTTTAATAAAAAACCCGCTTAATCGAATATTATTTCTGGAATCGTCAATATTCGTTTAAACTGGGACGACTGTAACCGCATGAAATTTACAACATACTCTTGTTTTTAGAACTTAAAACATATATACATATGAAGATCACAGGTTCAACTATAAAAAATAATAAATTATTTTAAAGAGAATATTTAATTTTTATGAAATTATTGGGCGAAAATATACGGACCTTCGTCCTTTTATGTGATAATTAAATTCAATATTTGTTTCATATTAGCTTAAAACCCCTACCCCCTTGACAAAGTTTTCATATTTAAATTAAAGTGATTTGTTCTTATAAAATTTCTACATCTCATTTTAAGTATAGCAATAAGTATTAAAATTGCTGATATACCATCACATTTAATTTATTATTCTATTCTCACATTTAATTATCTCAATAAATTGACTATATATGTGTGAACATGAACTGAATTATAATAACAGCATGAAACTAAAGAAAAATTACTCACACATGAAATATCCTGAATTCCAATAAAAAAGAAGTAAATAACGAAAACTAAGAGAAAATTATTTCTCCAGAGTTATTCAATCGAATTTCAATAAATTTATTTCATTACTTATTCCGCTTGTTTAGGTTATGTGCAATTGTCAATGCATTAACATGCATTTATGCATTACAGAAGTTTAATTTAATCACTGTCTAAATTCTGACTGTCATTCATAGATCTGAATTAAATTTGGCTGTTTGTTGGATATTGTCAATGATAAATCACTACTTATCATATTAAGAAAAAAGGTTCACTACCAATTCAGATTTAGAATTAGAAAATGTTTTATAACTTTTCCTTCTATATATAAAAAAAAGTTTTGATCTGGAAAGGAACCAATGAAAATCTGCGTAGATCATCCGGGTATACTCCTACTAGATCGGCATCCATATTTTTTATGACCGGGGGTCTTTCTTTGTTAATATTAAGAAAACTGTTTCATACAAAAATATGAAAATCGGTGGTATTATAGAGACATGTTTGATAAACACGCTGATGCAGACAGTTTTTAAATCGAATAATTATTTTAAGAGATATTTAATGTTAAAGATGGTCAAAATAGTTCCATTAAAAAAGTTTTATAGAGAAAAACTATACATAGGAGTTTAAACATTTTTAGATCATTTTATACATTGGAAGTTTCCGATGTGCAGACTGAAATTATCTTTTTAATTTGACTCATTTTTTGAGGATTTATTTCCATTTTAAATTCAAATTTTCAGCATTTCGAGAGATATTTTTTACACATTTTAGAAAAGGGCAATTATTTTAAACTGTTGCCAATTTTAAAAACAGCGCAAAGAATAATATTTAATTCAAATAAAAAAATTATTTGCACGTGGCTATTATAAATAGAAAAAAAATTCAAATTATAAATAAGTGATTACGTGTTAAAAATCTGGAAAATACTGAAAATTACATCATTACAGTTACGCGTGAATTTTAAATGGGAAAGAAAATTTTTAAATACTAAATTCATTATTATGCGTTAAAAGTCACAAATGAAGGAAATTACGTCATATTTAAAAAGGCCAAATAAATAAAAGTTGGCAAAACACTTTAAATTAAAAAATATATTTGCACGAGACATTTATTTCATATTTTGAGATAATCTTTTCAACTATTATCGTCAATTCTAAGACAGCGCAAATAATATTTCCTTTCTAACAACAAAAGTATTTTCATGTGAATATTAAAAAGAGAAAGGAAATTTTGGTGAAAATTACGTCAGATTTAAAACGATACATTTAAAAGAACTTTCTCATAGCGTTATTAAAAAGTACCGAGAGAAGACTCTGTGTAAAGACTCTGTGTACTTAATTCCTTTTAAATTCGCTTACTTTCAAATTTTTAACTAATTTTTAACACTTTCCAACAAAGTTGAAAAGTGTTATTGATTTCGGTTTGTCTGTTCGCGCTCTAACTCTCGTAAATATACGCGGATCGCACTGAAATTTTTGGTTATTGGCGTTTAACCTAGCACGAACCCTATTTCAAATGAAGTTTGTAGCATGTTTAGTTCATTTACAGGGACAGTCAAAAGTATTACGTTACTTTACGGCCAATGGGAAAAAATCATTTCAAATGATTTTTGATATACACGATGATTCAAATGATATACACAGGAACAACCTACTACCTTGTGCTCTAGGTTCCAACTCAACTTCTCCCAGCAGAAGCGACTGCCTCTCTAGCAACCCTCTGCTTTTTTCTCCACGTAAAACCCGGGGTTTCCACTCTGACCACATTCTTAGCTCTTTCCCTCGTTCGGGGAATTCTTTTGTCTCCCCATCTCCAACAGACATCTCAAAAGGTCGTGCAAACCCCTCTCCATCCATCTTATCCCTCTATCCAAGCTGTACAACTCACCTGCTCGGATCCGCTTTCGAGACAAGGAAAGAATGTTATTTTGAAATTTCCAGTACACAGACCATACAATATACAATACAGTAAGACAAAAACAATATAGAACCATAGTTCCAATAGCAGATGTTTCTCAGAACCTGACATAAATATAAATTGGAATGTTGATAGGAACTTCTATTTCATTTAAATAATACGCATAGTAGGTAAATAGAAAGAAGAGAAAAGATTAGGAAAGATGAAAGCAACAGCCTTAAGAAATGTTAAGCGTTCATGCCTGTGCAAAAGAACATAACATTGATCAAAACACTTTAGGAAGGTATGTTAGTCAATTTTCACCAAGATGAACACAATGAGATGAAGCCAAACTATGTAAACTGATGTTGCCATTCCGAGTGTCACAAAAAGTGGTTGTTTAAAACGGAATTTTTCTCCTGTGCCTCGAATTATTCCGTCTAAGCAGGTTTGTTTACACATCACATTTTACCAAATATTTTTTAGTAATAATTAAACCATGTAGCATAAAGTTATTCTATCTGTTTAAAAACTGATTTTATTTCACTTAACAAATATTTCTATATTTAAAAAAAGTGGGTCAAACCTCCCATATAGTGAGTCAAGCCTCCCAAATGTAGGGAGCTTTGACCCATTATTTTCTCATGAGTAAAATCAACCATTTTTCAAGTTTCTTATCTGTTACACTTATATCGCAATTTTATTTTGATAACTGATTGTATAACGAATAAAATAATATATGAAAAAATCATGAATCTAGAATAAAGTTACTTTATTCTAGATTCAATATTTAAAATAATAAAATTCATTTTGTAAAATATGGGTCAACCCTCCCCAGTCTCTCCTGAATTTTGAATTGCAATAGGAATCCAAATTTGTTTGCTTGTTTATCTTAATACTCGAAATTAATAATTGAAAGCGTTACAATTGCATTGAACTTAGGCAAATAGAACTTGGTCTTTTATGCATAACACATGCTTTTTCCATTTTTTTTTTTTTTCGTAAAAACAGAACGAGTTTTCATCATTGTAATAAAACTGCATACAATGTTATCGTACCTATCAGCATCAGAAAGTGTTCCAATGATGAATCGATTATCGTCAAAGTGTTCCAATGATGAATCGATTATCGCCAACATGAAACTATACTTGGAGTTAATTTTCAGAAAAATTTCCTTTTCTGAAGATATAAAAAAAAAGATATAAGGATATATGAGAAATATGACGAGGCGCAATATAACTGCGTGCTCTATGTGGTTTCATTCTTTGTACTATTATGCAAAAACAAGATGCAATCTTTTACACGATACGCAACTTTCCCCCAATAAGTTAGCATTCAGGGCAACAAACCTATAGCACTCATGCCATGAGTGGCACGCGACAAATTATTTTCTGCACGTCATAGATCTAGGCTATAAATTAAAATATAGTGAAATCACGCAAAATGCATGAAGTTACACTAGCTGAATTTAAATTCGATTTATTCGATTGGTTGTCGCCGTCTTACAGATTGGGATCCATTAAATTGCGTTTCAGTTTCTGCCGTCTAGCTCAATGTTAACTCAAAAAGTTTTCAGATTAAGACATGATGAAGAGATTATCAAAAAGAAAAGATTATAAGGCATTATACACAAAATTTCGATTGAAAAATTATCACAGTTTTGAATTAAAACTCCAGACTCAGTGAACTGCTTAAAGAAGCTGGCGTGTTCAAATTTGACAATCCTTTTTGTCAGTCATTATGTTCGGAAATAATATTAAAAACTTAAGTAATAACCTCTTTCAGATGACTCCAATACAGGTTGCATTCTCTTACAGAAATAACCAAGTACGAATCGGATATCAATCATGTGGCATTAAGATTCATCAACAGAATTAGCTTTTGTAAAATTGTTTTCTAAAGTATGACACTATATACTACTAATCTATATTATAAAGGAGAAGCATGTCCGAGCGTAACGGTGACGTCATTTTGATGTTGGCAACAGCAGACGGTTTAATTCCTCTTTTACTGCAATCTTTTAAACTTCTAAACATCGCACATTTTCAAATTTTACACCATCGAATAGAGTAAAAAATGTAATTACAAACGCAATTTGTTTGAAAACTGTATGGCAATTAACTCATTCTTTACGGTTTTTAAAATAATTTTCCAGTATGAAATTTTATTTAATGTATCTCTAACGGGTGCAAACGATTATGAAATAGAAATTCGTTCGCACTTAACTTAATATGAATAGTTCAGCAGTTTTTTCCGCCTGTTATTCCACAACGGATTTAAAAATTCAATAATAAAATAATAAAAATAATAAAAACAATAATAATAAAAACAATAATAAAATAATAAAAATAAAGTAATAAAATAATATAAATAAGACATATATTTAACAGACATGGAATCGAACTTACGCTCTTAAAGCACTGAAATGATTAGAATTAAAAAGGACTGTAGTAAGTAACGAAATGTTTGACGATTTCTTCGGTTATGAACCCATACGAAAGTACCGCTTATAATAAATTTCAAAACTTTATTTGAATGCAAAATTGATACTTTTCAAATAAAAATATATTTTGATGTTGTTAGTTGATAATCTAAATATATATATATATTAATATTTTTAAAAAATGGTCTTCCCTTATATTCTGTAACCCGGGAGGTCCGGGTTGTATCTCCTAGCATTTTAAAAATCCTCATTAAATTAAATCTATTGATGATTCTGATAAAAACAGCTCATGCAGAAAAATTAAATTATCGTCAAAAGCGGCCAGATGAAATTGTTAAACTGGTTTTATCTCTAATCTTGTTTTTATTGGTGTTTTATTTAGTTTTTATTGGTGAAATTAGTTCTTACCTTCGAAATCTACCTGTGCCTGTAGAGTGAGTCGTCAGGGATTTTTTTAAATTACTATATTAAAAAATTATGAGGGTTCATTTGGTATAGAAAATTTTATGTAGAAATTAATTCCATTGTATGTATCTCATTACCATAACGTTTTCTCCAGAGTTTTTACACTTATAAAAAACTTATTTGTTCTTAGAACTTCTATACCGCATTTTAAATATAACAATAATCATTAAAATTCTGGATATATCATCACATTTATTTTCTTATTCAATTCTCAGATTAGGTTATCTCATTAAATTAAATCTAAATATGGGAACATGAATTGAATTATAATATTTGTATAAAGAAAAGTTATTAAAATTTCCAATTTTTAAAAAGAGGGCGGAAATATTCTAAGAAAAGAATGTACCTTCAGAGTTATTCGATCGAATTTCAATAAGTTTATTTCGTTGCTTATTCAGAGCTAGTTATTTAACACACATTTATGAATTATGGAAGTTTTAATTAAAACACTATGTAGTGTTTGACTGATAATCACTGATCTGAATTCATTTTGAGAATCTGTTGGATATATCCAATTATTATCAGTAATTAATGGCAACTTAATCACATTAAGAAAAATGCAGTTCAAATTTAGAATTAGCAGAAGTTTATCGTTTTTATATAAAATTTAAAAAAATTTACTAAATTTAATGCAAATATACTTTGCACAAACAAAGTATCACGGTCCATAAGCCGTGTTTTTGCTCCGTGAAATGGACTAAAATTTTATTTTATTATTCTGACTTAAATATTTGACTTTTTAATATTAGAAGGTTTATCTTGTGCGATTTCAACAATAGATTTTGCATTTTGTTCGGATATATTTGACTTACACAATAGGGTGGGCCGAAAAAAACTTTTTTTTGATTTTCGATGATGGATAGTGCGGAAAAGTGGCCACTAGTGGCACCAAGTTCACACAAAAAATTTGAGATCTTTAGGACAATTCCTATATTTGCCGCTTTTGGCTTGAAGTTTTGCTAAAAGGCTGATTTTTGAACTTTTTTAGCAAAAATTTTAAAAATGTTAAATTAAACGTATTTTAATCGTATTTACTTGAAAAGGCATATTTTATGTTCCAAATGTATAAATAAGCTCTGATAATGTATTATTTAATTGCTATGTGTATTTTAAATTAGACGATTTTTATAGCCTTTTTGCGTTTAAGTGAGCAAAAGTTGCATGTATTGTTTGAATCTTTCAACGGTTTCTCTCTTTTGTCTTGTTTATGTCCCTTCGTCTTCCTTATTTTTTTCGATGCTTTAAGGGTCATATATTTGGGTGACGGACAGCAGAATCCCTCAGAAACAGATCTGGAAGGAGAGAAGGGGGTGAGGCGAGAACTTAAGCGAAAGCAGTGACTCATTGCGATGTTGGGGAAGTGAAGGAGGAAATACAAGAGAGGAGAAAGTGAATTAAGGGATGCTTATTATTTTCAGTGTTCCGTTTCCCTGAGACATGGCGGACGCTGTGTGAGACAGGAATATGCGTTTAGGAGTGTTTGACTTTGAAGGGCCTGGTTCAAATTCAGATTCAGTCGAACTACTTGCTTGAAAGCTCCCACTACTTGAATCTTCCAACAATATAACTGTCTTCCATCTGGATCTAACTCCAATCGTTGAAGGCTTTGTCGCAAAACCACTATTAATCGTTGAAATTGTATCCCCCTCCATTTTCCGCGATATTTTCTTTGCAAGAGTTTTGCTTGTTTTTAAATCAATATTTCCGATAAACATTTTTCGAACAGTTCTTTGATCCTTCAAGAAGTTCACCTCCCTATGTGGAACTTTACGTCTGATGTCGCAGCTAAATTGTTCAAGCCTCTACACTTACAAGCTGCAATGTCAAAGAGAGAGGTTTCCGCATTTCGTACGAAATCTTCGCAGATCGCCTTGCCTTTAACGCCCGTATGGTTACAAGATTTCTCCAATGATCTACGCTCATTGTAATAGTTTTTAATCTCTCCGTTAATTGTTTGTTGGGAAACCACTGGTATGGAAGATTTTATCCAGATTTCGGAAACTTTTTCACCTGCCATATTAATAATATCATCCACTGGTTGAAGATAAATATCTCGATTTTCTTCTATATCGTTTCGCAACCAATAGTAGTGACGCATGATGTCAGCAATAGTTGGCAATTGCAAGTCTTTCAATTTGCATGGTGCCCCAAAATGGCTATTTTTCACACTATCACATGTCTTTACATGATCATGAACTTTCGCACTAGCCATTTCCAAACTCGTCAACACGGTAAAGTCATGTTAAATGATCCAAAAAGCAATGTATTGCACGAGAAAAAGGTTTTACTTTTACACTGAACAAATGTCACAGGGAAACCGAGCACTGAAAAATAATAAACATCCCTTATCGCACTTTCTCCCCTCTTGTATTTCCTCCTTCACTACCCCAATATCGCGATGAGTCACTGCGTTCGCTTAAGTTATCGCCTCACCCCCTTCTCTCCTTCCAGATTTGTTTCTGGGGGATTCTGCTGTCCGTCACCCAAATATATGACCCTTAAAGCATCGAAAAAAATAAGGAAGACCAAGGGACATAAACAAGACAAAGGAGAGAAACTGTTGAAAGATTCAAACAATACATGCAACTTTTGCTCACTTAAACGCGAAAAGGCTATAAAAATCGTCTAATTTAAAATACACATAGCAATTAAATAATACATTATCAGAGCATATTTATACATATGGAACATTAAATATGCCTTTTCAAGTAAATACGATTAAAATAAGCTTAATTTAAAATTTTTAAAATTTTTGCTAAAAAAGTTCAAAAATCAGCATTTTAGCAAAACTTCAAGCCAAAAGCGGCAAATATAGGAATTGTCCTAAAAATCTCAAATTTTTTGTGTGAACTTGGTGCCACTAGTGGCCACTTTTCCGCACCACCCATCATCGAAAATAAAAAAAAAGTTTTTTTCGGCCCACCCTATTACACAAGCTCAAAGTTTGTATTCGTAGTTTTGATGAAAAAAACGCAATTTCTTCTAATTTTGCATATATTATTTATATGAGCGCAATCGTGCAATACTTTCTTTTTGACATATATTATAAACACATAAAAAAAATGTTGCTAAACTGCGCTTATACTAAAATATTAAAAATAGAGATTTGAGTAACTACATTCCTTCGTGTCACTAAGAGACTTTAGGATACAGCGGTGTGCTTAAACGTGTTAAAATGGACGTAACAGTTGCTAATAAGCATGAATATAGAAGAGAGAAGGACTTCAAACAAAATAGTTTCAATATCAATTAGCGACTTTGTGCCTAAATAGGATAATGGAAAGAACACTCGTAGAACCATTTACATCCCAGCGCCTCTAGCAGACAATATTTATTGTCTGGCTCTCAATCATCAAAAAGGTTACGACGCATCTATACTGAATTCGGATATGGCTTCCAAATCTTTCAGCTTTAGGAACTTGCTTAGATCTGGTTTGATTGCAAATATGCAATACTTTTTGCAAAATAAAAATCACCATATTTGTGAATAAGCGAATGAATCGAGATTAATAACATCTGTCAAGTGCCGTAAATGGTTTAATAAAAAGATGGCAAGCTATAGACCAAGTAATGCCCAATTCGCAAATCTATCGATAGGTGACTTTCTGTGCACTATTTGTGCCATTTGTAATGATTTTCGACCACCTAAAATCAAGCAAAATAAAGATATTGAGATTTTTTCTGAAAGAATGATAAACCTAGTAAATCCACCCAATGAATTAAAAACGTTATTAGAATTTGAATACTGAATGAGACGACGAGTTCTTTGGCAGAGAATGGAAGCACATATATTGCCGGATTTGCGTAGATTAACAATCGATCAATGAATTGCGTAACTTAACATTTGGAGTGTATCAAATAAAGCAAACCTCCGTGATTACGGACTTTAAAAGTTATTTGCTCATAAAGAACGTAATGATATTATCCGTGTGCAGCTGCAATCGATACATATGTCTTCGAAGATATATAACGCATGGATTCAGTACAACAATTGCTATTTGCTGCAGATTAATAATTGGTACTGTCAGTGTAAAGTAAGAGTCCGTGTAGTGGGTTGTTGTGCACATATTGCAGCTGTTTTGTGCTATTTGGTATACCAAAGTCATGTGGCAAAATGTAAAGCCTCACACTGCTGACTACAAGATTTATGTTCTAGATGCTGCTACCTCGCATTGGTCAGAAAGCGAGCAATTTGTTTCTGAAGAGTCTGATTAATTAGTTTTGATCCTATTTTACATGTTTTGTTCATACCATAATGTTTAATTAATATTCTAATATCTTAAAATATTGAATGCAAGTCTACTTTGTCATGTAATATCATGTTGATATTAAACTTTTTTACTTGTCTATGCTATATTTGTAATTTATATGATCTACCCTAACACATACGTAAATATAAGCATCAAACTCTTTTGGGCCAAAATTGCTACTCTTGGACCCTAATCCTTTAATAAATATATTACTATTTTCATTTGAAATAGGAATTTCAAATTTTTTGCTGTATTTTACCCTTTACCAAACAAAATTAATGATAAAAAAGGCAATGAATTGCAGTTTATATGATTAGAATTTCATCCTGATTCCCAACACACGCTTTTTCCATCTTACCTTTTTCTACATACTAATTACAGGACGTGTGGAATCGTCATTGTAATTATCACTGCATACATCCTGGACGCGTTTCACTTTTGCATTAATTCCAGTATCAGAAAGTTGTTCAGTTGTTGATCGATTATCGTCAGTATGAATCTATTCTCGGAGTTAAATTATCAGAAATACGTCATTTCTGCAGACACATGATAAGAACAATGTATTCAGCGAAGTAACGAGAAACAATTTAACAGAGTTCTTTACGTATGTGACATGTGTCTCTGAAACGTAACGTGACAAGGTAGCCATGACGCTGTATGCAACAATAGAAACTGTTTATTTAAAATCAATAAGAAAATAGGCTCGCAGTGGAGCGGGCAAAAATTAATTACGATAATCAAATTTTGACTTACAAGGGAACCACTTTTGGTGTTGCTCGCACCTAGCATTGATACCTGGTGCATTTTAAAGCCCTATATTACGAAGTTTGAGAATCGGTAAAATTTTTCTGTTAAAATAATATTTCTTGATTTTACAGCAGCATAACTTTCTGAAAATGTAATTTTCGAGACCACTTATCGGACTATTAACATCGAAGTTTTTTCTTTAAAAGCATTTACAGACAAAAATTAGTTAATAATAAGTATAAAATATTGAAAATAGTTTAAAAATTCCTTCAAGAACCCACGAATTTGATTTTAAAAAATTGCAACATTATATTCACATTCTTGGCGGGGAAACAGTTGGCGTTTTTTTTTTTTTTCAAAAGTAGAGCTTTCCGGCAACCCTAGCCAAATGTCATAGCTGTTTGTCTTGTGTGAGGAGTGATTTGGACTTCAGTAGAAATTGTATTGTAATGTCCGATGTTACCTAATCAGTCACAGTAATTTTTCTAAATTGTGTAAAAGTATTAATTTACTTTATAATGACTTTTACAAAAGGACCATTTAATACAGCAACATTTCATTTTAAACATTCGAAACTTTATTCCATTCGATTTCAAAAATAGTTTCTTATTCTGTATTTCACTAAAAAATAGTTTTCAATGATCTTGGAAGCTTTTATAGAATTATGTTTACTATTTAGTATTTATCGTCTGCATAGAAAAAAAAAGAAAAACCCAATATTTGCTTCTTATGATATCAATTATTTAAAAAAATCGCAATGCATGTACTGTACATTTACTCATCGGATAAAGCGGGCGGAAAAATTGTACCGCCACATTTGGCGACTTAACTCACTTTTGGCGTGAAATAAACAAATAAAAATGTAATAATAAAAAATTTAAAGTATAAAAAAGTATATAAAATATTATTTTAACAGAGAAATCTTATCGGTTCTCTAACTTTTATGTATAGGACTACAAAATGCACCAGGTCTCGTTGCTAAGTGCGAGCAACACCAAAAGTGGTTCCCTTGTTAGTTAAACCTCAAATAATCCGAATGCACTTCACAAATTTAAAACAAACATACTTACAGAAAATGGCTGCTTTGATCGCACTTAAGAAGACTGTCACGTCGAAGTTCTCTAATGGCGCTGAAAACCAGGATTACGGAGTCGGAGTCGTGGAGTCGGAGTCGGAGTCAGAGTCAGGCCGATTTTTTGAGCGAAACAGTCGGAGTCGGATCCGTTAAAATTCCCGGAGTCGGAATCTTCCATTTTACAAGCAGGGCTACGGACTCGGTATCGGAGTCGGAGTCAGGCCCATTTTTGAGCGAAAGAGTCGGAGTCCTCCATTTTCCCCACCGACTCCGCAGCCCTGCTGAAAACACTATAAACAATAGAGTTTTACAAAATACTTCAAATGTTACTAAACGGATAAAATCCCGTGGACTCCAAAGAACGGTTTATTTTGAAATACTTAAATCATCTTTTTACCAAAAACCTGCTTCTAGACTGCAGAAAATAAGTTTCTCTTTTAATACACGTCTACGTTACAACAAGTAAGAAAAATCATGCGTAAAGAATAAATTGTGAAACAGTTTCCAACACTTCCTGAAAGCTTTAACGAAACTTCGTTACTCAGGGAAATAAAGTAAATAAGATAACTAAGTAAACATTTAAAAATCTGATTTCAGTAGTTACCGCCCATAGCCAAATATGTATTCCGGTTCTTATGAACAGCCCTGTATTCGATCTGTATGTTGATATATATACTACATAATTTGAAAATTTAGTTTGGCAAGAAAATGCATAACAGGTTGAAATTCATCTTTCTGCAATTTATACTAATACACGGAAACATACTTGAATACTTTTGTACAGCCCTGTAGTTTACCTAGTACCTTTATTACATGCCACTATTTAGCTAAAATTTAATTCCAACTAAAACACGCTTAAAACTACTGAAATTACATTTCCAGAAATTATCACTCATAGATAGCCATGTATCCAACTATTTGCGTGGCCCTGTATATCATTTTATCTATATTCTACAAATATTTCTTAGTACACTAAATTCAGTTCAGCGTAAAAATGCGCACTTTATAGTATGGTTACATATAGTGAACAAGTAGGTAAGTGTGATCACAGATCGCACAGAGGGTTTCGTTTAATATTCCTTTCAAAACAGTTTATCCTTTTGAAAAATCTGTTAGTTCCACATTTTCCAACCAGGGGCGCACTCTCTTCTAAACAAACCTCTATCCGAGCGAAACTCAGTTTTATATACTATCCGTAGAAATATTAGTCGAGGGGCATAGGCCGATAGCACCCGAGATAAGTAGGCACCCCTGGCGGTAAAAAGTGGAACTAAAATATGTAAGGCTATGGTGCATAATATAAAAGAATGGTCAAAGGTGTATCGGCAAAAGTTGGAAAAGTGCTCCCCGGGTGAAAAGGGCGGAAGTTAGAAAAATTGCTTAAAATACACAAGTTAGTGCCCGGAGGAGTAAATAATATAAGACTTTTTGAAAATTGTATGATTTGCCGTGTGGTCACAGGTATTCAGCTATGCGTATGCAAAAATTCATGTATCCAACTTAATTAAGGGCTCTCTTAGAATTGCTTAAAATACATATGTGGTAGCTCAAAGGGTTAAACGTAAGACTTTTTCAAGATTTTATGATTTGTCGCCTGGCCTCAGGTTTTCTGCTACAAGTATGCAAAATTTCAAATCTCCAATTTAATAAGGGGCTCAGTTAGAAAGAATTGCTTAAAATACGCATCTGGGAGCCCAAAGGGTTAAATGTACGATTTTTTCAAAATTTTATGATTTGTCGTATGATATATGGTGTTCAGCTATAAGTATGCAAAATTCCACGCCTCCAACCTCAATAGGGGCTCACTTAGAAGGAATTGTTTAAAATACCCATGTGGGAGCTCAAAGGGTTGTACGGCTTTTTCAAAATTTTATGGTTTGTCATTTGATGTGAGGTGTTCAGCAATAAGTATGCAAAATTTCACGCCTCCAACATAAATAGGAGCTCAATTAGTTAGAATTGTTTAAAATACACATATGGAAACCCAAAGGGTTAAATGTACAACTTTTTCAAATTTTTATGGTTTGTCATTTGATGTGAGGTGTTCAGCTATAAGTATGCAAAATTTCACGCTTCCAACCTAATTAGGGCTCGCTTAGAAAGAATTGTTTAAAATACACATGTGGGAGCCCAAAGGGTTAAATGTACGACTTTTTCAAAATTTTATGATTTGTCGTTTGATGAGAGGTGTTCAGCTATAAGTATGTAAAATTTCACGCCTCCAACCTAATTAGGGGCTCATTTAGAAAGAATTGTTTAAAATACCCATGTGGGAGCCCAAAGGATTAAATGTACAACTTTTTCAAAATTTTATGATTTGTCGTATGATGTGTGGTGTTCAGCTATAAGTGTGCAAAATTTCATGTCTCTAACATGTATAGTTTCTGAGAACGATCTCTGTGACAGACGGACAGACAGATAGACAGGCAGACACAGGAGCGAGACGAATAGGGTTTCGTCAGATGAACGAAACCCTAAAAAAGCGCGTATAATAATTAAAAATGCATTTCCAGCAATCATTACTAATATACAGTAATTCGAATACAATGTAGTATCTGATATCTTCTCAAATACACCGCAAACAATTTCTCCTATACTATTATGAACGAAATTCTTTTGTGTGGCCCTGTAGATGAACAATAACTATTCTTTGCACCGCATATTCAACAGAATGCATATTTTAGTGGACTTCATAAATTAATATCAATTTTACTATGTTTGAAACAGTGTAACACCATTAAAAATCATTTGAAACGATTTTTTCCCATTGGCCGTAATGTAACGGAAAACTTTTGACTGTCCCTGTAAATGTACTAAACAGGCTACAAACTTTATTTGAAATAGGGAACGTGCTATAGTAGAGGTCACTAACATCGAAAAATTTCAGAACGATCAGAGCATATTTACGAGAGTTAGAGCGCGGCCAGGCGAACAGACAAACCAAAGTCATAAACACTTTTCAATTTTGTTGGAAAGTGTTAATAAAAATGGGTCGAGCCTTGAAACGCTCTGATAAAACTGCCTAACCATCCAGCAAGGTGAGACTCGGTTAATCTGCTTGTTTCAACTTTTAGTCGTGCATTTATACTCGACAGCTGACCACAGCTAGATAGTTAGCATATCACAACACAAAATAACTGTTAAGATCTGATTCAGAGAGGCAGAATCATAATTGAGAAAGCCAGAGGAACAACAGAGAGGTGGCATTTTCATGCAACAACGCTTCGTACTTCACTTTCACGAACTAGTGTACCCTCATACGTGTCATATTTTTATCACCCTGTAATATTAATTTTAAAAGGCTGGACTCATTTTCACGACACCTTAAAAGAATGCATCTTTCTCCCTCAATCAGATTCGCCCCACCAGTGGCTGAGAGGTTCTGCTCTCGAAGCTGGTAGACGGGAGGTGCTGGGTTCGAACCCAATCGCGCTCGTCGGCCTAACTGTTTCGGAGTTTTCGTGGTTTTCTTCGAAACTGTGGATCCCCATGCGTAAATACGGGTTAGGTTCCCTTAGAAAGACCCCCACGAAGGGCACCCCCCCCCCGGGCCCATATCCCACGTGTTGATAATTGGCCGTCATAAACACAAACCAAACCCTCAATCAGATTAAACTGTATGTTCAGGCCATGGATTGTAGGGTAAAGAACTTCTTTTTCGTTGAGCTGTACTATGTGTATATGTTTCTTCTACTACTTTTGAACCTTTTAATATACGTTTTAAAATTACTATGTTCAAGAATTATCAGAAATAATTTAATATCGAAATATCTATGTGCAAATTAAGTTCATTGTTTGTTTCGCATTAGCATAATATTTTCTTAAGATTTTTATCTCTTTTTAATTATAGCAATAAGCATTACATTTGTGAATACACCATCATATTTACTTTCTTTCTCAGCTTTGGTATTTAATTCATATATTAAATGAAATTAAATCTGTGAACATGAATTGAATTATGATATTATTATTCAAATCTCAAATTTCCCGAATTCGAATAAAAAGGGAAATATGGAGAGAGAAAATTGTTTCTCCAGAATTATTCAATCGAATTTAAATTAAATTTATTTTATTACTTTTTCCACGTATTTAGGTTATGCGTTATTGTTAGTACATTAACTTGAATTTATGCATTACAGAAGTTTAATTCAATCACAGTCCAACTTTTGACTGACAATCTCTGATCTGAATTCAATTTGACTATTTGTTTGATAAATTTAGTTATTGTTAATGATAAATCACTAATTAATCATACTAAGAGAAATGTCCACACTGTCCATTCATATTTAGAATGAGCAAAATTTTTATCCTGTTTACTTAGAAGTTAAATTTTTATCGGAATGATTGCGTTTTGCCAATTCACTTAATAAAATCATCATTATATTAGAAAAGATTTAGCAATTTTCGGTTAAAATAGAAATTCTAATTTGATATTGTCTACTATAGGTAAACGAGATTAATGATCGAAAATATATTAACTGCATTGTAATTATCTGATTAGAACTTGGTTATTTATGGCCCAGTGCATACATTTTCCATCTTAGCCGTTTTCTTTTCTTTTTTTTTTCTTTTATTCTAATGACAGGGTGTAAGTGAATTTCATTGTAATCACCACTGCTTTAAATCACTGCTCATGTTTTGACTGGCAATCATTGATCTGAATTCCGTTTGACTATTTGTTTGATAAATTTAGCTATTGTCAATAATTAATCACTCTTAAGAGGCTACTTCAGTCAAATGAAAAGACCCGTTCGCTAATGCTAATCCTATGGAAGAAATTTATAACGATATCTCGGTTGCATTTCAATATTTTTAAATGATTTTTTTTTGCATTGGATAGCTGAGATCAATCTGTATGCAGGCCGTTTTTTACTTTTTCTATTTTGATTACAATTTTTTTTTTATGAGGATGCTTTCAGTTTCAAAACCGGTTCCGAAAATGAAAGCGTCATCATTAAAAATATCTGTGAACAAAATAGAAAATGTAAAAAACGGCCTTTGTACAGTTCGATCTCAGCTATCCAATGCAAAAAAAAAAAAATTATATAAAAATATTGAAATGCAACCGAGATATCGTTATAAATTTCTTCCATAGGATTAGCATTAGCGAACGGGTCTTCTCACTTGACTGAAGTAGCCACTTAAGAGTCTACAATAGTCGCTGGAAGAAACTTGGACGCTAATGTTAAACCTGTGTGAGAAATCTTTACAGATTTCTCGCTTGTATTTTAATATTTTTAAGTGATTTTTTTTTCATATTATATCTGATGTCGATATCCATTTTTGTTCGTTTGTATTTTTTAGATTTTAGCTAGGGTTTTTCTATATATGGATACTTTCAATTCTGGAACCGGTTGTAACCAGTTTTATCTTCATAATAAAACTGTAACCGAAATTTTTAAAAAATGCAAAAGCATAACAATATACTATATCGACCTCAGGTAGCCTATATAAAAAACCCGTTTTAAAATATTAAATTACAGCGAGAAATCTGTAGATACTTGTCCCATAGGTTTAACATTTGCATTCGAGTTTCTCCACGTGACTAGTATAGGCTTTTAATCATATTTTCAAAAATGCCTGTAATGTCAACTCTGATTTATATTATCAGACTTTTATAATTTTTATGCGAAATTTTATTTTTATAACCAAATAACTGCAATGTGCATGTTATATTTGATAATGATATGAGTTATGGTACAGTTTCTGTATTTTATTAAACGAATGAAGATATAGAGAAGCCTTAAAAAACTGACATTAATAAATAAATACGCAAAACAAACATAAAAATGACACAAAAATAAGGTACAACTTATGTTTCAGACTGAAAAATGCGAGGTTTTAATACAGAAGCAGTAAAAAATTTAAAAATACATTATTGTACTGCAACAAATGCTTTAGATACTATTGTTGAAATTTTTATAGCAACATATTTTAGCTATATAATGTACTATCTTCAATAGCTAAAATTTAATTGAAATTTTCAATCTGTTTACTTGATAGATTAATTCTTTCCTGGAGCTACCTGAAACTGCGTATTAGATTATATTAATATAAAACAAACAAAATTATCAATTGTGAAATTCCAGATAACTACTTAATCCCCCCCACCCACCCCACCCCCCCCCTGCGGACTATATTCACGCGCGGGGATAATCAGCCGTAACAACATCTTCTCTACCCCACCAACCTAATGATTAGGTAGTAAACACGCCAATGTTTAGTTCCGATTTTTGGAAAATTTTTACCTATTAAATACCTACATGTATTTTTTTTTTAAACTTCTAATGTAAGTTGATATTTATTTTATGTTACTTTATGGTTATTGTTAGGGTTTCGTTCACCTGGCGAAAAAAATATATAAAAATAGCAAATAAAGCCTTTGTGCATTACTTTAATTTCCCCTTTTTTAGTTTCTTTTTCTCGCCTTCCCCGATAGATGTCGCTACTTGTCCACCCAGTCATTTCCACTGCTTCTCTCTCATTGGTTGTTTTTGGCGGCTTCGCTATCCGCATCGGGTATATAAGCCAGCGCGTCTCTGCCTATCATTTTGCTCAGCCTTGATTTTCCGAGCACGCTATTCCTTTTTCCCTATCTTGCACTGAAAAAGAATCTCCCTAGTACATTCGAAACAGCTGTTTGCTGCTTTTCATGTATTATTTGTGCATTTTCAAACGTTGGTTTTTCTGCTTTTTAATTCTTTGAAACCCTTATAGTCTCACTGTCTTTATCTGTCTGTCCGTCCGTCACAGGCTCGTACTCCGAAACTATTTAAGTTACAGACTTGAAAATTTTTTTTAAACATTGAGCTGAATACCCCCCCCCCCCCCCGTTACATCCAAAATCATAAAATTTTGAAAAAGTCTTATATTTTTGGAGTTTTTATAAATTCAGTCATTTCTGCGACATTACATAATCTTAATTTCGTGGAAGTTATAACCCAGTTGGTAATGTTAATGGATTCATAGGCAGAAAGTTGTCAGTTCAAATCCGCCGATTTAATTTTTTTACGGAATTTCTTTTTAAAAGTAAATTTGCGAAGTAATATGTGTTCCTCCCCCTCCCCTAAAAAAGAAAAGGATAAACATTTTAAAAACTGAGTTGCATTGATTATTTTTAACTTAAATTTGTATTTAATTTAGCAGAATTTCTTTTGAAAAATAAATTTGTGGAATATTGTATGTCGCTTCTCCCCCCCCCCCCCCCCCCGAAAAAAAAGAAGGAAAACCCTAAAAAAGAATTAAGCTTTTAAAAATTGATTAAGGTCAGAGGAATAAATATTGGATTCCCTGATTTTTTTTATTTGGTGCTGCCATCTACTGGCAATTTTGTGAAATAATAGATTTCTATGGACAATTTTTTCAAGTTATCTACAAGATTGTTGAGGAATTGAAAGGTAGTTTTTCTTTCAAATTTTAATATATATTTTTAATGTACCAGTCTTTTTTGGCGCTATCTAGTGAGTTTTTGAAAAGGGGAAGAATTAATATGGATTTTTTTCTTAATTATTTTGGCAAGTCAAATATGTTTTAAGCAATTTTTTGCTTTTAAAATTATTATTTTTAATTTATACCTCCGCTAAACTTTTGAAATTGATGAATTTAAAAATATTCGGAATTTTTAAAATAATTTTACTTGAATATTTTTAATTTGATTAACTATAACTGTTAATTATAAATTAACAATTCTGATTTATTAATTGTGTCGGCTAGTTGCAAAACCGGCAAACTCCTCAAAATTGGAAAAGTATTTTCTTAGTTTTTTTTTTAAGGTCTAAGTAAACATTTCTACTATCTGGAAACAAAAAACCATGCCAAAACCGATCGAATATATTATCCTAATGACTATAAAAATAAAGAGTTTTGGTTCCATTCTTATTTTGGCTAAGTGTGGAAAAAATTAGCTTTCCCCATAAATTTTATTTTTTGGATATGGCCGGCTTTGCAACTTATCGACACAATTTAAGGATAAAGTGTTTAAAAAGACATACTAAATGAAACTCTCAGTGCGATCACACTTACCCACTTGTTTCACTCTTGAGTACCATTACAGAATGAAATAAACAACGAGAAGGAAATATATCAAGTAATTACATTAGTTTTCCTCAATGTATTTTTATTGTCCTACTCGAAGTAAGCAGTTGAAATATTTATAAAAAAAGACAAAAATTGCAACTGTTAATTACAAGCTTGTATTTTTTTATTATTTATTTATTTATTAATTGCCTTCTGGTGAAGCTTTGTGTTTATTTTATGTTAGTTTATGTTCATTCGTTCACTCCTGAGTACCATTGCAGAATGGAATAAGAAAGTATAAAAATATATATCAAGTAATTACATTAGGTTTATTTAATGTGTTCTTATTACTCAAAAAGAAAAAAAATCACCTGTTAATTACATGTTTTTTTTTTGGTTTTTTTTTGGCTCTTGATGAAGCTGTGTTTATTTTATGTTGGTTTATGTTTATTTGCTCACTCTTGAGTACCCTTCCAGAATTAAATAAACAACGAGAAAAAAAAATATATCTGCTAAGTACATTAGTTACTTTTTTTTAACGTGTTCTTATTGTCCCATTAGAAGTAATCCTAAGATTTTATGCTAAAAAGCACATCCACATTTTAAAATTCAAATTTATCCTCTGTAATAAATATAAAGATAAAATACGTGTTATGCTTATAAGCTAGCTTGTGAGTTCTGGAGGCAGCGATTTAAAGGAAAAGCTCAAGTTTTCGTTAGCAGCTGGGGTTGTGCTATCTCAAACTGTAAGATTTCTCAAAGTAACTTTTAAATCTCAGTCACCAGGGTTCGTAAATATTATGATATATTCAAAAATATAAAAAAAATATGCCATGTTTTGATGTATATCCTATATTTTCAAAATAGCCAACTCACTGCAGACAATAAATATTTACAAGAATAAGATAAATTAGAAACTAAACCATATCACACTTAACATGAAAACTTAATCAAAATTCTAAAAATGCATTTCTCTTTTCCCTTTTTTTCATTTAAAACAAAATTGAAGATCAGGTGATTGAAAACAAGTACAATTTGCTTTATCCACTTATTAAAAAAAAAAAAAAACTTTAGTATTCAATATCCAGAAATCAAAAATTTATAAAATGAAATTTTAAATACAAAACAGTTTTTTTATTGAAGAATTTTCACATAAATGCAACGTTGTCGTGTTTTATTTACTAATATGCTGTACAGTTTAGATTCAACTAAACCAAAATCAGAAAAGATTCTTTTCTAATGAAGCTGCATATAGCTGATTATCTAAATTAGACAGTTTATCCTTCAGTGGATATTCTGAATTAATTGTATCGCATAATTATCAGTTCTACATTTAAAAATAAAAACTTCAAACCTAAAGCTTGAAAAAGATACTTTTTTTCTACTTTTACTAAATAAGTCACTGCTACCGACTAAAGTTCTTTATCTACAGAATGACACAGTCAATAGCACTTGAAAACTTCATTTACACTTGTTTTGATTGAAAATATCAAAATTATCTTGCACAGTGATTTCTGAAAATAAATATGAAATATATAAAATATCAAACTTCTTAATATTTTGAAAATAAATATCAAGTATGCCAAAATATCGAAAATATAAAAAAACATGATATAAAAAAAAATATATATATCAAGATATATATCATGAAATATATCCATTGATAAATATCAACGAATCCTCTTAATCCCAAAGCAAATATTACTAGGATTTTACACTTTAATATGTTAAGCTATTGAAATTCGAAAAAAGAAGTTTTGTGCAATTAATTTGAGCGTCTTAAAGGTTGAGAAATAGCCATATACAGGTTTCCACGACTAATGCGACTAATTAACCATGCGATATTACTACGCTAATAAAAACATGCATTGAATGCAAAAAACAGCGATAGATTCGCTATTAACTGTCTCAGAAACCCACTATACATAAAGAGAAAATATAACAATGTACTATGATATTGTTTTTGATGTACTATTGCTAGAAAGTACATATTACAACTTGATTTGAAACTTTAAGAAGTTTTGTGCAATTAATTTGAGCGTCTTAAAGGTTGAGAAATAGACAATGAATACAGGTTTCCACGACTAATGCGACTAATTAACCATGCGATATTACTACGCTAATAAAAACATGCACTGAATGCAAAAAACTGCAATAGATTCTCTATTAACTGTCTCAGAAACCCACTATACATAAAGAGAAAATATAATAATGTACTATGATATTGTTTTTGATGTACTATTGCTAGAAAGTACATATTACAACTTGATTTGAAACTTTAAGAAGTTTTGTGCAATTAATTTGAGCGTCTTAAAGGTTGAGAAATAGACAATGAATACAGGTTTCCACGACTAATGCGACTAATTAACCATGCGATATTACTACGCTAATAAAAACATGCACTGAATGCAAAAAACTGCAATAGATTCTCTATTAACTGTCTCAGAAACCCACTATACATAAAGAGAAAATATAATAATGTACTATGATATTGTTTTTGATGTACTATTGCTAGAAAGTACATATTACAACTTGATTTGAAACTTTAAGAAGTTTTGTGCAATTAATTTGAGCGTCTTAAAGGTTGAGAAATAGACAATGAATACAGGTTTCCACGACTAATGCGACTAATTAACCATGCGATATTACTACGCTAATAAAAACATGCACTGAATGCAAAAAACTGCAATAGATTCTCTATTAACTGTCTCAGAAACCCACTATACATAAAGAGAAAATATAATAATGTACTATGATATTGTTTTTGATGTACTATTGCTAGAAAGTACATATTACAACTTGATTTGAAACTTTAAGAAGTTTTGTGCAATTAATTTGAGCGTCTTAAATTTGAGAAATAGACAATGAATACAGGTTTCCACGACTAATGCGACTAATTAACCATGCGATATTACTACGCTAATAAAAACATGCACTGAATGCAAAAAACTGCAATAGATTCTCTATTAACTGTCTCAGAAACCCACTATACATAAAGAGAAAATATAATAATGTACTATGATATTGTTTTTGATGTACTATTGCTAGAAAGTACATATTACAACTTGATTTGAAACTTTAAGAAGTTTTGTGCAATTAATTTGAGCGTCTTAAAGGTTGAGAAATAGCCATATACAGGTTTCCACGACTAATGCGACTAATTAACCATGCGATATTACTACGCTAATAAAAACATGCACTGAATGCAAAAAACTGCAATAGATTCTCTATTAACTGTCTCAGAAACTCACTATACATGAAGAGAAAATATAATAACGTACTATTGCTAGAAAGTACATACTACAGATTGATTTGAAACTTTAAGAAAAGTTTATCTAATTTTCTTGAAATTCTATTAGCATAAACAAGTTAGCTAATTTAATAAATAACAATCGAGCAACATTGAAAAGTCAATTTTAATTTTAATGCTGCATTACTACAATTCTTTAAGTTTTTTATGTTAATTCACTTATCATTAGGTTAATATTCACAAAATTACTTAATTTGATTTAAAACTTATTGTAATACAATTTGATTACTTCAAACTTACATACTTTAATTTATTTAAGCGAAAATTTAATATTTACCAAAGTCACCACGTTTTTCTCTTCGTTTTAGATTACATCTTGCAGTAACACAAAATTTTATTATCTAATCCTTGATGCACATGCATACTTCCACTGATGCCCGAGTTCATATCTATCAAATGCTGTCTTTGGGAATTCTAATTTTTCAAAAGCTTCTTAGAATTATTTTAATGTTATTTATCCCTGCAAATTTGACTTTCAAAAATTCGACGCAATCTTGCTTTCCACCCATTTTGTGCTTGGCGCACTAATCGTAATTTTATCTGCATTAACGGAGGTAGCATCTAAAAAACGTTTACTGCACTAACTGAAAATCGCACTAATTGAAACCGTACTAAGCGAGGTATATCTGAATTTACTAAAGTCATAATCATTGTTGGCGCCATCTATCGACTAAAATTTGAACTATCGTTAGAATTCTTGTGCACAAAATATATAATCTAACTTTTAACATGACACTTATCTCATCTTTATATTTATTATAGTTAAAGAATTATTGAATTTGAAAATTTTGGTTTCTGTTTTCTGACACTGTGTACGTTCCAGTGGTATTAGAAACTTCTTTTCTTTTTATTTCAATTTAACTTCTACATTTATATTTGCTCTTTTTATTTTTAGGACTGTGAAATAAGCTATAAGTAAGACTTTTTTTTATACAAAAAAAATATTTATAAAATCAATAGATTAAGAGCCTTTATTTTGAAATTCAGAAAAAAAGTGATATTTTGATAGTTGTATTTTTTAATTGGCTTGATTTTTTTTATGTTGAAATAGATTATATTTCATAAATATTGTACAATTTTGAAGCCCTGAAAAAAATTCCTGTTTCCTGTAGAAAATGTCAAAGTTCAAGATCATGAATCCCTTTTTTCATGTAACTTGAAATGCCAGTATGTTTGAATTGCTATATCTCTTGGAAAGCATCAACATCCCAAAATTCATTTGTCATAAACTGATAGTATAACACGACATGCTTAGTAAAATTTAATTGGTTCCATGGGGCATTGTTAATTTTCATTGTTATGTTGCCACAAAATGCAATCAAAATGACGTTTTAGTCCGTTTTCTGCACTTATTATCTTAGTTACGCAATAGTACCCCAAACTTTTTCTTATAGAATATGAAAGTTTTCTATTAGGACAAGCTGAGTAATGTAGAACTTTACCGGGATATTGATGCTCTTAGCAGATATAATCTGTTAAATACTTAAAAGTTTCAAAATCTGAAACTTTTGAATTAGTCCTATCTCAAAACAGCATGACAGTTGACTAAAACAAAATATATCAGGTAGTAGTTGAACATATGTACAAAAACATGGAAACGAAAAATAAGTGGGGTCTCATGCTATATTCAGAAAAAAAAATGACAAAAGTTACAAAAATCCAGTGTCAATAGCAGGCTTTTTCCCTATCAAAAAATGATTTATCCCATTTCTCTTTCCCTTTCCTTATGTCTTTCCCCTATGAGGAAATGGAACATCCCTTTTCTCTTTGTCCTTGTAGGGGTGCATTTTTGTAACTTTTGTCATTTTTTTTCTTTAGAAAATAGCATGAGACCCCACTTATTTTTCTTTTCCATGATTGTGTACATATGTTCAACTACTACCTGATATATTTTGTTTTATTCAACTGTGATGCTGTTTTGAGATAGGACTAATTTAAAAGTTGCAGATTTTGAAATTTTTGAATACTTAACAGATTATATCTGCTAACAGCATCGATATGCCCGTAAAGTTCTATATTACTTAGCTTGTCCTAATAGTAAACTTTCATATTCTATAAGAAAAAAATTTGGGTACTATTGCTTAACTAAGATAGTAAGTGCAGAAAACGGACAAAAACGTCATTTTGATTGCATTTTGTGGCTACATAACAATGAAAATTAAGAATGCCCCATGGAACCAAGTAAATTTTACTAAGCATGTAGCGTTATACTAACGGTTTATGACAAAAGAATTTTGGGATGTTGTTGTTTTCCAGAGATATAGCAATCCAAGCATACTGGCATTTAAATTTTCATGAAAAATGGGATTCATGGTCTTGGACTTTGACATTTTCTACAGGATACAGGAAATTTTTTCAGAGCTTCAAAATTTCACATTATTCATTAAGTATGATCTACTTCAACATAAAAAAAATAATCAAGCAAAACAAGAAATACAACTATCGCATTTTGTCTGATTTTCAAAATAATGGCTCTTAAGAATATGTTACCGCATTACCACTACTGCAAATAGCAACACATGAAATTATCATAGAGATACGTAATTATTATGCGTCTGGCAATACTGTATTAGGAAGTCAAGTGAAGAATTCACAATATAAATTTACTCACAGCAAAACGATCTGATCTGCGCTCTAAATTTCCAGATCCCGTGGCTGAGGCGGAAACGCTGGGGAGTTGCATTCCGTTAAATGCAGTTCCTGAGCCTTTCAATTGAATTCCGATAAGTGTACTTCGCTATTTATTACACACGTTTAAGGGATGTCTGCTCATTTCTGCTTTAGGGCGCGATTATGCATTGCAGAAACTTGATTAAAGCTCGGCCTCGGAATTTATATGACGGTGATCGATAGAGAATTCGGCCATTCTCAGGCGTTGTCCAAACGGGTGTAAAAGCTCTGGGAATACTTTAAATTATTTACTAATGAATCTGTCTAATATGTCGTTTGCGACAGAGTATTCAGTATCTGTTTTTCGAAGAATATGAAATTCCAACTTATTAAATTTTAATGTACATATACTTGTTAATTTTATATTAAAACAGTTGTAAATTTTAATCAGTATTTGATATAGTGGCATATGACACATATAACTGTTATATTTATTAAATTTAATCCTTGACAATTATTAAATTTTGATTATTAAATTTAATCCTTGGTATAGGAGGAGTCTAAATAAATAAAAGTAAATTTGCAAAGAGAATAGAAATGATTGACACAAACATTATATTTTATGAGAGAATGTATGGCTGGAAATGAAGTGTTAAAAAACATGATGTGCTTCTTTTTGAAGAAAAAAAAAGTATTTTCTTTTTTCTTTCTTTCTTTTTTTTCCATTTCGATCAAATATTTTTTTACATGTCGAACATAAGAAGGATTAAATTTTTTCTAAGTAATCTTTATTTACTGCTAATCAGCAGAAGTGTTTAAAATGCGGAGAGAGACTATCACTTGTGGATAGCCAATTTTGACTATTGAGTCTAGACACAGCCATTTTAAAGTAATCTAGTACATTTTCGTTTTTATGACAAACCGGAATTTTTTTGAGACATAGTAAATAATGAGACTTCCTGATGCGATTAAAAAAAGAAAAACTTTATAAATGGTGTAAATTTCAGCAGTAGTAGATTCTAAGATAAGCTTCTCTTGTCTTTGGGCAAAAACGTCTGCAATTTCTATGACGTCAGCATCCTGCATTGGATCGGGTAAACTTTTGTTGGTGTTGTTGCAATATATATTCAATTATTCTACTGGGCTGACTCCAATTTTATTGAGTTCGTGTTGGGTTGGGGTTCGACTCTTCCAGGTCGGGCTCGGGTAAACTTTTGTTGGTGTTGTTGCAATATATATTCAATTATTCTACTGGGCTGACTCTAATTTTATCGGGTTCGTGTTGGATTGGGGTTTGACTCTTGCACGTCGGGCTTGGGTATACTCGATATTTTTCAAACGAAAAATCCAGGTTATTGCATCGGGTAAAAAACTACGTACTTGAATATCAATGAATTTATAAAGGATTTATTTTTGTAATATTAGAGATATTACTATTTTTTACAAGATTGCATTTGCAAATGGATTAATTCTCTTTTATTTGGTAATTCAAAATCAAAGAAATGAACACCCGAATTAATTTTGTTTTCGGGTCATGCGTCGCATTCGGATTTAAATAGTTTGGGTTTGAATCGGATTCGAGTGAAGTGTGTCGTGTTGCCGTTCGAAAAAAAAAATTCAAATTCGGGTCGGCGTGTGGGTCTACGAAAGTTACTTTTGTCGGATTAAGGCCGTGTTTTAGATTAATTTCAAAAGGAATGTTCGAAATCCAAAAGTGTATTACTGATACGAGTAGTATCCTATGTAAATTCCAGTATGTGTAAAGCACATTAAAAATATATGGAAAAATTTCATGGGGATGCGGAACCCTTTTAGGATCTGGTGCTTTATGGAGTACTTTTGGTCTGAATTTGACAAGTAAACACTGTAAAAAAAATTCCGTTAAAATACGGAAATTGTACTGGCAATCGAGACGCCAGTACTATTTCCGTATTTTAACGGAATTTTTCCCCGTAAATTCCAGAAAAAATTCCGTTTTTTTGCAAAATTTACGGGAAAAATATTCCTTTAAAGTACGGAAAGAGTACTGGCGTCTCGATTGCCAGTACAATTTCCGTATTTTAACGGATTTTTTTTTTTTTTTTTTTTTTTTTTTTTTTTTTTTTTTTTTTTTTTTTTTTTACAGTGAGGAAGGAAAAATTGTTGATGAAATGTTGATGCTAAATTTATTAATGATATATATCGTTTATTTTTAAAATATAAAAAAAATAATATGTAAATTTATGACTGAAAAAATACATGCATTTAAATACTCTATGGTAAAAATTAATTATGACAGAAATTTTCTATCATAGAATAATAATACTATTTTCTAACACTTGTACCATAGAAAATCTTAATATTTCTGCAAATGAACGACATTCAGTGAACTTCTCATCGAAATTCTCGCATTTTGTGCAATTTTCTTTATTCATCACTTTTATGATGTTCGGTTTTCGACAATAAAAGCTGAAGGCTCATTTTACAGAATGAAGTTCGCATCTGAAGCATCATTCTAGAAAGATTTCAGCCATTCTGAAGAGATAAATAATAGAACAAATAAGAAGCAGATGCGTGCTAGGAAAATCTAGGAAAGGAAAAGTAAGTGAAGAGTTTAGTTGGCAATGGATTAGAGTGTCCTGATAAAGTTTTAGTCGTTCCTACAATAGTTACATCTGAATGAATTTTCAGGTAATCTGGAGTGTTCATATTGTTCTTAGTTGAGAAGTACCTTCATAAAGTTTTCTTTCGAATAGAAGTTATATTCTGGAACTTAAGCTTTATATGTGACTTAACAGTATGACATTGAATGTCTCTTTGAATCGCTTTTAGATGAAAAATGGCAACAAATGTGGTATGGAGCAAGGCATATAACAAAATCTGAAAATTTTCACTATGCAAATTAAAACCATTTATCAACTTATGTGTACCGCAAAAAAATGTAGGCCTTATTACATGACATTATAAAATTACATTTCAAATTTTCTTTAACAAAAATAGCTTCAGTGGCATTTTTACACTGTAAAAAAAAATCTGTAAATTTACTAAAGTTTTTCTAGGAAACTGGGATTCCTAGAAATTTTTATGTAACGACAACAACAAAAATTCATGTAACAGATACACTTTTACACCGAAAATCACAAAATATGTAAGGTTACTAATAATTAATTGTTTAGGAAACTGGGATGCCTAGAACTTTTCATGTAACTGCAACCAGGGTTACAGATAAAATTTTAGTAAGATTACTGTAATTTTAGCAGATTCATTTGTAAAGCTACAGATTCCTGTAGATTTATAAAAACTAGTTTTGTACATTTACAGATTTTTTTGTACAGTTGCAGATGAAAGTTTAGTAAGCATGTAACTTTACATCTGTAGAGCTACAGATTTTTTTTTTTTTTTTACAGTATAGACGTTCGCAGTGAAAACGTATAGTCTCTTTCTCAAGTCTAAAAAAGAAAAAAAATATTATTTCATTGCGCTTACATATTACCGCTGAAGATTGATAAATTTATTTACGGAAAATTTGCCAAAATCTCGGAATACGATTTTCAAGAAAAGTCTACATTCTGGTAAATCATGAAAAAGGAAAATGAAACATCAAGTATAAAAAACTATAATATCACTTATAAAATGTTCTTTAGTCAAAAAGTTGATTAATAGTAGGATTTACTGGAGGATTGAACATACTTGTCAGGGAATTGTAGAAGATTTTTAAAATACATGTACAGTGTAACCTCTGAATAACGATTACCCGTGGGACCGGTGAAAAGTGACCGCTCTTCAGAGGTGGGTGTTATTCAGAGGTTTCATTTTAAAAATATCAAAATTACATAAATTTAAATAGAGATACACACAATCATTTTAGTTAATCCTCATTGTTTTAATGTAAGAAAATCAGTGATTTTCAGTTGCTTTTTTTTCTTTGGCTGCAAATGCTTTTTGGATTAATGAAATTTTGGGTTATTCTATAAATTATTTCCTCTTCCTCTCTCCTATCTTCAACTATTTACTGCATGGAATCAAATGTGGCAGTAACTGCCAAATTTTTGACCAGACAAACAAACTGGCCTTTATGTTACTTATGCTTGCCTTTCTAAGTATATTATATAAAATTATCCCATTGTCATTAATATCTTCATTTTCTGTTTGTTCACATATCAAGTAAATTTTGTTTGATCTGCTTCACATTTCGGTTTGCAAATAAATATAAAATTGTATTAGACGCTGTAAAAAAATTTTCTCGTGACTTTTGAGTGCCCGTTGTTCAGAATTCCTTATTTAGAGGTTCGTACTAAGGTTAATGCTATAGAACGTGTTTCGTTCCATCAACATGTGGCCGGTATTCGGAGGTTTTCGTTGTTTAGAGGTAGCCGTTCAAGGAGGTTTCACTGTATTTAACTAAAACTATTAGTATTGATCTGTATTTATTACTGATGTTAATTGAATGACTGGAACTTTCTATTAGTCAAAACAAATGAAATATTAATGCACTATAAACATTAAAATTTTTAGACCAATCACAAAAAAATATTAATAGTCATTTGTTAATAACAAGTAACAGATAACAGGTTTAACCCGAGAGTAACTTAAAAAATTCATGTTCTTTAAATAAGCAAAGGTTAGAGTGACAGCTTTTATAATAGAATATGTTCCCTAGAACTAATTAGTAGCGTAATAAACACACACAAGCCTTCCTCATCCCAAGAAAAAAAATATTCTTTTCCCTTACATATTATTCCTATGAAACGTACTAGTGGATACATTTTCACCCATTGCAAAACAACTGAATATTTTTATTACACTACAATATCAGTTCTAATTGAAATTGTTTTATATCAGTTTTATAAAATCCGACTTTTTGACAAAATCATGTGATGCAAATTGCATTCTAATACCACAATTTGTTAAAATTTTTATGAGTATTTTGTAGATGAGCAGACTTGTGGTACACACGATATCACTGTTGACAATTTAGAGAATATTTTTATTTAAAAATTAAGAAATCATACGAGAAATTCCGAATAGTAATTACTATTTTATTTAACCCTTTTGCTCGCGAATTTAGGAAAAAATTCATTATATATTATCTTATTATTCATTATTATTATTCATTATTATTCATTATCATTATTATTCATTATCTATATATACTTAAAATGTTGTTTTAGATTCTCAGAAGAAGAAATTTTTCTTTATATAAGTTGTAATTTTTCCAACTAAGGGAAAAAGTATGCAGACAGACTTTAGAAACCAGGAATTTATTTTGCCTAAATTGTTAATGTTCTTTTGCTTGAGGTAGCTGGACAACACAATTCACTCAGATAACCTTTTGACTATGTCAAACATCTGGTCTAAAATTTCTCACATTATCGGAATATACATACATTTATTTTTTTCTTTTTATGTATTATTTTCTTCAACATATCGGTAGACCATAAACCTTTGGGTCTTGTGCTGTGATTTATTTTCAAAAATTATCTCAAATTTGAAGCTACGATGAAATTTGAAAGCTTAAAAGATGCCACTCATAGTAAAAGTTAGTCCGAAGAAGATTTAAAAAAATTGTATTTTTGACTTAAATTAGGGGCCTCATATGAGGTTTAAGTGAGCAAGAGGGTTAATGTCGAAAATTTTGTAATTAAATATAGCGAAAACTACTATTCGGAATTTGTGGTATGAACTCGAAATTTACTGCTGAGTATTTGGGTTAGGGACTATAAATATTATTTAAGATGTCTTTTATAATAATCCCTAAACGAATCACTCAGCAAGATTTTATTTTTGGAGCATAAATAACTCAGAAAAAAGCAATTCATTCTCACTATGTAATGAATAAATAACATAATAAACTTTTTTTTCTTCGATATTTAGTAAGGTTTCACTATGAGCTGGCTCAAACATCTTGGCAAAAAAAAACAAGATTTTTTTTTTCTTTCTGATATTTCTTAAGTTGCTGATGCAGTTAGTTCAGAATACGCACTGTGATTAGCTGTTGTCTGAAAGGTACATTTTGTAAATAACTTGTGTTACATGAATTTACATTTACTGTCTGAGTTGATTCTGTGTTGTAAAACATAGCATAAAATGAGTCAAGATTATCAGAGACAGTGTATACTAGCTTAACGCTGTAGATTGTAGATTTGCCACATTTCAGTTGTACTTACTCCATGTTAATCATGTGAGAACGAAGTTCTTTTGAGACTGAACTACATAAATATCTCACTAACATCTCCCTTTAAGGTACACATAGAATAGATCTCGTTAGACGAGTTAAAGGAATTATATGTTGTTTGCTTGCGACATTGGAAACTACGTTATCGAGAAATCTCTGCGATACTTTATATTACGCATATTGTATTGTTCTAATGCCGTACTATTCCTCTACAGCACTGAATAATTCATGATGTACAGAAGGTCGATCGCACGTTTTAGAAACACTTTTCACAGTAAATTTCTAAGCATAAATTGCTTATTTCTGGCGCCTTTTTGACTCTGCTGAATAGCCGTGACTCGTCGTTATAGTTCTGGGTAGAAATTTCTGTGATAGTAAAATTTTTCTTACAACAATCATGGCAATTTTTTCTCACATCTCTTGGTCCCCTTTTCAGAGTATTTTCAGTTTTCGCGGGTGTTGTATTCTCAATAGTCGCTTTAAGAAACACCTGTCAAGTGCTAAATGAAAATTTATAGCATTTTGACTCTGCTGAATAGCCTTGACTCTTCGCCATAGTTCTGGATTGAAATTTCTTTGATATTAAAATTTTACTCACTTCAGTCAAGGTAATTTTTCTTCACATCTCTTGCTCACTTTTCCGGAGTATTTTCAGTGTTCGTGGGTGCTGTATTCTTAACAGTCGCTTTAAGAAACACCTATCAAGTGCTAAATAAGAAATTTATGGCATTTTGACTCTGCTGATAGACTTGACTTTTCTTTATAGTTCTGGCTTGAAATTTCTTTGATAGTAAAATTTTAGCTACTACAGTGAAGGTAATATTTCATCATAATTCGTGGTCAAGTTTTCGGAGATTTTCAGTGTTCGTGGGTGTTTTATTCTTAAGACTCGCTTTAAGAAACACCTATCAAGTGCTAAATAAGAAATTTATGGCATTTTGACTCTGCTGATAGACTTGACTTTTCTTTATAGTTCTGGCTTGAAATTTCTTTGATAGTAAAATTTTAGCTACTACAGTGAAGGTAATATTTCATCATATTTCGTGGTCAAGTTTTCGGAGATTTTCAGTGTTCGTGGGTGTTTTATTCTTAAGACTCGCTTTAAGAAACACCTATCAAGTGCTAAATGAAAATTTATGACACGATGAGATAAAATATGTCTTCATTAACCTAGTGTAATCTGGCTGTAACAAAAACAGTACATTTTTTAAAAATCTATCAATGGACGAAGGCCAACAAAATGGGTTCATGAATGTAAAGTACAGTTTCTCAAGATATTCATGATTGTTGCTGAATTTTGTTACGAAGTTGATTAATAAAATAAAAAAATATTTTAGGAAAAACTAAAGTAAACCCATTCTATTTATAAAATATTATAAAAGGCATTTTTGACGCCAACATTCTATATTTATATGGAAAAGACATCAGTATAATCGAGCTTTATACGTAGGCACACATGGAAGCCCAATGACATATATCTAGCAATTAACAAACTAATAAATCACAAGAGGAAATAAATTGTGTTTCATTTGAAGAAATACCTGTAGATTCACTGGAAGCTTTCCTTGAAACTTTTCTCTGATTTCTTTGTTAAACTGACGTTAGACAGATGGCATTCGCGAACATTGAAAATACTTCGAAAATCTTCACATAGAAAGTGTGGGATAAAATTGTCATAACCGGAGCAAGAAAATTTTTATTATCATAGAAATTTCAAGTCAGAGCTTATACAAGATTTAAGGTTATCTAATAGAGTCATAATGTCGCAAGAAACATAGAAGCACTTATACACAGAAATTGATAGTGAAAATCTTTTCATAAAGTGCAATCGACCTTCTGCACTTGCTCTGATGAATCAATAAGTTCTGATAAAAACCAAATCCTTTCCAATCTTAACCCTTAAATGTCTGGTGTTGCTTTTCGGCAACATACCCAATTTAGGCTCTAAAATACTATTAGAATAATATTAAAGCTATAATGCCTAATGTTGCCAATAAAATACATTCTGAAAATATTATTAAATCGATTTTCAAAATGTAGATGACAACACTTGTGCTGTTTAAGAATAAAGATAGATTTATTTTTTCAATTGTTGCTACTTGTTCTTTTTGTTTTGTTTGGGAGCTTGCGAAATACCCAATTTTGACCTGCAGTGAGCAAGTAAAATTTATTTCTTATTATAGTTCCTAAAATTCTTGTGTGTTTAATATTATAGAATTTTATCAAGGGAAATTATTTTTTCAATTAAACACCAGTATTGCCGATTAGTAACAAACTGTTTTTTAGCCGTAAACTATACTTAAAATAAAATATAATTTTTTAAAGTATTTTTCCCATGATTTATTTAAGAAATAAAAGCCGAAAAACATTATTGCAATGATTTTTGAAAAATCAGGCATTTAAGGATTAAGATGAGGTGGGATTCAGTGACTGGTGTACAGATAAACTATTACGTAATTGAGATTAGTTTTTTCTAGAACGTATTCAAATTTATTCTCAAAGTCTATCAAAAAATAAAAGATCTTTATATTTTACAACTTTATAAGATCACTCTACTTTTGAGTAGAGCTCAGTCAGCTAATATATTTAGTCAAGTCAAAACACTTTAAGTATTATCATTGCGGTTACTTACTTCAATCTTTCTTACACTAAGTCACACTTAAATCATCACAAAAGTACTCTCAGAAGGAAGAAGGTACCGGGAAGTTCGATCTTCACTGTTTCTAAATCAATTCTGTTTTGTACCAAAAGAATCTCGAAATCTTTTGATGTCGTCGTATCGGTCACATCCAAAATTTACTTTTTATGTATTTGCTACGGTTTAAAGCTCTTCTTCACCAAGTTCATTCGATATTGGAATGTTAAATGTTAATAGAAAAGGTAGCATTCGTAAGCAACGTCTAAGGTTAATTTCGGGGACGCACTTTTTATGTTCATGCTAGATATTTTCAGAGTGCGAATTTCCACCCTTACATTTCTTTATGGTTAAACTTATATCAGGGTTTTCGTTACTATTGTTGCTATATCTATCATAATTCTTGAATACACCTCGAATATTCATAGTGCTTTCACTTTAAGAAAACTATGTAGTTACATGTAAAATACTTTACGGAAACGTTTACTAAAGATGAAGATTCAGTAACACCATCAAATATAAATTACACCATTTCATAGAATTTGTTTCAATCTATTAATAACTTGACACATTGATTTAAAAATGAATAAGTCATATGGTGTAAGAGAGCTATTACATAATTAAAAAATTCCCTGAGTTATTTTATCATATGATTATGCCAGACTAACATGCACCCCAGAAGGAAAAGTAATTTTATGATCAATATTGATGTACTATTAATTTAACGATATAATGACTAAATCCCACCGGTGTTTAGAGAAATCGAACAAGTTTAACTTTTAAAAAAATCTTTTTATTTGGTGACATGTGTGCCAAGCTGGCATCTTGACAGTAAAATTTGACGGCACTCTTTAGCTGGATAATGTTGGAAAGGAGAGCTACAGAATCACTTGGGAATTTAGACCTTTGTGGTTCAAATTCAAAACTTATATAGATACTATATGATATCAACGATACTACAGAATATTTAATATATTACAGTGTATTTATTAATTGAGAATAATAAATAGAGCATAATTGTCTACACTTAAAGAAAATTCGTAGTTATTCCTAAGTCATTTTTCACTTTAGAAAAGACGAAGATTCTCTAACAACACCAAGTTGAAAATTTATCAATTCGACCAATTTCTTTTAATCCATTAATAATTTGACGGATTACTTTAATTTGAAATTAATAAGTCATAATATTTCAGAAGGCGATTGCATATTTTAAAAAATCACCTCTGAATTAATTTATCATGACCAAATATGGCAGGTTAATCTGCACCTGAGAAGAAAATGTAGTTTAACGATTTTATACCTTTGTGGTTCAAATTCAAAACTTATATAGATACTATATGATATCAACGATACTACAGAATATTTAATATATTACAGTGTATTTATTAATTGAGAATAATAAATAGAGCATAAGTGTCTACACTTAAAGAAAATTCGTAGTTATTCCTAAGTCATTTTTCACTTTAGAAAAGACGAAGATTCTCTAACAACACCAAGTTGAAAATTTATCAATTCGACCAATTTCTTTTAATCCATTAATAATTTGACAGATTGCTTTAATTTGAAATTAATAAGTCATAATATTTCAAAAGGCGTTGCATATTTTAAAAAATCCCCTCTGAATTAATTTATCATGACCAAATATGGCAGGTTAATCTGCACCTGAGAAGAAAATGTAGTTTAACGATCGATTCATTCGTCGGTGGAATGAATAAATCCCCACGGTGTGGTTACTGAAAATGAGGGAAATCAGCATACGACTGTCACTTTCGCAAGTAACGGTAAAGCGACATTACTTCAAAAGATTAATTTATTTTATACAAATCATTCTTAGATTTAATCACTGCCACATTCACTTTTATTTTTCTTTTGTATTTGGTGACACTTTTGGCAATTCAGGCATCTTAACAATAAAAGTTAGCACTACACCCTTGTAAATTTGGAATTAACCTGAGAGAGCAACACAAAACTCTTTCACCAACGAATCTGTCAAAGGCACAGACAGAAGAGACGTGGTCAATCGGATCAGTATGTACAGCCGTGGAAAAAAAGTAAACACCCCTTCTAACTGCTCAACAAATTATCGTAGAAGAAAGTTACTGGTACCAAACGATTGGAAATAAAGTCTTCTTTTAAATGATGTATATAAAATTTGCTTAGGGAGCCATCCACATATTAAAACGAACTCTAAGTTCATTTTTTTCAATGGCAATACCCAATTTTAGCAAGATATTTCAAATCTTCTGTTCAAACTATGCCTAGAAACCAAATTTGAAGTCATTTGAATGATAAGTTTTTGAATTATAGACATTCAAAATTTAGTTCTTCTAATGTTAAATTACATTTTCATATTTTTATTAATATCGCCTGAAATTATACTCCTAATGAGCTAATTTTTTGTGTAGCAATATTACTAAAATACCCAAACATAAATACTTTGAATTTGCAATTTTTATAATTTTATGATATGAATTATGAATTATCAGATTAATATTCGAAAAAATTATGAATTGCAACCTGCAGATTTTTTGATGGATTTCGATTTATTAAGCCGTGCTTTATGGAAGTCTAAAATTTCACATTTTACTCCCAAGTAGTTTTCAAATTTTGCTTTAAAAATGGCAAAATGATGGTTTAAGGGGCCGTCTATGATAGAAGTGACTAGATATTTTGAAATTTCTTATGCTATCATGTAAACTATCAGTCTTCAATGACTGCTTGAGTGGCGCTTAAGTTTCCTTGACCAAGGGGAGGGCTCTCTCGGTCAACAATGGAGTACCAAACTTCAACTTGAATACAACCCCTAAAATACGCTCGTTTTAAAATAATTAATTTCTCGAAAACTTATAGTACAAATTGCATAAAAATTTGTTTTTAGGCTAATTGTAGGGTCTAGAGTTCATTTATGCTGTCAGAATTGTGTACTGCTATTGAAAAAACAAAGTTATGGTTCGTTTTAATGTGTAGATGGCCCCCTAAGTAAATTTTATATACCTCATTTTAAAGTAGACTTTATTACCAATCGTGTGGGTACCAGTAACTTTCTTCTACGATAATTTTTTCAGAGTTAGTAAGGGGTGTTTCCTTTTTTCCACGACTGTACTTCCAAACTATTTGGTTGCAAGTGTAGAAAGTACATTTAGAGTTTCCTCAATAATAATTTGTTCTATGCATGAAGTACTACACTCTTTTTATGCATATTGTAATAAAAAGGATTGTGGCGGTTCAAATTGTGCCTGCATTATTCAATGTAAAAAAAAGGACTAAAAAACGGAAATACTACTGGCAGTCTAAACGCCAGTACTATTTCCGTTTTTTTTACGGGAATTTTTACCCATAAATTACCGAAGATTTCCGTTTTTAATCAGAAAAACGGAAATTTTACTGTAATTTATGGGTAAAAATTCCCGTAAAAAAACGGAAATAGTACTGGCGTCTAGATTGCCAGTAGTATTTCGGTTTTTTTTTTTTTTTTTTTTTTTTTTTTTTTTTTTTTTTACAGTGTTGTTAGCTTTTGTTGAACCAGTGCATTAAATGTATATATTGAATTCTAGAATATTAAGGACGCTCAAAGATGTATTTAATATTTTAGAAAAGGGATGGGGAAACTTTTCACATCTGCGTGCCGAATTTTCCCTAAAAATATTTATGTGACCATGACGTGCCATCAATCAACAGCATTTAGTTTGTAAAAAAAAATGAGTAAATATTAACGGATTTTTTTCTTATGATTACAAAATACGGGTAGCATAGTACATATAGGTATCATAGTGTAATAATTATAGTAACAATTGTAGTTTAGAAAGTAATAAAATAATAAATCTCATTTCTGTTGTTGCATCTTGTATGATACATGATGACAAAAAATATTAGCCCTACAAACTTAAAATTGAAATAAACAAAACACTACAAAACTCCATACAAATTTTATTATCTCTACGTGAGAAATAAACTTCGAGCCTTACTCATACAGGTTGTTTAAGCATCATGAAACCTGTCTTCAAGAAAAATGCGATTCTTGCATACATTATATGCTGAAGGCATAAGGTAAAAAAGTTCTTTTGAATGCTAAAATTTCCCATTTAGGCTGTGTTTTAGATGCCGTGGAAGAGTTCTAACAGCTCAGCTATGGGACAGACTAAAGCGAGATAAAAAAAAAGCATAAAATATTTCTAGAAAGCACAAAGGGATCAAAAAGATGCATTTCCAAAGTTTCAAAGGTAAAAGTTGGAAACAAGATGAACATCAATCGGGAGACGGCCCGATAAAGTGTAAAAGAGTTCCTTGGATGACTGCCTTACAAAATTAAACAGTTCCAGAATCTTACGATGGCCAACACATAGGTATGTCTTAAACATTAATAGCACCAATGAATAGAGTCGGAGACGGCCAGTGGCAAAATGATTTTTCAAAATTTCAACGTCGAACTGGGTCATAATCGATGCATAATCAAATTTGATCGAAATAAACTCTTAGGTTACAATCGTTATTGAAAGACGACGAAATCCCCAGTTAGTTAGAGTTTGGGGAGGGATTTGTTTTAGTGAAAAAAAAAATATAAAAAAAAAAATAAACACCGCTTTCTTTTTTTTATGAAGGTGTCTGAAAAACCGCTTTTTTTTTTTATAAAGGTTTCAAAATAAACGTACCTTTAAAACAGTTTGCAGAATGATTGCTTACCTGTACCCTAGATCTCTGGGGAGAAGAAAAAATGAATTCTTCAATAAGATTCTACTTAAGCCTACAGAACAAAATATGGACAAGAATCTCGCAAGTCACATCCATCAGACTGCTTGAGAACCCAAAATTGGCTCCCATGCTCTCTAGATGTCTACCAGATGGATTATTCTGCATGATACTCTTGCAGAGAAGAATTTGTTTTGAATTTCACAAGGATTTCTAGTAACTAAAAGAAAACATTTTCAGGAGATTTAGACGATAATATTAGTTGATGAGTTGCAAACCATTGTTGAAAAGTTTTGTAAAACATTTCGCTTCTCCATAAAATAAAACAGCAGCCAATTTTGGAAAACAGTATTTTTTATGAAAGTCTTAGATTTATACTTTATCTGTTAGCAATATGATTTTGATTTTTGTGATTATTAAAAGAATTATAATATAAAACGTCTGTTTTAATATTTTGTCTGAATATTTTGTCACTCTGTGTTCATACATTTAATAAAATGCAATGTGAAATGGAATCAGCTGACAAGCGATTTCAACCCGAGTTCTTATAAGTCTAGAATGCCATTTGAAGTCGACCTAATTTCATTCATGGCAGCTTTTCTTATAATGTCTCATAATATTTTCAATAATTTTAATAAAGATTTTTTAGATAAAGTTCGCTTGAAAAATTTCGAAAATTACTTTTAATCTAATACATTTTCGAGCCCATATTGAACTAAATTGGAATTAAAAAAATTTCTTCATTCCGAAAAATTAGACAAGCTAAGCTTGTCTATTCGTGCAATTTGTGTAATTTCCTCGTATTTTGATTTTAATCTTCAATCAAAGTCGTGCCGAAAATATTGCACTAATGTGCCACATATCGTACAAGTGCATTAGGTTCACTGTCCCTGTTCTAAAATATTAAATAGATTGTAAACGCATACACTCCAAGGAAATCCGCATAGTTTTTTACAAGTCACTTTTCATCTTAGAAAAGATGAAGATTACATAACAATACCAAATCAGAAATTTATCACTGAATTCGACCGCTTTTAATCCATTAATAATTTGACAGATTGCTTTAATTTAAAATTAATAAGTCATAATCTGTCAGAAGGCGAATACATATTTAAAAAAATTCCCTCAATTAATTTATTATGACTAATTATGGCAGGTTAATATGCATCTGAGAAGAAAATGTAGTTTAATGATCGATTCATTTGTCGATAGAATGAATAAATCCCAACGGTGGTTAGAGAAAACGAGCGAAGTCAGCATTCGACTTTCACTTTCGCAGGTAACGGTAAAGTGACTTGACTTCAAAGGGATTAATTTATTTTACACAAATCACTCCAGTGTTTAATTACTGCCAGGTTTACTTTAAAAGTGATTTTGAAAAGTTCAGATTCTTGATTGAGAAATTCTATTGTTTTCGATTTAAGGAGCGGAATTCATTAAATGAAGGCATAAGAATTTTAATTTTGATGCGGAATTATTTTCTTCGTCGTTTAGATAGATATCTTTGACAGGCAACAGTTGAAATGGAAAATTAGTTTTTAAACAAATCTTTCGTACACTTGCTAAAGCAGTATTTTTATAAAAAAAAAGTTTTTAAATTATTTGTAAAATGAACCTAGACTTTTGAAAATAAATGCTTGTCTCAATATCATTTAAGAACATTTGTCTAATGTGGATAATTTATTTGCAAATATAATTTCACTGAAGTTAGATTGTCTGTATTCGATTTATAGCTTGTGCAAAAACTTTTTCAACGCTTCATGAAAATACAAGGTATCTCGATTAAATTCCAGGACTAGGGCTAATACAACGGAATGAATAATAAAAAACAAACATACGTTTAATAGTCCTATAACCACCTCCGGCACTTACACACTTTTGTGCACGACGGTACAAATTCTGGAAACATGCTTCGTAGTCCTCTGAAGATTTGCTTAGAAGTTGAGCGGTTAAGTTTTTCTTTATCTCCTCTACGTCCTGAAATCGATGCCCTTTCAGAGCAGTCTTAAGTTTTGGGAACAAGTTAAAGTCAGGAGGTGACAAATCAGGGGAATACGGAGGATAATTAGCCTCTACGATGTCATGTTAGGTTAAAAAGTGCTTTTTCTAATTTTGAAACAAAACTTGATCCATCACCGACCGTGACACGCGTTCTAATGAACCACCTTCTTTTACCTCCTCCAAACCGGAATGTTGACGCAATCACTGCGCATTTGTTCCACCTTCGCATCTCATTGGTTACGCTATCACATCCGCATGATGACGCGTTCCTACACATTTTCATTCAGTAACTACACGTACAGTCCTGGAATTTAATAGGCACACCTTGTATATACAGTGAAGCCTCCCTGCGCAACCACCTCCATTAAGCGACCACCTCCCTGAACGACCATTTTTTCATGGAACGAAATTTATTTCCACAGGCTCAATACTAATTATACCTCCATTCAGAAACCATCTCAGTTGAACTCCCTCTATGAACGACCAATTTCTTTGAAGACAATTCCGTTTTTTCCTGGTCGCTTGAAGAAGGTTTTATTAGAAAAATAATTCCGGAGAGTGCATTATTCATCAAATTTCTAAACTAAGTTTAGATTTTTTTTATCGCGGTAACTTTGAAGTGTTTAAATCCTTTTGTGCCTTTTTAGGCAATGAACTTAACCCTGATGACAAATTAAAAATGACGGTCAATAAACTCTTCTGCTCTATTCTGTCGGAAAACTCTCAAAGAAATAGATAAAGTAATAAAATCGTCATTATTTGTTCCGTCCAAAAAAAATTGCATTTATTTACTGAACTTCGAAAGGACTGGAAAATAAAAGTTATAAAATATAAAACTGTAAAATCAAAGCGAAGGTCAAATGTATTCCTTTTTTAAACTTTGCATTAATTAACTTTTGTTTTGATACTTAAATTTTTATATTTTTTCCTAATGTGAAAAATAAATTTTAGTAATATTGTTACCTTTTTTCAACAATAAAAATCTAGATTTAAACATGACCTCCATTAAGAGACCACCTCTCGGAGCGACCAATTTTTATTGGAACGGAACGTGGTCGCTTTAGGGAGGTTTTACTATATTATGTCCAACTAACCACACTAAGAAACAATTTAAAGCTAATTGTAAATTAAAAACTAATAGTAAATTTCTAGCTAATAGTAAATTAAAAGCTATAGTCAATTTAAAGCTAATAGTGCATTTAAAAAACTGAAATTTATCTATATAAGATTTAAAATATTAAAATGTTGTAAATATTGTGCATGAAAACGTGAAAGAAAAACATTATAAAACTAACATCAAACCTTTTCTTATATAATTCTAAAACCTCTAAACATATGTTTTTAAAACTAGTGGTTTAGGTATCAACTATTAGTCTGCTATAAGAGAGAACAACCAGTATATAGTGGACTCTCGTTAATGCGTCTCCCCTTAATACGTATTTACGGCTACTGAGTATAATTTCGTCTCACTCATCTTTTTCTATTTGCAATTAATGTTAAACACATGGCTTAAAGAGTACTACTCATCAGATAAATCGGGCAACATTTAACAATCTGACAGAGCAGAATGGAAGCTGCTTTTGTACGTAATTTCTTCAAAAGTAACTTCAGAAAGTCAATCGGTTACTAATCGGAAAGTTATTTGGTTAAGTAGTTTAAGAATTATGTATGTTTAAAGTTTGAAACTCCTATTGATAAATTAAATTTTAATCGTTGAAAAAACAGATTAAAGTTAGTAGGGGTTGATCATCTATTCCCAGAAATGTACGTGAAATTACTTGAATTTAACTATATATTTTCCTGTAATTGATAGCGAAAAAGTTCAAAATAAATAAAATGAGAAAGTAACATAAGGAGAAATAATATTTTGCTGACGGCAAACATTTAAGTTCATCCTATGCATAATTCCCGTAGTGTTTGCCCTCTTTTTTAACACTTTCCAACAAAGTTTAAAAGTGTTTATGACTTCGGTTTGTCTGTCCGTCTGTCCGCGCTCTAACTCCCGTAAATATACTAGAATTGCCCTGAAATTTTTGGATGTTATTGACGTTTACCATAGCACGTTCTCTCTTTCAAATGAAGTTTGTAGCATGTTTAGTTCATTTACAGGAACAGTCAAAAGTTTTCCGTTACTTTACAGCCTATGGGAAAAAATCGTTTAAAATGATTTTTAATTATGTTACACGCTTTCAAAGATAATAAAATCGATATGCATTTATGAAGAGCACTAAAATAAGAATATGTGATACAAAGAATAGTTATTATTCATTTACAGGGCCATACAAAGGAATTCCGTTGCATAATGATACAGGGGTGGAGGGAATTGTTTGCGGCGTACTTTAATTATGTTAAATTATTTCATGTATAATGAAATTGATATACGTCATTGAGGATTACTAAAACTTTTTTCATGTATAATACGAAGTGCATAGCATTTACAGGGACACGCAAAAGATTTCAGATACTATATTACAATATTGTATCCGAATTACTGTACAGTAGAGATGATTGCTGGAAATGCATTTTTAATTATGTTATGCGCTTTTATGTTTCACTATATTTATGCATAGTATATGGTGTGTATAAACGCTATAATTCATATACAGGGCTACACAAAAAATTCGTAATGGTTACTGTGTACGAGTGCAAATTGCTCGAAAGTGCTTTTTAAATGAGTTATGCTTTTTTATGCTGAACTGCATTTAGTTTACTAATAAATGTTTGTACAATATAGATAAAATGATATACAGTGTCACGGAAAGAATAGGATACATGGCCGTCTATAAATGATAATTTCTGTAAATATGATTTCAGTAGTTTTAAGAGTGTTTTAGTTTCAATTAAGTTTTAGCTAAATAGTGGCGTGTAATAAAAGTACTAGGTTAACTGCAGGGTTGTTCAAAAGTATATAAGTAGATTTCCATCTTTTAGTATAAATTACTGAAAGAGAAATTTCAACCTGTTAAGCGTTTTCTTGCTAAACTAAATTTTCTCATTATATAGTATATATATCCACCTACAGATCAAATACAGGGCTGTTCAAAAGAATTGGAATACATATTTGCTATGGACGGTAACGGCTGAAATCAGTTTTTCAAATGTTTTATGCGTTTTGTAAAATGTTTACTTAGTTATCTTATATACCTTATTTCCCTAAATAACAAAGTTTTGTTAAAGCATTCAGGAAGTGTTGGAAAGTGCTTCGTAATCTATGCCTAACGCATGATTTTTCTTTCTTGTTTAATCTCTTGTATCTCTACAATTCACTCATAAACAAAAAAATTATGAAAAACAAAACCCAACTTCTGCAGATTTTAAGAAAATCTACTCAACTGCTCAGAATATTAACATCAGAAAAAAACCTGATTTAGCATAGTTCAATTATTAGTTGCACTAAATCTGAAAATGAAGTTTAATTTAAGGAAAATTTAATTTTATTTTCGTGTTTGATTGTTTAAAAAACACTGAAACTCCATTAATACGCTATAGCATATACGTATCAAGAAATCAGTTTTAAATTCATATCTAAAAAAAGAGTAAACATTAAAAAAAAAATACACCTATTATAATATTTTTAGACGTTTACGAAAAACTTATATTTATTCAGGTTGCAATTTACTATACTTCTTTTTACTATACTATGCAATTTACTATAATTTAATACTTCTCGAAGGAGAAAATATTAAATATATCTGGATTTATATTTATATTTAAGGATAGCATAAAAAAAATAATTTGCTGTGTAATAATTAAAATAGTAACCTTTATTCTTTTGACAAGAATTAAGAATTGTTTTGTTAATATTCTTCATGTATTTAAAAATATGATTCACAAACGCTTATATTTAGGATTTATTAACATAAAAATAATACTTATTGATTTATTGCAAAATGAAACTAATTAAATTTAAATAATAACATCCACATACTGTCAGTAACGTGATAAAAAAAATGATTGTTAAAAATGAATTATTAATCAAAAAGGTAATACCACATTGAATATTGAAACATACTCAGATATAAAATATAGATATATAGTTATAAAAAATTCAGTCATTTTTTTAAATGTAAGTGTAAAAAATTATGTACAGTTTATAAAATTACTGTAAACAATCGAGCTGAAAACCGACTTACAAAAAGTTAATTTCAGATAATTGAATTTGTACAAGTTTTCGATAAAGAAGAATTAACAATATTTACTACATTTGTTTTACTTTTATTGTCTTATTATTAAAAAGTCTAAATTATGTTCAAACATTATCGAAATTCTAAAAATTAAAAACATTAATTACAGTTAATTTGAAAAACATTGCAAAACTAATTGATAATAATTTTATTCCATTATTGCAATTATGCCGAAGTTTTCGTCTATATTTTCATTTTATTTATTAATAAAATAACAGCGGTATTTAGATATTTTTCTCTAATTGCAACATTTAAAAAATAAGGAAAACAAAATTTTAAAATCTATTTTTTATTACTATCTAATTATTGTAATGGAAATATATTAGACTTTTTATTTTGGAGCAATAGAAGTATAAAAGTGGAGATTTAAAAAGAAAATTTTAACATATATCTTACATTTATTTGGGTTTTAGTTGTATTTTCCTTTAAAATGTTTTAACGTGATTTCTTTTAATCAAAAAGAAAAGAGGAAATATAATTTAATCAGTCTTTAAAAAAATTACATACAGTGTCTCCCAAAAATATAGACAAAAATCTAAAATGACATTCCAAGCTAAAATACCTTTCATGTATTTTCAGAAATAATTCAGGCACATTTTTAAAATTGATTTATTCGGATTTATTGTAAAAAGAATTAGAAAACACGTAAAAACTATGAATAAGAAAAAAAAATGTAATATCGCCTGTCCCATAAATATAGACATCGTCCGACTTTACTTAGCAATATTATTAGTAAAATATTTTTTTCAGCAGACGATTATTTATTCACATTTCTGCTGTTCTGACTTTTATTGGTTTGGAATCATTTTTCGGCTTGTTTTCGACTGACAAATCGATCTTTTTATAAATTCGACAAAATGCCTAGAGTTAAAGAGATCATCAAAGATTTGGATTTAAAACTTAAAGGCAAAAATACGAAAGAGATATCCAAGATTTCAAAGAGATTTTTGAAAAGTGATTACAGAATTTTGTATAATGGCGACAAATGTTGTAGTAAGAAAAGACCTGGTTGACAAAGAATTACATTCATGCGCAATGACAGAATCATTCTAAACATGGCATCTAGAAAAAATATTTCATTGCGAAAAATTGCATCCAAATTTGGAGTGTCAAAAGTACCATTCACAGAAGAATACTGGAATGTAAACGAATAACATTCAAGAAAATATTAAAGAAACCATGCTTAAGAAAACACCACAAAACTGTATGTTTAAACTGGGCTAAGAAAATTATGTCTTCTGGTGATAAATGGCTGTCAGCAATATTTAGTGACGAGAAAAAGTGGAACTTGGACGGACCAGATGGATATAAATTTTACTGGTATGTTTTAAGAAGGGAACCAAGAAGTTTTCTCAGCAGACAGTAAGGTGGAGGATCAGTAATGACTTGTGGTGGTGGTGATAAATGGCTGTCAGCAATATTTAGTGACGAGAAAAAGTGGAACTTGGACGGACCAGATGGTTATAAATTTTACTGGTATGTTTTAAGAAGCGAACCAAGAAGTTTTTTCAGTAGACAGCAAGGTGGAGGATCAGTAATGACTTGTGGTGGTTTTGGATCTAGTGGACAAATATTTTTGGCGTTTTGTAACAAGAAAATGAGCTCCCAGGACTATCAGCAAATCTTAGAGGACCATTTTACTCCACTACAGGATTTGCTGGGAAGACCATGTTGTGTATTTCAACAAGACAAGCCGCCTATTCATGTGTCTAACTCGACAAAGATGCGGTTTAATATTAATAATAGCAATGTCATGGACTGGTCATCGCTTAGTCCGGACTTAAATCCCATGGAGAACATGTGGGGACATGTAGCACAAAAAAGTATATGAAAATGGACGCCAATATTTCTCGACCAGGGACCTTACAACAGCGATAGAGCAAGTATAGTATGAACTGTCCCCAGAGGTAATGCAAAACTTACTTCTTTCGATGGATAAACATGTATTTGAGGTGATTAAAGGTAATGGAAACACGATTAAATACTAACATTTGTAACTGTGTTCCTCAACCTTAAATAATATCTATAAAACAAATGTTGTCTATAACTGCGATACACCCTTTTTCTGTTTTTCTAAATAAATTCAGCTTTTCTTGTGTTTTCTAATACAAATTAATTCTAACTTGTACTTCGTGTAGTGTTCGTAATTAGACACATATAAAATTTTTTTATCCCATTCTTATCTTTACTGTGAATTGTATTTTATGCTTTTGTATATGTTTTTGGGACACACTGTAAGTCACAGATTCAATCCACCCCCCCCCCCCCTCTCCCCGGAATAAATAAAATCATTGTTGCAAACAAACTATACACTTTTACAGAATTTCCTCTATTCTCACTATGTTTTTTAAACATTTAAATTTGTAAGTCGATTATCAGCTATTTATTTTATTAAAATTAAGTCAAATTAATGCATACATTAATAATGCGTGTAACGTATTGCGGTAATCATGTGATAGATTGTTTGTGCTTAAACTTAAACAAGCGGGTAAGTGTGCTAAAAGTGTACAGACAGTTTCGTTTAGTATTCCTTTCAAAACACTTTATCCTTTAATTAATAAATCCAAATCGTTAATTTGTAGTTATTAAGTCCTTAACATTTTTAAATAAGAACATAAATGGCAGCAACATTAAATTTAATTTTAAGATAATTGCAATTGGAAGATATTTTTTTTAATCAAATTAAAAATATCCAAGAACCGCATTTAGACTATTTTAACAGCATATGTTATTTATCTGAAAAACATATTTAATTATGTGATTTCATTTAATCTAAAAACAAAAACAAAAAAAAAATGAATTAAAGAAATAATTGATAAAATTGATAAAATATTTTACAACAACTTTAGCATTTAAATGTCAGAAAAAGTTAAAAAAAATTCTGTAAAATTGAATCCATTAGATAAGAAAACCTATTCCGGGAAAAAAATTTCAAACTCCGTTACGGAGCTTCGAACCGGGAACAAATACGCTCTCACAGAGCTATTTACCCAACGTGAAAAAGATTGAAATTAAGGATCTGTTTTAAAATCCCAATCACAGAAATAGTCGGATGTTATTAAATTAATTCGTTTAATTAAAATAATATAAGATTTTTTGAAAATTTTATGATGTGTCGTGTGATCGGAGGTATTCAGCTGTAATTATAAGTATGCAAAATTTCAACTCTCTAACTTATAACAGTTTCTGAGAACGAACTCTATGACAGACAGAGGAGTGACAAAAATGGGGTTTCGTTATATAAATGAACCCCATCCCCCCATAAAAAAAACAAACTTTTGAACTTATGTCACTTTTCTACAAATGTGATTTACTGCATTGCAAATCATGCAAAAAAAGGTATTAATCATATTTTTTTAGGTACTTGACAAAACAGACATATATCATTAACGAATGCGTCTTAAAGGTTGATATTAGACATCAAATATTACGCATTTCGATTGGCATTATCTCCGAATAATGATATTCGCACTATTAAATCTCAAAGTTCTGAGATTAAATAAGACGAACATTACTATTCGGAAATAGTTCCTTTGTATATATTTATTAAAATACAGAGTAATATTCACCATTGTATTCGATCACATATTTTTCTTATTCTTTTGGAATATGTCGTGGTATTGTCATTGACTATTGCTTTTTCATAGGGTTTCGTTCATCTGACGAAACCTTATTCGTCTCGCTCCTCTGTCTGTCTGTCTGTCACAGAGTCCGTTCTCAGAAACTATATATATTGAAGATTTGAAATTTTGCATACTTATAGCTGAACACCTCACATCAAACGACAAATCATAAAATTTTGAAAAAGTCTTATATTTACCCCTTTGGGGGCCGCACATGGCAAAATTACAGCTGGCGGATCCTGAGTTTTATATCTCCAAGTCAATCGACATTCTGCTAGGAGCAGATGTTTTTGCACATCTGTTATTAGGGTCACCCATTTTTGGACAATCTGGTGAACCCGTTGCAATCCCAACTCAACTAGGATATATTCTAAGTGGTCCAGTACCCTATTCGTCTAAACCGGCCACGACCGTGGTCTGCCATTCAGTAGACATGACTGGTTTTTTCAACTCGGAGTCTGTTCCTCAAGCTAAGGAGTTTATTAAATCGGATGCAGCTAAAGAACTGTATCACAATTCAATTCGGCAAAATAAACAAGTTTGTGATGAGGAAAAAATTAATTTTCCTGTCGCTGCCAGTATAGCAAAAGATGATAGTTTGCCACATTCTTTAAAGGCAAATAACTTAACCCATTCTTTCAATCCGAATTCATCTCAAAGTTTTCTAGGGTTAGAGTGGAACCAGGAAACAGATTTCCTGCGAGTACAAGTTGTAGAAAAACCTACAGTAAAGACTAAAAGTCAATTATTATCCGTAATCGCTGGCATTTTTGATCCTTTGGGTCTTTTGTCACCTTCCACTGTTATTTTGAAAATGTTATTGAAAGAAGTGTGGAAGGCAGACTTGAAGTAGGATGATCCTCTTCCCTCAGATATTCTAGAAACGTGGAATAGATTCTATTCTGAAATAAATGCTTTTTATTCTATGCACATTCCACGATTTATGAATTTCAGCACATCATCACCTTTCGAACTCCATGGGTTCTGTGATGCCTCTAGACGTGCATACGCTGCGGTTGTCTATATAAAAACCTTTAATCCTGTCACGGTAATGCTAGTTGCTGCTAAAACAAGAATAGCGCCCACCAGTGCAATAACATTGCCAAGGTTAGAGTTATCTTCAGCTCTTTTGCTAGCAAACCTTATTCAAGTTGTGCAAGATGCATTACCTAACGCTATCCACAAAACATTCTTGTGGACCGATTCGACCATTACATTAAGCTGGATTGTGAAACCTCCAACCAAAGGCAACCAATTCGTGCTTCACCGTGCCAATAAAATCAGAGATTTGACCTCAATTGAACATTGGCATCATATTCCTGGTAAACATAATCCAGCCGACTGTGCAACACGGGGTCTATATCCCTATCAGTTAAAAGATTGCGACTGTTGGTGGTCTGGGCCTACTTGGCTCTACAAGTCTTCTAATCCTTTCGTTGATGATCTATCTCCAACTTCAAACTTTGCAGTTGAGTCTTTACCCACCGAAAGTTCTTGTTTAATAAATCAACTAGACAACGATATAGACATTCTTACCAGATTTTCTTCATATACCAAAGTAATCCGAGTAGTTGCTTGGATTCAAAGATTCGCCTACAACACAAAATTCCATTTAAAAAGGAAAGGGCCATTAAATGCAGTTGAACTTAACAACGCTTGTAAAACTGTCGTCAAGTGCTTACAACAGTCAGCCTTTTCTGATGAAATTAATCTACTTAAACAACACAAACCACTACCAACATCCAGTAAATTGCTTTCTTTAAACATCTTTCTCGACGCAGATAATATTTTGAGAGTTGGTGGACGCCTCAGCAAACACACCACCATGTCATTCGATTCCAAACATCCAATGCTCATCCCTAAAACCCATCCCTTAACAGAAGCTATTATCAGGTACTTCCATCTCTATAGTCTGCATGCGGGTCCTGATCAAGTTCTTTCCTTAATTCGTCAAAAATTTTGGATTCCAGATGGCAGATCAACAGTTAAGAAAGAATTAAGAAAGTGTATCCGTTGCATTCGAATATCTGCCCAACCGCTTACTCAAATCATGGGTGACTTGCCCTCTTCACGAATTAATCCTTGTAGAGCGTTCCAGCGCACAGGGATTGATTTTGCAGGACCAATCAATACAAAATGCCAACATAAACGAAAGTCAACTATTTTTAAATCCTATATCTGTCTTTTTATATGCATGTGCACCAAAGCAGTACACATTGAATTAGTTTCAGAACTTACCACCGAAGCCTTTATATGCACTTTACAGCGTTTCATATCACGCCGAGGACATCCAACAGACATTTATTCTGATAACGGTAAAACATTCGTTGGTGCAGCCTCATATCTTAAAAAACTGTTCCTAATTCTCAAAGAATCAAAAGTCCAAGACTTTTGCGCACAACGCCAAATTATTTGGCATTTCATACCTCCTTATGGTCCAAACTTTGGAGGATTATGGGAGTCTTCCATAAAGCTAGCCAAACGTCATCTAACCAAAGTATGCCAAGGTACTCTTATGACTTTTGAGGAACTATCCACAACCCTATGCCTTATTGAAGCATGTATAAATTCTCGTCCACTTATTCCTTTATCAACCGACCCTAATGACTTATCCGTTTTAACTCCAGGACATTTCCTTATTGGTGATCCATTACTTGCTTTACCTGACATGTCATCTCATAATAATCCATGTATTAGTCTCTCTTCCAGGTGGAAACAGTGTATCAAGATTCGAGATAATTTCTGGCAACGCTGGACTAAAGATTATCTCCAAACATTGTCCTTAAGGCATAAATGGAAAAAGGGCAATCATATTATCAAGATTGGTCAACTAGTCTTGGTAAAAGAATCTTCAATTCATCCAACTCATTGGAAATTAGCCGTGGTCGAAAACATCCATCCTGGTGCTGATGGTGTTGTCAGAGTTGTGACTATCCGTACAGGTGAAGGTACATTCAAGCGTCCGATTCAGCAGATTGCTGCTTTACCTGAAGTCCATGCCGGCCCCCCGGAGGTTATGGACGATCAGTACGATTGTCGAGGGAAAAAACTGGTTACCTTGGCAACCGAGCAACTGACGTAAGAACGTGACGTCAGCCTTTACAGGTACAATCTTTAAAAACAAACATTCGGAATTCGAACGGTGAAAAGGAAGTATGCTAAGGCGTGTATTATTCTTTGAGTCTAATATTTATTATTCGATGCGGAGTAAACCAGTTATTCATCTATATTCATTTACTATGTAATTCGTCGTTTTTAAATGACAAGTCAAGAATTCAATCGAAGGTGTTACTAATTTGACCAGCTCAACGGGATTCGAACATTTATAAGTGTATTCAACTAGAATCTACAATATACTTGCGGCTATATCAGTTTTTTGTATTATAATAAATGTGTGTCGTGTTATATATCCTGCTGCTCCTTTATTGTAAGTGTCTGCCTGAATTTCTGGGAAAATGGGGTAAGTAACGAAAATTTAAATTTAATTCTAACTTCTAACTAAAATCACAGTTTTTGTTTTAAAATCGAATCGTGAATTGAATTCTGTTAAGTCATATTCTTTCGTCAGACTATTCATATTTCTTTTCCCTAATTTAAATTCGAGCTATTCAAAATTAATCCGTAACCTATGCTATCCATACCCCTTTAGGCTCTAACTTGTGTATTTTAATCTTTTTGCTCTAACTGGGTCCCTAATTAAGTTGAAGACTTGAAATTTTGCATACTTATAGCTGAACGCCTCACATCAAACTAAGGCCAGATTAAGCCTTTAAACCACTCCATGCAAAAGCAAAAATTTGCGCCCCTACATAATAAGCCTACATAGCATTAGCATTGTATTTTTATTAGCATTAAAAAATATATAATTTTTTTTACAGTTTAAAAACTGTAAAACTGTTCTTAAACTGTACAGTTTAAAAACTGTTGACTAAAGCCAACGTCCAAAAAACAAAAGAGTGTAACTCACACTCTGTAATTGACACAAATACTTATAATAACTTTTCACTTAAAATACTTTACTTCATTTAAAAAATTAGTTAATTGGAGTAAAATTAACACGAATTTTTTTTTACGAACTTTTAGTTCAGCGAGTTCTTTAATTCAGAAACATCTAAATTGTTACTGAGTTCATATTCAATTCCTAAAATAGCAAGGTCTGACAATCCTGTTTCAGATTATGTTGTTTGCAAATAGTTCTAGATTATTTTTAGTTTGGAAAAACTACATTCCTCGGATGCAACAGTTATTGGAAGAGTTAGTAAAATTTCTAGTAGTCCAGGCAATAGGGAATTTTACCTAGCAAAATTAATGGTAGTACTGGAAATCGGCTTTCTAGATGTTTTTTGGGTCGCTGAATCCGAATTTGTAACTTCCCACCAAAATTTCCCCCGACAACCTCCCCAAATTTTGGTAAAAAGCCCCCCAAAAAAGGTTTTTATTAAAAAAATCATTTTTTTTTATTGTTTTAGAGAAAACGTATCTAGAAATTCAGAAAGTAGACAAAATTTCCAACAAATTAGATATATGACATTATGACTTAGGATGAAGGGGAAGGGGGGATCTGCCTCGGAACATACGCTCGGTGCTGCGTAAACTAAGTTGCGCAATTCCACTTAACCACTCACACGTTTACATTCGCCCTCCCATCTCCCCTCCGAACTTTCTCTATAAGGTTTACTTTAAGATTTTTGGGTCGCTGAATCCGAATTTTTAACTTTCCCCCCCAAAAAATTTCCCCTCCGAAACCCCCCCCCCAAATAGTTGTTTTTAACTTAAATGTCTTATTGTTTTAGGGGAAAAGCATTACGAAATTCAGAAACTAGACAAAATTTGCAACAAATAGGATATATGACATTATGAATTAGGATGAACGGGGAGGGTGAGGGCTGCCTCGGAGCATACACTGCGGCGCTACATGCACTAAATGATGAAGTCCAGGCAATACACTGTTAAAAATTTGCAGCATTCTGTCCAGTCATTCGGCCGTTTTTTGAAAAAACGGTTTCGTAGCCGTAAATTAACTATATTCTGACCATAAAATGGCCAATAATAAGGTCAGAATAGTGTTAAATTACAGTTGTGTAACCGTTTTCGATAAAAACGGTCAAATGACTGGCCAGAATGCTGCAAATTTTTAACAGTGTAGGGGATTTTATCTGGCAAAATTAATGGTAGTACTGGAAATCGGCTTTCTAGATGTTTTTTGGGTCGCTGAATCCGAATTTGTAACTTCCCACCAAAATTTTACCCGGCAACCCTCCAAAAAATTGATTTTTTGAAAAAATTTTGTTTTTGAGAAAAGCGCACGGGGAATGTTCCGAGGCAGCCCCCTCTCTCCCCGTTTATCCTACGTCATAATGTCATATATCCTATTTGTTGTAAATTCTGTCTAGTTTCTGAATTTTGTAATGCTTTTCCCCTAAAACAATAAGAAATTTAAGTTAAAAACAACTATTTGGGGGGGGGGGGGAATTTTAGGGGTAAGTTAAAAGTTCGGATTCAGCGACCCAAAAAACTTAAAGTAAGCCTTATACAGAAAGTTCGGAGGGAAGGTGGGAGGGCAAATGTAAACGTGTGAATGGTTAAGTGTAATTGCGCAACTTAGTCCACGCAGCACTGCGGCGCATGTTCCGAGGCAGATCCCCCTTCCCCTTCATCCTAAGTCATAATATCATATATCTAATTTGTTGCAAATTTTGTCTACTTTCTGAATTTCTTGCTACTTTTCCCCTAAAACAATAAAAAATGGAATTTTTTATTAAAAACCTTTTTTTGGTGGGCTTTTTACCAACATTTGGGGTGGTTGCCGGGGGAAATTTTGGTGGGAAGTTACAAATTCGGATTCAGCGACCCAAAAAACATCTAGAAAGCTGATTTCCAGTACTACCATTAATTTTGCTAGGTAGAGTCCCTATACGGTCTCTATTGCCTGGACTATAGAGCAATGCTCAAATTTGAAGCAAAATTAATTTTTGTTATCAATTTGAAAATTTCCAAAGGTGATAAATCTCTTCCGAATGCACCACTGATATTTCATCACAAAGTTCCAGGCTGTTTATGTCTGATGATTCTTCATCTGTTAAAATGGTTCCAAATCTTTGCAATTGGTCAAAATTACAGAAGAACAAACATCTTTTAGTTCAAATATAAGGTATGAAAAACACAAGTAACTGTTGTGATATCGCAGCTGAGAAAATATTTGTTCTAAAGAATTAATTGCAGTATCAACAAGGTGGTAAAATAATTCAATTTTGTATTTTTCTTGTGCATCGATTATTGGCTCATCCTGATTTTCATAATCAAATTGTCTTTCGGTATTGATTCAAAATTTTTATCTGCATCTATTTCAGATGCCATTTGGCTAGCATCGACAAGAATAGTATTAAAATGATTGTCCGATCTCAAAATTCTATGTTAACGATTGAGACTTTCCAAAAGTTTTATTGATACTGCAATGTTGTAATTTTTCGCCAGTATAAGTTTACTAGTGGGATTGACATGATCAAAACCCCCTACCATATCACCACAGAACAACGAAATTTGGATTGTTTTATTTGTGTAAAAAGTCTAGATGCTTTTATCTTATGGAACTATCTACATCTTTTTCTCATGAATGCTAAGCAATGCATCATACATGTGACACATTTGATACCCCAGTGTCTTTATAACATCAATTCGAATTTCCCACCTAGTGCCGCTGAGAGATTTTAAGGTTAGTTCTTTAACGTGCTTCTAAGGAATGGCTCCTCTGAAAGGCGACGAAGAAAAAAATAAGTACAATTTTTGGCCCATATTAAAGAAATAGGATCCTTTTAATGATGATTTAGCTATAGCATTTACCACTAGGTTAGGGATTGACAACCAAAAAAAAAAAAAAAAAAAAAAAAGAAAGACATGAGAGTTGAAGTTACTAATCATTGCTCGCACCTCTGTATGTTCACCTTTCAAATTCGCCACATTACCTCATCCTTGGCCTTTTATGTTTGCCAAAGGCAATCCCAGGTTTTCTAGCTCTCGGAGTAAGACATCGAAACGTTATTGGATTGTTGATCTTTCAGTCGGAAGAAAGCCCCAAAAATGTTCACGAATGTTGATGTCGTCTTTTTCAATCAACACATACTTTAAAACGAAGGTCATTTGTTCTGTTTTACTCAAGTCAGGTGTGCGTGTGCAATGCAATATAATTGACTGTAATTTTGATTTTTTTCTCTTCGTCTAATATGCGCATATTGACATTATGTGCAATTAGATGAATGACCTCATTTTGAATTGTTTTACTCGAGTATGTTTGTTCAAAGCCTCCTTACATGCTCTTCCATGACAGGATCAAATTGAGCTAATAGTTGGACTAGCTTTAAAAAGATTCCATTATCATGCTCCTACAAATTTTCGTTCTCCCTCTCAATGCCAAGCAACTTTTTCCTAAAAGTTTGACAATCGAACTACACATTGAAAAACGGCGTTCCAGTGCTGGGTTTCTACATTCCAACACCTTTGAAAAATAACATCTATTATTTGCGAAGTTTTTAAACGAATTTGCAATTCACGCCAGGTGTTTATTTGTAGTTTCATGATTTTGGAGGATTTGTGCTATATGCTGCCAACCTCTAGAGTTATCTTTAGCTAAAGAAGAAATTGTAGTCGTTGCAAAATTTTTGCAGTAGAAGCAGAAAACTGAGTCTTCGATTACATAATACACCTAGTAATTTCTGTGAATTTTTTCTCTGTTGCTGAGATTTCTTGCATATTGTTGTTTGAAGTGAACCTACCTCCACGGGTATAGGGAAATCAAGGTTGCAGATTGGGGACGCTGGACCTGCTTTCGAAAGACAAATTCTTTCTGAATCAAAAATGCATTCAGGCAATAGCCGTAGATTAGAGCTCAAAACGAAACCAACCGGACGATCTTCATCTTTTTCTGCCTGTATCTGCAAGTGGAATTTATTTCTACCTCTTTTGGTTCATCCTCTTCGTTTTCTTGTTGCTCAACACGATCAAGCTCAGCATCTACAAGGCGGTCTTCAGAAGACTGCTTTTTTTTACTCATTTTGTTTTGCCAATTTTGCGTCTCTCGATCTTTTGTCCTCCGTGCAGGGGCACAGACTGACGGAGTGTTCGTCCGGCCCTGATCAAACGACAAATCATAAAATTTTGAAAAAGTCTTATATTTACCCGTCTGGGCTCTAACTTGTGTATTTTAAGCTTTTTTTTCTAACTGAGTCGCTATTTAAGTTGAAGACTTGAAATTTTGCATACTTATAGCAGAACACTTGAGAATCACACGAAAAATCATAAAAAATTTTAAAAGTCTTATATTATTTATCCCTCCGGGCTCTAACTTGTGTATTTTAAGCAATTTTTCTAACCTCCCCCCATTGCACCCGCTGGGTACTTTTCTAATTTTTGCCAACACACCTTTGACCACTCTTTCATATTATGCATATAGCGTTATATCTTTCAGTTCTACTTTTTACTGCCAGGGGGCGCCTACCTATCTCGTGTGCTGAGGGCCCGATCCCCTCGACTAATATATCTACGGATAGGTTGTAAAGCGAAGTTTCGTTCGGATAGAGATTAGTGTAGAATAAAGTCGCCCCCTGTTTGCAAATGTGGAACTAACAGATTTTGCAAAAGGATAAAGTATTTTGAAAGGAATATTAAACGAAACCCTCTGTGCAATCTGTGATCATACTGACCCACTTGTTTTTATTATTATTATTATTATTATTATTATTATTATTATTGTTGTTATTAAACGACAATTTTGGTCAAACTTTTGAGTGGCAACACATAAAAAACATGTAAATGGTAATCTGGTGAAATCTGTAAACTTTTTGCCTGCACATGTCAGCCCACCTGTAAGAATAGATTTGCAATAAAAAGTCCTAAAATAGGACAATAAGAAGGATTTATGGAGTTTTAAAATTACAGAGTGACTTATTATGATGTGAAACAATAAAGATATTCTTTTTAACCCATTTATGCCTGGCGTCCCATATGAGGGATGCTACAAATTTTAATAAATTTGTATAATTTTCTTGTCCTTTATAACATGAAAATTGTATGAAATATTTATCTATAAATGTCTTTATCTGTTACCGAAAGACGATAGCATATGATGGATATTTATTTATTTAAAATGAAGGCCTTTTTTCGGAATTTATAGATTTTTCATTTTTCAAGGTGGCGAAATGTAAAAAACAAGTTTATTTATGTTTTTTCTACCATTGATCCAAATAAATAAGTCATAATCTTAGCCTGAAGACTTTTTTTTTTTTTTTTTTTTTTTATGCGAAATTATATGTTCAAGCCTATTTTTATGCATTTTTGTAACGTTGAAAATATAGGGCATTAGGCACGAATGCGTACATTTTTTATTAGCCATTTAGGGGACAGTTATTTATGTAAAGTCCGTTTCAACATAATTATGAAAAAAGCAAATTATTTTTAAGCCTCAAATACAAATATTATTAATTTATTATTGCTAATAGTTATAATGTTATTAGTCTCAAAAAAAAAAACTTATATTTTATTAGTAAATCATAAAAATACTAATTATAGTACATAATATACAATTTAAAAGCTTATTTTATATAAATTTAAACAAAACATGCAATTATGCATATTATATTATTACAAATATTATTCATATTCCCGTATTTAGTACGTTTACATTTTATCAAATAAATACAAAAAAAAAAAAAAAAAAAAAAAAAAAAAAAAAAAAAGCCTAATTTTTTAAAAGTATTTTTCTAGTTCATTTTACCAACAAATTTGGGAAAACAAAAATTCTTACACAAATCGGTTAATACGATGAAAAGTTATTGATGTAATCAAACTATGTATTTTCATTCTCTTATCAATGCAAATTCCGATTGGACGAGATAAGACGCTTTACTTACTTAATTGTTTGACACGTAAATAAATGGTCAATAAAATCAACTTTCTTCAGCTGGCAAAGAATTCTCATAATTTTCCTTTTCCTCTTCTCTTTGTCAAACGTGATTTATGCTTTGCTCTCTAATGTATTCCTTATATCTATCGTTCCCTTTGCCTATTTCTTCCATTTATATGGTGGTTTTAGAAAAGTAAAAACATTGATTTTCTATTAAAAATCCGTAATTTAAAAGATACTTATTCAAAAATTATTTTTCATTTCGATATCTATAAAAATAAATTAAATAATAAAGAAAGAATAAAACAGCCAAATGCACTGTAAAAAGAGGCATTTCGTAATCTTCTATAACCATGAACAAAAATATACAAAAGCTTCTTCCAAGTTACTCGTGATTCTGAAAAGTTTTATTTCTCTTTAAAAACCTCAGAAACTAATGTATTTTCGAGGTTTAAAGGAACATTTATATAAACAAAGTTTCTTTTGCTGTCACTTATTTTCGGGCACGTTTCCAAGTAAGTTTGATTGGGTATTAATCAGTATTCCCAATCAAATTTTAGTATTATATTGCAAGCTAATGGAATTGTATACGATAATGCTCTGAAGGAAAGGGGGTAAAGGGATGTTTATTTCTATACATGTTTATTTATCAAATATTGTCTCGTTGTTTTCGGTTATTTAATTGATATCTCTCTCTTGTTTATCCTTTCTCTATTTTTGAATAAAGTAAATTATAATATAAAAAAGTAAAAAAATAAAGGAAAAGATTATTTTTCTGTATCTGTGTTTGATTACAGTGTGCACTGTATACGAAAAATGTTTTTTAGTCGACATAAATCTAATATAACCACGAATGAAAATATATAATACCCACTTTTGAGTTATCCATGCATCCTAAACGCATTCTTTGTCTTTAGAAATCTCACACAAACCAACAGGGCGGATCCAAAGACTCGTTTTGAAGGTGTGTGTGTGTGTGGGGGGGGGGGGGGGGGGGGGCGATACCGAATGATATATAATCTTGTTATGGTTTTTTTTCTCTGAGCAGTTAAATTTCCACCTAGATTGAATCCTGTATATAAAATTATAACAATAACTTCTAGCTGAATTACAGAATTACTGTAAAAGAAAACTTTAACACTAAGATATCAATGCCACACTTAAAGAATTTTAAAACTGCAACAAAATACTAAAGCAAATACAGGGTTCTCAATTTATCTGCTCAGATCAACCCCAACAATTGTCATAGAGTCAGAATATTCATGCATGACCAGAGAAAATCACTTAAAAAGAGATGAATATAATTAATTAAATGAAATTTAAACATACCGCAAGACAAATCACTTAAAGGAATATGAATGAACTGAAAAGGTAGATTAATTTGAGAATTTTGAATAAGTTTACAGTCAAGAGCTGAGATATGAAAACAAGCTTCAAAGTCATACATAAAAAGAATCTAACTCTATGGGCTGTGATCGTAATGTGGCTAAATCCATTAAATTGTAAAGGTGTGTAAAATTGAAAATTTTAGTTAACTTAAGCTGTTTACCTTCATTACAACAAAAAACTAGAAGAAACACTGTTCATATTCTCTATATTCTTCAATTTATTAATGATTACTTTTAAATCTTTATTTTTTTAAATTAATATATAATTAATTTTAGAGAAACAGACCATTTCTACTTCTTCTTGGGTTAATTTGAACTGAAACATTTATTCTCATTATTTCTGTTTTTTAAAGTATATTTACTTATTTAAACCTAGTGAAGTTACTTTATTGAAGAATACTTTTAGCAGTGCGAAAATAGATACAAGTCAAGAGAATAAGATTAAAATTAAATTTAATTCTTCATAGGGAGTTTAAACTCTTATACATACAGGTGTTTCAAAACTTATTTCTCAAGTTAACACAATTAACAAATGATATTGTAAATATTCTAACATTAATAGGACAGATTTTTATCATGTTGACATTTTCTGGCTTCAATTATATAGATTGCAACTTTTAAAACAAAGATAATCAATCATTACGTTATAATGGAACAAGAGAAAAAAAACTTAAAATACCTAATGCAATCCATAGTAGGTTTCCGACATGGTACACCACAAATTATTCTATTTTCTTTTAACATAGTTATTTTAAACACAATTTTTTAGATGACTTTTCTTTGACGACCATATCTTAACTGGCAGTGTTTTTTTTTTGTTTTCTGTAGTAGAAAAAACTCCTTATCTTGAAAATAGTTTCAGGGGGTGGGCTACACCCCACACACTTCCTTCGGTACGCAGCTTTACTCGATGAGTTAGGAAATCGTTTTGGAATTTGAAGTCAGGAGCCAATCTCGCTCTCCGTGGAAGTAGCTGGAGTTGTTTTGCTTCAACTTTAAACTAGCCGGCATCCTCCGTGATATATTTCTAGGATAAATCAATGTTTAGCAAATAAGGGAGCGGAACGCTGACGTCTTGCTTCGCATGCTCACGATTTATCTTGGATCTCTATTTCACAGAATCTGATATCAGGGCATTTTTTTACTTGTCCGATGCTCGGTCAGCAGCCAAGTATATCCAGCTTACCAGTACAGTCGAAAGATGCACCTTCTAAAGCCGCGCTCGCTTACCATTCATTTTTAAAAAAGGCGAAAAGCACTTACAATTCAATTCATACTGTTTACTCGCAAGAGTTTACCTTCTCTGTCTTAGGTCTCAAAAGCGAATCCTTAATAAAAATTGTTTCATGCCTCGACAAAAAAAAAGGGGGGGGGTTTCCCGGGCCCCTTTGGCCCCTCAAAATTTTATGTTGTTTCACATCTTACTGCACTCAGGACCCCTCTAAAAAAACGCTACACGTCCAACAAACCACGCGCTCGCTTCTCGCGTCCCCTCAATTCTTCCCGCGTTACTTCCCAGGAAGCAATAAAGGGTGGAGGCGAAAACTGTTTTCATTGGTCAATTTCCCTACCTAATGCCAAGAACATCTCGTTGCTATGTCCCTCTAACCACGGGGAGATCACGTGAACTCAAATCTCAGAAGCCCAGGCAATACTTGCACCTGCTTAAAAATTTGTTTTTCGTAAACAAAGTCATAAAACTGCATTGTAAAAGGGGCTGGTATGCTATGAGAAAAGTAGCATTCCCACACAATAATCCTGTGTTTAAAATGTAAACGTGTGTGGTCCCAATTATTTCTGAACACAGCTGACCATTTACCCCACGTTTGCTAGTAAAAGAGAGAAAAGGGAGATTTTTTTTTTTTTTTTTTTTGTGAGAGAGTATCCCAAAAGAAAAGGTTTTATTTACAGAAAAATAGAGGAATGTTTTTGAATAACAACATTTACATGTTGTAACATAATTTAAGTACGAGAAATTAATAAAAAGAAAGGGTGCTTAATTTATTAAATTACTTTTATTTATTTATTTATTTTTATTAATTTTAGAAAACACAACTGACTTTAAACTGAACTCTTAAAAATAAAGAAAGTGTACAATGAAAAATTTTGACTAGAACTAAGCTATTAATGATATACAAAAAAATGGGGGGAGGGGGCGCGTGCTGTGTACAAATAACATATTTTAAAATGAAAATTTCTTAAAAATAAGTAAATTACGCCTAACAGGATTCCCCGTCGGTTGAAAAAAAATCAATTTTTTTTGAATGAAATACAAAAAAAAATTTATTTTTTGAATGTCAAAGAAGAAACACAAGGCCAAAAATTTCAAAACGAAAAAATTAAAAAAAAACCCAGTACATGTCCCAATGAGTCACTTACTTAATCTCGGTGAATCTACTCAAGGATCTTTGACCATCAAAACAAACTAAACTTCAGCCCGAAAGACAGATCAGAGTCCCGTTGTACATTCGCCACTACTGCAACACACTCCGGAAATGTGAAACAGTAGTTTGACTACAGCAAACTTCCCAAAAGGTCCAAAATTGTAAATGTTAGAAACAAAAACTGAGATACCTATACTACGTAAAAAAATTATCTACTTTTCCACACACAATTCACAGACGAAAATCACCATGACTGCAATTTATTTCTGGACAATGGCGAGCAAAGTTAGTATATGAGATCGCCGACTTGAGAACTACCACTAGAGCTCACTCTAGTTATACCGTACCCGAACTCCACTTTAATAACACTAACCAAATATCCCCAACTTTGTATAGCAATATACTTACTACCTATTCCGGGGGGATTAATTTTGACTTATAGCACTGCCAGCCAGATATGGACACAAAATATATATATGCACAGTTATATAAACAAAACATAAAATCAATACACTAGTGCACAACTGGACAATAGAATACACATAAACAGAGACAAAAAAAAATTAACATTAGGTATATATTGTTGACAAATACATATCACTCGGAAAAATGTGGATTAGAGTTCTTCAGACTGGTGAAAAATTGTTCGTTTGAATTTTAGAAACACATAAGATCTTTCTGAGTTTTACAACTGCACTTACAGGGCCACTGTGCATTTGGTAAGTGTATGCCGCAATGTGTGTTGCAGATAAGAACACGTAAAAATTATATACCAACTTTGGTTATCAAAATTTTGCTAAAATATCCACAAACATTAAACAGTTTGATACACCAACTGTGGTGGTGAATAATTACACCCAAAATCGAAAAAGGGAAGGCAGAAAACAACAAAAAAAAATTAAAAAAAAAAAAAAAAACCGGTATACAGATTTAAAATGAGATGAATTAATGTAAATACACACCAAACATTTTAATACTTACATTTAGATAAACAAACCTCAGTTCCAACCTACATACTAGAAAATTTTGAACTAAAACCCCTTTAATTCAAAACAAGAAAAATGTTTGAAATACATACACCTGAGTTGTAAACAAATAGTATACTTCTATACTTATACACTAACTCACACCTCAGATACACTAATCTGTGTAATTTCAAACAGTATTTAAAAGTGTGTATTCCCTAAAGAATAACAATTCTAGTACCTACCCTAGAAAACCAAGTAAAATTACACACTAATATACAAAATTTTATACATAAGTACTTTATTACGTATATTAAATAAAATATACCTATCCTTGCTAAACCATTACCTTAAAAAACAATGCATATACATAAAACACAAAGCGAATAAGAAGAATTTGATGCATGCATAATTCCATTAAAAATGTACAGAAAATTTTCAAAGTTCAGAAAATACAGCTAAAAATTCGGAAAAATGCATAATAAATTAAACAATGTATGTGCGGAGTACGTTTTAATATTAAAATAACCTAAATACACACTAGAAATAATAATAACTAAGTTAGAAAACATCTAGTATATTGACAACAAACTTCCGTTACCCGGACACAAAATCAAAACAAGTTTAAAGTTCCTCAAAAAATTAATTACGTACTAAAATGCACAAAATAACATTAAAAGAATGCTAAACATATATATATATATATACAAAAAAAATATTAAAATAAAAACTATTCTAGGCAAAGATTAGTGCTTAAAAAGTTGCTACACTCTATAATTTGGCTTATCTCTCCTTTCACGGAATCCATATTGACTGGTCGGGACAGCATTCGATTTAGTTGGTATCGATTGTAAGTGACTAACATTCGAAGTACGCGATGCATCCGCATTACAATCCGACGTAACTTGATTAGCTGAATTCCCTCCCGGTGCTGGATCTGAGAGCTGAACGTCGCCTGAATTTTCCTCATGCGTATCGCTGGAAACTGGGGGGGAAGAATGATGAGCCATACTTTCGCTATCTGCCTCTGCTGAACTTAAGGGCGATTGCTCTGCGCTGTCTGCTGTATCTGGCGTGCTCCGTGGGGTCGAAAAAACTGGGACGAAGTTACGTCCGCGCCTGCGCTTCCGTGGTGCAAGAAAATCGAAGTTGCTTGTCGAAGGGACGTCAGTTACAATCGGACTGGACTCAATCGATATTGAATCGACATCCTGCTGTTGTTGTTTTGGTACAAAAATGGGATTTCTGTTTTTAAACTCCGTTAGTCTGTCAACATGTACAACTTGCGTTTTAGATAAGTTAGATTGAAGAGCAATTTTAAAATTTACTTCACTTAATTTTTCAGTTATAGTGTAAGGACCATTATTAAATTTAGAGAGCTTTTTTGACTGACCTGGCTTTACGGAAGGTGTGAATAACCAGACAGAATCCCCTACTTTGAAATTTTTACACACTGCAGTTTTTTCACGATACTTCTCTTGTTTTTCTGAAACTTTAACAAGACTGCTGTGTACTTCCGTGTATACTTTTCTCAATGCAGGAAATAAGAGTTCACAATATGAAGGAGTATCATTGTAATTTAAAGTTGTAGGGGTAGAAAAAATTTTATACGGAAGGTTAAGATTTCTTCCAAACATTACTGCAGCGGGGGTTAAGTTTGTGGATGAGTGTACTGCTGTGCGGAGGGCTAAAAGAGCAAATTTGAGTTTTGTATCCCAGTCTGTTTGATTTTGGTTGACGATATGACATAGGGCATTTTTCAATGTCTGATTTTGTCGCTCCACTTGTGCATTCCCGCTTGGATGAAACGGGGTTGTCTGAATGTGTTTGGTGCCAAACTTCTTATAGACTTTCTCTATAGCTTCTGATATTAAATTTTTTCCTTTGTCAGTTGTGATATATGAAGGTGCTCCATATCTTGACACGAAGTCAGCAAGGGTATCAGCTATCATATCTGAAGTGATATCGGATACTGCGTATGCTTCAGGCCATTTTGAAAACGCATCAATATATGCAACAATAAACTTATTACCCGAAAAAGTCTGGGGCAAGGGACCCAAGATGTCCAAATTTACCTTTGAGAGTGGGAATTCAGGGGTAGGCATTCTTTGCAATGGGGCGAGATGTTTTGCCTTGTGTGCACGTCTCTGTTGGCAACTAATGCAGGACTCTACTAGATGTTTGACATCAGCGGACATGCCTGGCCAGTAAAAATTTTCGCGAATGCGATCAATGGTTTTCTGGAAGGCTTGATGACAAGCAGCTAGAGAATCGTGAGTTAGTGCAAACACCTGGGGGATAAGTTCTCTTGGTACCACAAGTCTGGGCAACTTATTCAGCACAAGAGAATCTCTAGTGTCCTCGCCCACTAAAAGATCATCTTGGAAGAAAAATCGCATATACTTGGGTGCAATTTCCACCCCTTGGTCTAATTTTTGAGCAATCTGTATACACTTTTTATCTGATTTTTGCAATTCCCTGATTTTCTCTAATAAATCAGATTGTGGCATAAACATATTTCCTTTTTCCACTTGAATACAAAAATTGCAGCTGGTCACATTTTCAGAAAAATCATTCTCATTTACATACCTTGATAAGAAATCAGCTACACTGTTACAACGACCTTTAATAAATTTAATCGTAAAGGTAAAATCTGCAAGAGTGCAAACCCATTTCGCAATTCGGGATGTTGGGTCTTGAATTTTGAGCATATATGTAAGTGGGGCATGATCTGTATAAATAAAGAAGTGTGTGTTAGCTAAGTAACACTTAAAATGCGAAGTAGCCCATACTAGAGCCAGTAATTCACGCTCCGTGGTCGAATACCTCGTCTCAGGGTCTTTTAATTTTCTACTGGCAAAGGCGACAGGATGTAAACAGTTGTTATCATCAAATTGCGACAATACTGCTCCAAGAGCTGAGCCACTAGCGTCCGTATATAAATGAAATTCCTTATTAAAATCAGGGAGGTTTAAACAAGGTTTAGATATCAAAGCATTTTTTAAATCTTCAAATTCTGCCTCTGCTTCCTGATTCCAAACAAAACGACCATTATCTTTAGTTAGTAAAATTAAATTTTTGGCTCTTTTTGAAAAATCGGGAATGAATCTCCTATAAAATGATATTGTACCAATAAAGGATCTAACTGCCTTACGAGTTTTAGGTGGTTGGAAATCTTTAATTATTTCAATATTTTTATTGATTGGTGCAACTTTACCTTTTTTAATCTCAAAACCAAGATATTGAATTGTATCAGATAAGAAAAAACATTTACTAGGTTTTAACTTTAACTTATGTTGGCGAAGTCTACTGAACACTAAATTTAATTTTTCAAGGTGGGACTCTACATCTTTCGAAGCAATCACAATATCGTCGATATAAACTAGGATACCTAAATTTCCTAAGTCACCAAAAATAGCATTCATTAATCTTTGAAAAGAATTGCCAGATGTCGATAATCCGAAGCAATTCCTGGCCCACTCAAAGAGTCCTTTATGGGTGATTATTGCTGTTTTGTGTCTATCCTCAGGACGCACAACTTGCTGGAAAAAACCACTCGTTAAATCAAGGGTTGAAAAAAAATTTGACCCAGAAAGTGCATCAACCGAATCTGTTATATTCGGGATGGGATAAGCATCCTTAACTAAGTTTTTATTAAGGGCTCTGAAATCGACCGCCAGCCTATAAGAACCATCCGCTTTCTTAACTAAAAGTACAGGGGAGGCGAATTCAGACATAGAGGGGGCTATAATTTCAGCTTTTAAAAGGATATCAAGTTGACTTTCTAACTCTTCTCTAAGCTTATGTGGGACTCTATATGCTTTACATTTTACGGGTTTATCTGAGGTTAAATTAATTACATGGGGGATAGTGTCACAGCCTGGTAAGTCTAAAACTGAAGCTGCAAACACATCTTTATTCTTATCTAAAAATTCTTGCATCTTAAGTTTGAGGGGGGATTCTAAATGATCAAGATTGATATCTGTGCTCCATGTCAGGTCAGCATGGTCAAAATCATCACCTGGGGCGGGTGTATTTACATTAAAAGCAAAATTACATTTATCATAGTCACAATCAGAATCATCGATACACTTTCGAACTTTGGCAACCCTCATTCCCTTTTTAAAAGTTACACTATCATCCGAAAAATTTGCAAAAGATATGTACAGCCCACGTTCCTGAGAACAGACACTTCTAGACGATAATACACTATTACAGACTTTCTGTACCAGAGGTTCCAAAATCACATTATCTTTACTTTGAATAAAATTATCTCTTGAACATTTAACTTTTGCTATAACTTTAGAATGGGGAGGTATAGTTATTACACTGGTGAGTACCGCAAAACTAATCTCATGATTTTTTGAATTTTTGTCCTCATTACATGTATCGGTACTTGTTTCACTCAAATGTGCAACTTCACTATTAGTTACATTGACCTGGCAGACAGGATAAACACTTTGCATTTCCCTATTTTTACTTTTTCCCTCCTCCTCATTCATTATATCTGAGCTTACGTTAGTATTTACATTATGAATATTTACATTAACACTTATCTCATTTTCATTCGAATTGTTGCAACCTATATTACTATTTACATCATTACTGTTACTAATACTACTTATACACCCTACATACAGTTTATTATTATTTACATTATCCCCTACATTAAAAATCTCATTCATATTTAGGGAATTTTCTACATTTGAATTTATCTCTGAGAGATCCTGAACAACAGAGCATTCATCTTTATTTACATTGCTTTGACAATTATCACCAATTACAGCTTTACTCATTTCATTAATGTTTTTCTCCCTAACCTGTACTTTCCTATCTTCCTTATCTGCTTTTAATTCTAGTTCATCTTTATGATTATACTCCATGTTGTTCAGAGTTTCCCCAGAAGCTTTATGTTTAAAAAAATTCTCCTTTGGGAAATTTGTTTGACATGCTACAGATTCAGTTTTGTAAAAATTGACATTGTTTATTTTACTATATTCACATTTGCTGTCAACCAGTGGAGAAGGGAGGGAGTTTTGCACACTATTTTTACACAAAGTCTGCTCGTTTACATTCAAGATAATGGATTTTTGTTGACAATTAATAATGGCACTATATTTACTTAAAAAGGGCATACCCAAAATGGCAACAAATTCATTAGCTAATTTTCCTGGTACCACGAAAAATTCTGCCTGACAGTTTACATCATTGAACTTAAAGTTTAAATCTATTTTTTCTGTAAGTGGAACCTTTTCACCTGTTACCGTTAAAATCGGGGTATTGCATGGAGTGGTATTTGCAAATGGAATAAGATTAAGGCCTTGCCTGGATATCAGATTAATTCCTGAGCCAGTATCACATAACACATTTAAAAAAATATTATTTATAAAAATTTTCATTGTAGGCAAATTGTAAACAGACAGGGAAAAAACATTATATACAGAGGGAGGAATGTCGTTAGGCCTATCATGAGTCAGTCCGACTGATTCTGACTCAGCCCCTACTCGTTTAAACCTTTATTTTCCTGAGTTACATTATTTTGGCCCGTTTCCTGTTGTGGGACATTGTTGTCGCCACCTCTACCTCTTGTATATTGCCCTCTACCTCTATAATTATTCCCTCTTTGAGAGTTATCATACCTTCTACCTCTTTGAGGCTGTTGGTATCCAGACATACCCCTACGACCCTGATAACTCCTATTGTTACCTCTCCAAAACTGGTTTCTGGGGTTTTGGGAGCAATCTCGAGCAAAATGGTTGAGACCCCCACACGTATAGCAAGAAAAATTTGAAAAATTTGTTTGTTCTGGGTTCCACAACCTTCTGTCATTATCTGTTTTCTCCACTAAACTATCAATTTTCGCAGTTAACAATTGTAATTGTTGTCTTAGCTCCTCAATTTCCTGCTTCTGATTGTTTACATTCGGTTTTTTAGCTTGAGTAGCCGCGCAAGCTATATTGATAGGTTGCGGTTGAGTTGCCTGTGCCAAATCGTGGGAGTATAAGGGGTTAACACTCCTACAAGCTTTTTCCTCTAATCGGGCATAAGCTAAAATTTCAGCAGGTGTTTTTGGGTCTTTTGAAATTACCCCCTTCCTGATTTCTGGCAATAAATTTCCCAGCAGCATGGAGTGTAGCATTGCATCTCTACTTTGCTGCGCTATTGTTGATGATACCCCATCCATAACAAGAGCCCTCAGGGAAAGATCAGAAGCCCTGTCAAAAAATTCTTGAACAGACATAGCAGGTGTTTGCTTAAAATTTAAAAATTTAGCTAAAGCTACATCTGGGGTTTCCTGATGAATGTACCTCTCTTTAATAATTTTAACCAGTTCTGCACTATCCTTACCCTTATGCAGTTTCAATAGTTTAGCAGCTGTTCTCGAAACTCTGCTTAATAAAGCAAACTTTTTCTCCCCCTCATCCCAGCCGAAAAAATCTGCTAATTCCTCCCACTTTTCAAGAAAGTCAGAACATGAAACTGCTGATTCACCATTAAAAGGGGGGATGCTTGAAAGGTTGTCGACTAAGGCCGTTTTCTTTTGTACAAGTGCAAGTTCTTTTGTAGCTTCATCTGCCATAATTAAATCTTTATATATAATCTTAACGTTAGACAGAAATAAAAGTTAAACTGTAAACTAAAATTACGTCCCTATGCAGATTTAAGAATTATACCCGGTACACAAGGGCACATTACAATTAAAACACTTACACAAAAATAAAATTATGTAAAGTATGACAGAAAAATTAGTATTTGAGAAAAGAAAAACTTCTTAGGGGGGGGGGGGGGCATATACTTAGAAACCTCACACCTTGGAGCATACACTTATACATATATATTATAATACACAACATATGAAAAAACACACACATATATATATATACCTATTGTCCAGCTTGCCCCTAAATTTTTGGTAAATGAATGACTGAATTATCACTCGCATGAACTCTGTACAAAATGTGTATACTAACTGAATGGCAATTACCAATAAAAATGAACTACCTAAACTTTTAAATCACACCCGCACAAGAAAAAAGGACAATTCTGGAATTTTGCGAGAGGAAAACATTGAAAATTTGTAAAGTATAGAGTTCTAAATTCAGTCAAACAGTTAATTCCCAACCAAATACTGTAATATATAAAATCACACATAAATTCAATACAATAACCAGGCCTTTAATAACATGGCACCATTCTTGTTATGGTTTTTTTTCTCTGAGCAGTTAAATTTCCACCTAGATTGAATCCTGTATATAAAATTATAACAATAACTTCTAGCTGAATTACAGAATTACTGTAAAAGAAAACTTTAACACTAAGATATCAATGCCACACTTAAAGAATTTTAAAACTGCAACAAAATACTAAAGCAAATACAGGGTTCTCAATTTATCTGCTCAGATCAACCCCAACAATTGTCATAGAGTCAGAATATTCATGCATGACCAGAGAAAATCACTTAAAAAGAGATGAATATAATTAATTAAATGAAATTTAAACATACCGCAAGACAAATCACTTAAAGGAATATGAATGAACTGAAAAGGTAGATTAATTTGAGAATTTTGAATAAGTTTACAGTCAAGAGCTGAGATATGAAAACAAGCTTCAAAGTCATACATAAAAAGAATCTAACTCTATGGGCTGTGATCGTAATGTGGCTAAATCCATTAAATTGTAAAGGTGTGTAAAATTGAAAATTTTAGTTAACTTAAGCTGTTTACCTTCATTACAACAAAAAACTAGAAGAAACACTGTTCATATTCTCTATATTCTTCAATTTATTAATGATTACTTTTAAATCTTTATTTTTTTAAATTAATATATAATTAATTTTAGAGAAACAGACCATTTCTACTTCTTCTTGGGTTAATTTGAACTGAAACATTTATTCTCATTATTTCTGTTTTTTAAAGTATATTTACTTATTTAAACCTAGTGAAGTTACTTTATTGAAGAATACTTTTAGCAGTGCAAAAATAGATACAAGTCAAGAGAATAAGATTAAAATTAAATTTAATTCTTCATAGGGAGTTTAAACTCTTATACATACAGGTGTTTCAAAACTTATTTCTCAAGTTAACACAATTAACAAATGATATTGTAAATATTCTAACATTAATAGGACAGATTTTTATCATGTTGACATTTTCTGGCTTCAATTATATAGATTGCAACTTTTAAAACAAAGATAATCAATCATTACGTTATAATGGAACAAGAGAAAAAAAACTTAACATACCCAATGCAATCCATAGTAGGTTTCCGACATGGTACACCACAAATTATTCTATTTTCTTTTAACATAGTTATTTTAAACACAATTTTTTAGATGACTTTTCTTTGACGACCATATCTTAACTGGCAGTGTTTTTTTTTTTTTGTTTTCTGTAGTAGAAAAAACTCCTTATCTTGAAAATAGTTTCAGGGGGTGGGCTACACCCCACACACTTCCTTCGGTACGCAGCTTTACTCGATGAGTTAGGAAATCGTTTTGGAATTTGAAGTCAGGAGCCAATCTCGCTCTCCGTGGAAGTAGCTGGAGTTGTTTTGCTTCAACTTTAAACTAGCCGGCATCCTCCGTGATATATTTCTAGGATAAATCAATGTTTAGCAAATAAGGGAGCGGAACGCTGACGTCTTGCTTCGCATGCTCACGATTTATCTTGGATCTCTATTTCACAGAATCTGATATCAGGGCATTTTTTTACTTGTCCGATGCTCGGTCAGCAGCCAAGTATATCCAGCTTACCAGTACAGTCGAAAGATGCACCTTCTAAAGCCGCGCTCGCTTACCATTCATTTTTAAAAAAGGCGAAAAGCACTTACAATTCAATTCATACTGTTTACTCGCAAGAGTTTACCTTCTCTGTCTTAGGTCTCAAAAGCGAATCCTTAATAAAAATTGTTTCATGCCTCGACAAAAAAAAGGGGGGGGGATTCCCGGGCCCCTTTGGCCCCTCAAAATTTTATGTTGTTTCACATCTTACTGCACTCAGGACCCCTCTAAAAAAACGCTACACGTCCAACAAACCACGCGCTCGCTTCTCGCGTCCCCTCAATTCTTCCCGCGTTACTTCCCAGGAAGCAATAAAGGGTGGAGGCGAAAACTGTTTTCATTGGTCAATTTCCCTACCTAATGCCAAGAACATCTCGTTGCTATGTCCCTCTAACCACGGGGAGATCACGTGAACTCAAATCTCAGAAGCCCAGGCAATACTTGCACCTGCTTAAAAATTTGTTTTTCGTAAACAAAGTCATAAAACTGCATTGTAAAAGGGGCTGGTATGCTATGAGAAAAGTAGCATTCCCACACAATAATCCTGTGTTTAAAATGTAAACGTGTGTGGTCCCAATTATTTCTGAACACAGCTGACCATTTACCCCACGTTTGCTAGTAAAAGAGAGAAAAGGGAGATTTTTTTTTTTTTTTTTTTGTGAGAGAGTATCCCAAAAGAAAAGGTTTTATTTACAGAAAAATAGAGGAATGTTTTTGAATAACAACATTTACATGTTGTAACATAATTTAAGTACGAGAAATTAATAAAAAGAAAGGGTGCTTAATTTATTAAATTACTTTTATTTATTTATTTATTTTTATTAATTTTAGAAAACACAACTGACTTTAAACTGAACTCTTAAAAATAAAGAAAGTGTACAATGAAAAATTTTGACTAGAACTAAGCTATTAATGATATACAAAAAAATGGGGGGAGGGGGCGCGTGCTGTGTACAAATAACATATTTTAAAATGAAAATTTCTTAAAAATAAGTAAATTACGCCTAACAATCAACACAGTCATAGTTTCTATTGGTTATATCATTTCTTTCAATTAATTAATATATGAATATGAAGTAATTAATGCTATTTCAAATTACTATAGACTCTCGATTATCCGACGTTCAATTAACCGACACACTCGGTTAACCAACTCTCTTATTATATAAGCCTCCTCTCCTCAAAATATGGCTTATTGTTACTTATTGTGTCGAAAAATTAAAAATGTTACCATAGAATTTATTTATTAAATGTCTTATTTTTATTCTTTTCATGTTTTTTCTTTTACTCTAGTAATTATTTATTTTATCGGTTTATTAAAAAAAGGGACTGAATATAAATCTCAAGGAGGCATCGAAAAAGTCAAAATGTGTCATTTAAGCGGTACGTATACTTCTTCATAATCTACTTATTATTAGTCCATCAAAGTTAACATTTGTTACCGACACCCAGATGTGTTTCCATAACTTCTCTACAAGAGGTAGAAAGACAGCGAAAAATGATAAACCTAACAATGAACGGTGGGTGACAGTAGAGCGGCATTTTCTATTCAAATCACCTAGAAGGCCTTTCATTAAGTAAATACATAAAGGAAGAACTGATTTACCAAGTTGGCTTTAAAGAAATTAACACACCATACGCATTTTAGCTTTAAACTGACTAAGACATAATCCTTTTTAGTTCATTCATCAAATACCCCTTGAAATTCACCAATGTGGGTGGTAATAGCAGTACATTTTTTTTTAAACATTAGTGTCTTTTTCAGAAAACATTAAGATGCTTGGAGTTTTAAAAGAGCCTTTCTTTTTCTTGTTTCTTTCTTTCTTTGGAAATTGCTACGAATCCCTTTCTTTTCTCAAACAAAAGAGCTCTCTGCAAAAATATTATACAGAAATTAGAAGTGCAACTTCTTTGAAGAGATGAAAAAGTTTCCACACTTTAAAGGGATCCGCATAACAGTGTCAATTTTCTGTTGTAGAAATTCAACAAAAGGTACACGTAGTGCATCGTCCCCCACCTCAACCCACAGTGTTACAAATTATGGCGCCATATGCCTTTTGACAAGACACAATCCTTTTTTGTTCATTAATTGCCAAAACGTCAGAGAGGTTTACCATTGACACCTGAAAAGTGTTTGTTTTTCGTTTGGTTGTCTGCCTGTTCGTTCCGCGAAAACTGTCGTTAAAAGCGTTGGATTTATATCTTGGGGGGGAGGGGGGGACCGCGTCTCGGGGAATCTCCTCTTTGCGCTAAATATGCGTTTTTTTCGCGGCCCTTTGACAAAATTCGCGTTTTTTTCAACGATTCTGTGGCGAAATTCGCGTATTTTTTTCGCAATCCTTTGACGAAATTCGTATTTTTTCCGAGATCTTTTGACGAAATTTGCGTTTTTTTCAGTATCGCTTGACGAAATTAGCGTTTTTTCCGCAGTTCTTTCGCGAAATTTGCGTTTCTTCCGCGATTCTTTAGCAAAATTCGCGTTTTATTTTGCGATTTTTTGACGAAATTTGCGTTTTTTTTCGGCAATCCTTTGACAAAATTCGTTTTTTCTGCGATCCTTTGACAAAATTTGCGTTTTTTACGCGATACATTGACGAAATCTGCGTTTTTTTTGACGAAATTCGCGTTTTTTCCGCAATTCTTTGACGAAATTGGCATTTTCTGCGCGACCCTTTAACGAAATTCGTTATTCTTTGACGAATTTGGCCGATTTTTTCTGAAAACGATTGACGAAATAGATTTTTTTTTTTGGCGACCATTTGTTGGAATTCGCGATAAGTGGTGGATTTATATATATATATATATATTTTTTTTTGGGGGGGGGGAGTTCGATTGCCCCCTCCCCGTGGATCCGCGCCTGCAAACCAATATAGTTTAGATATTTAAAGAAGCATTTATAAAAACAGAGTTTCTTTTGATGCTTATGATTTTCGGAAAAGTGTCTGAGTAGTTTTTATAATCCACTAGCTAATGGATCCGATGTTGCCCGGAATTTTAAGGATGTTTGTTTTGAAAACCCAATTTCAAAATTTAACATTCAACATAAAAAAAAAAAACTGCAGTCGAAGTGTTGTCCACATGAATCAAATGAAAACCCAATATAAAAATGTATAAATTTGCATAGCAGACGCAAATACAGCTATAAATGAATTTATTTCCATTCATCATTGGAGCAATAATGTTAAGATATGCCAATATTTCCATAATCGAGTTTTTATCATGCTTCAATACACTTTTTCTCTTATATGATTTACTCTACGATTCACTCTCGTTCTTTATATTTCGAATATGACGTAATATTCTATTTATTTTATTTGTTAAATTAATTAAATAATTATAATTTTTCACATGGAAATCATAAAACAGAAAAATTAGAACGTAATATTCACTTTTGTTTTTAATTAATCAAACTATTTATTTTATTTTCTTTTTTTCAAGTGGAAGTCTTCCAGTAGAAAATTTGTGATGCAATATTCTCTTTTATTAAATTCGTCAAATCATTTATTTTATTTTTTCACGTGGAAATCTTGCAATAGAAAAGTAATTGTTGTGGTAAGAATTTTATTGTGGATTTTTAATGATTGGCAACAGCTATAACGAAAAGTGTTTAAATTTGATAGGAAATTGCTGTTAAATTGGTGGCTTATTACTAATTTAAAGTTAACTATAAATTATTTCGATTCCGGAGTGTTTTAATACACATGTACGTAACATTTCACAATTCTGGTTTCCAAACTGTGGATTTGTATAGCATTACAGACATAAAGACAAATTTTCATTTTTATATATTAAAATAGATAAAGTACCCGGTGTTGCCCGGAATTTTAAGAATGTTTTTTGAACTCATTTCCATTCATCATTGGAGCAATAATGTTAAAATACGCCAATATTTCCATAATCGAGTTTTTATCATGCTTCAATACATTTTTTCACACTTATATGACGCTATGCATTCACCACTTCCTTTATATTTCCAATATGACGTAATATTTCATATTTTTTATTCATCAAGTTAATTAAATAATTATAAATTTTCACATGGAAATCATTAAACAGAAAAATTATAACGTAACATGAGCTTTTGCTTTTAATTCGTCAAACTAATTATTTTACTTTCATTTTTCACATGGAAATCTTGCAATAAAAAAGTTATGATGTAATATTCCCTTTTTTCTAAATTCGTCAAACCATTTATTTCATTTTTTCACGTGGAAATCTTGCAATAGAAAAGTAATTGTCGTGGTAAGAATTTTATTGTGAATTTTTAATTGTTGGCAACAGTTATAACGAAAATTGTTTGAATTTGATTGGAAATTGCTGTTAAATTTGTGGATTTTTATTAATTAAAAATTAACTGTAAGTTATTTCGATTCCGGATTACTTTAGTTGCCTCGGCCGTGTTTTAATACACATGTACTTAACATTTCACAATTCTGGCTTCCAAACTGTGGATTTGTATAGCATTACAGACAGACAGACAGACAACTTTTTATTTTTATATATTAGATTAATAAGTTTTTCTGCAACTGGAATTAAGCTTTTGGATAATTTTCAAGTGAACATTTTAATTTTCACGAAGCATGGCTGTGCAGATAAACATGATAAATTAAAAGCATTAACATTAACATTGTTACTCTTATATGTAGGAATTCAATTACGCTGCTGAAAAGGTTTTCTTGACAATGGATAGCATTCTAAAATCCGATATGCTGGTTTCTGAAAACGGATTTAAATAGGATAAAACTATTCGGAAACGTTTCCGAAAATTAGTACAGTGGTGGAAAATTGGCGCAGAGGCGGAGCCTACTGACACCACTAAATTTATATGATATTATTCAGTTTAATAAAAACTCAGAAATTTGATCATTAGATAAGAGGCAAAATACTACTATAATTTATTGGTGTCAATAGGCTCCACCTCTGCGCCAATTTTCCACCACTGTTAGTAGCAGCAAAAAAAAAAAAAAAAAAACTTTGTAAAAGCTTCTTTAAATTACGAAAATATTTTGATTACTGAGGTTTCTAAACATAAAGAGCGCTTTTCGGAATCGTGGGTAACTCGGAGGAGTTATCAACGATTTCGATAGATCCACGATCCACTATAGTTGTATGTTTTCGTTCGTGATTATATTATATTTTCGTAAATTAAGAAACATTTGTCTTTTTTGTATAGTGTATGGCATTTTTATTTAAGCTAAGTAAATTATCAGCCTAACAGTGTATTGTTACTTGTAAAATCTTATTCATATAAATTTTATTATAATATGTTGAAGTTTAATTAATGCAGAGAAAAAAATATTTTCAATAAATTAGATAAATGGTTTCGCGTTTAACAAAGGTCTAATGAATCATACCTTAGTAAGGTGTTCCATGCCGTAGATTAACATACAAGATGGGACACTTCCATAGAGCGTAATTGTAGTGCGATTACGATCGTAGCACCTTTAGTGACAATGGGAAAGAAACTCCCCATACTTGTATAATATTTTACTATTAAGTATCTACCTTATTGTGATCTTTCTTTTTTTAATGTTGCATGTTTACGTTTTCAATAGAATCTTACACCGATACGCGAACATAGAATAGATATTTTATTTTATATACCTAAAGTGTTTTCTATGTTCATGCACGGATATATGCATTTTTATTTATTTATTTATTTATTTATTTATTTACATGATGAGTGAACGATTTAAGTGCAACGAAAAACGAAGAAAAAATTTAGTCTTGAGTACTCTGTATATCAAAAGCAATGGCGTAATATAAAAATATACGAAATGTTGCACTCTACAAGTACCAGAAAATTTGATAAATATTCCTATTTGGTAGGAAAATTTTTATAGCCGATGTTTTATTAATTTATGAAGTTTAACGTGCTAAACAATCGTTACAATAATCTTTTAAAATTCACGCATTTCACTTTTTTACAGCTAAAATAAAAATATTGTCCCTTTCACCGTCCGAGGCCAGCCGGTTAAAGGGTTAATGTAAATAACGTACAACCAATTCAATAATATTTATAATATTAACATATAAGAAATAATAATAAAATTACAGATTGGTAGAAATTCTTTTCGACAAATTTTTAGAATTATATAAATCTAAAAGTTAAAAATAAATAGAGGTACTGACATTACACTGAATAAAATTTTATTCGATATGAATAAATTAACACAGTACCTGAATTTTATTTTTTACAATTTAATCGCATAAACTTACATATTTACGTTATTAACAGATTTTTCTAGGGTTTTTCTTTTATATTATTACTTTAATTATCATTTTGTATGTTAAAGGTGAACGATACAAGTGCGATAAAAAAAAAGCTGCTAAATAAATAAAGCATAAATACAACGCCGTCTGCCTTCTGCTTCGTTTTAGGAATGAAAAGATATTCAAAACATAGAGCGTAAACATACTTCTTCAAAATAGGTAAATTTCAGAGGCTTGTTAATTCGTCCCCTTGTCGGTAGTGACGCTAGTACTGTTGCCATTACAGATTTTGCCGTAAATATCCCATCTTGTATGTTAATCTATGTTCCATGAAACCCAGGAACCTTCAATTACATATCTCAGTACATATAATTTATCATAAACAAGAAAACTTATTCTGTATTACATAAATTATGCATGAAAATTTTTGTTATAGCTAATTTAAAATTTTTATGTAGTTTCTATGTGAAAGTAATTCTTGCGTGTTATCAAACATCGATTAGAAATTCTAAAAGAAATGTTACAAATTACCCGATTCATATTATTTCGAGCCGGAACTACGAGAAGTAAAGTCTAAATTTACCCGATTTATTATCCGAGGATATACAGAAGTAGCCAAAATTGTAGACATTTTTTAAAATTTTCATGCTTTTTGAATTTGTGTGCTTATAGAATATATTAATTTTAACTTACATACAAATGTGTATTTATCAAATTCACGGAAATTTAACGCACAATTTAATTTCAAAATATATTAAATTTAAAAAAATCAAAAAACCCGACTGCGTAAAAAGCGAACTAATTAATTATTTCTGATCAATATGAAACTATTTTTTATATTACTTACCTTTTTTTATTTACTTGTATTGATGACTTTTAAGTTGTGTTTAATTATCAGTTCCTATCTACAAACACTCTTTTGATGAGGCCTATAGATGTCTATTATGAAGGTTACAGTTACAGTAAAGGTAGCGATCCAAAGTACACAACTTCCAGCTTGTGTAATATTTAAACGGAGCTTCTGACTACAAAATGGTCAATGAAACATCGTCTTCATTTTGAAAGACCTATCCAATGATATGCCACTCAATAGGGTGCGTAATTTTTTTTTCGTCTCTACAGCCATTTTTTATTTTACGGCCGCCATTTTGAATTTATAAAAGCAAAATCTATCCTATAACCATCGGAAGATTAAGACGAATCGATAGAAACCTCATTCATAAAAATCCATCCAGCCGTTGAGATGTTTCGAGAGTATAAAGAAATCCACATACAAAGATACGCGTGAAACACATAACCCTTCTTTTCAGCCGGGTAAAAAGCAGAATTAAAATATCTGCATTACAAAAAAAGTTACGCTTAGAAAAAATAAGATCTATCTTAGATTTCATTATATTTTAAAGTTACTGTTACACATTCAATATTTAGTAGGATAACTCTGAATGGTGCACACTAATGCAGAAGGGTGAATACTAGTGTAACTAAATAGAATAATGTTTTTTTTTTCTATTTTTTTATTGCATATAATTTAAAACAATGTCATCAACAACAAGAACAGATTGGACACCTAGAAAATGAAGCTGAATTGTCATATTGAAAGAAAATGGTTTCTCCTATACTGAAATTGCAAGACAGGTTGGTGGATCAGTCATTTTATCTCGCGCACGAAAGTTGTTCTTGCGTTATGAAGAAACTAAATCAGTGATAAATAAGGAAGATCAAGCCGAAAAAAATGCACAAGTGCTTCTGACGATAGAAAAATAAAAAGCATATGCCTCAAAGATAGAATTTCATCAAATGCTGTTAGATACGAAATGAGTGCAATGGGTATTTCAGCTAGTTCAAGAACAATAAGGAGAAGATTCGCAGGTTTTGGACTGAAAGGTAGAATTCCGGGGAAAAAAACATTTTTATATCTTCAGCAACGCAAGAAACGATTTCAGTGGTAAAAAAAAACACATTAATCGGTCAGAAAATCAGTGGAAGCAAATAATCTGCAGCGAAGACAGTAAAATATCGCTCTTTGGTAGTAATGGACGAAAATATGTGAGACGTAGAGTAGGGGAAGAGCTGCACCCTGATTGCATTGAAGCAACTACAAAGTCCATAACATATGTCATGATTTTGACCTGTATGTCTGCAGTTGGTGTGGGTCGCATTCAAGTGATTGATATCATTCTGAATGCAAGGAAAAAATACATCGAAACTGTCCTGGAATCAAAATTGATACCTTCCATCAGGGATCTCTTCTTCAATAAAGCACCATTTATCTTTCAGCAGGATTCGGCTCCATGCCAAATGGCAAAAATATGCAAAGACTGGTTTAAAAATAAAAGTATACAATTATCACCCTGACCTGGAAACAGCCCTGATCTGAATCCTATAGAAAATTTGTGGCGACGTTTGAAAAATCCTAGTACAAAAAAAAAGCGTCCATCTAATAAAACGCAACTCATTGAAGCTATAATTGATTCTTGGCATCATGTGATTAAAAAGGATGAATTGCAAACACTAGTTCTCTCAATACAAAGACGCTGTGAAGCTGTAATAAAAAAAGGGTTATCCTACTAAATATTGAATGTGTAAGTGTAACTTTGAAATACAATGAAATCTAAGAGAAATGTTATTTTTTGTAAGCGTATTTTTTTTTTGTAATGCAGATATTTTAATTAGGTTTTTTTTATTAAATTCTACATTGAATTTTCTTGAATATGATACATAAAATTTGTATTTAAGTGAAATTTATTATATTCTGCTAGCACAGAAAGTTATAAAACACGAAAATTTAAAAAAAATAGCCACAATTTTGGCCACCACTGTATATATATAATATATTTTCAGAATTAACCTATCTAAAATTTGTTCAACATTTTTCTCATTTTAATTTACTGTGTTTTATCTTAAAATATTTTATTCATTTCCCCATTTTGAAAATCTAATGATTTCAGCGCGCGTTTTATTTCCCTCTTCCATTTTCCTTTGCGAAATTTTTTATCTGATACCTGTAATTTTTTGCCGTTTCAGTGCATTCGATTTGAACGTTCTATTTTGACCCAGATATTTCGTGAGGCTTCTAGAGAGCCGAACTACGCAGTTTCGTTCCTTCTGAATTTTTACGTTGTTCTCGACTTTTCATTGGTTTAGACCATTTTTCACACGGCACTCTTTATGAAATTATGTAACTGTGCGCAAACTTTAAATACTCTTCCAGGATCTTGGAGCCCAAATTTTTATATGTTATCCTCTCCCAATATATTTCGCAGCATCAGGAAGAGTTTCTAATCGCTGAATTGCATGAATTCAATTTAATTATTTATTTAATATTAATTTTTATTTGAAGATTCTGGTAGTGTATGAAGATTTTAGAAGAAAGTCCTGCGTAATGATATAAAGACAGAAATAAAGTGTTTTTGCCTGTTTATAGCACGCTCCTTTATGTTTTCTTAAACATCCACTGGGTGCAGAATCGTAACCATCGACACAGGTTTTCTGGCAGGAGTATCGATGGTTACAGTAGAATCCACCTCTGTTTTTTCTTGGTTCGATGACTGCAATAATTTGAGCTTACACTGATCACTTTGAGTAAAATATTACTTGCTGCCATTATGTTTACCTTAATTTACTCACAACCATGTTACCATCATATTCTTATTTGTGAAGTTGGAAGATATTGTAGCGAAGGAAGGATTTTTCAATTTGAATAAGGTGCGAGGTTTTCATTCTATATAAATCGTGGTATAGAGGTGAAGTGTTGCTAAATCCATAGGAACATATAATTAGTGCCATGCACTGTTAAAAATTTGCAGCATTCTGGCAGGTCATTTGACCGTTTTTTCCGAAAACGCTTACACAACCGTAATTTTAACACTATTCTGACCATATTATTGGCCATTTTATGGTCAGAATATAGTTAAATTATGGTTATGAAACCGTTTTTTCAAAAAACGGTCGAATGACCTGCCAGAATGCTGCAAAATTTTTAACAGTGTAGGATGTGCTAGTGCTACACTGGTTTCCAAAAATTAAGGAAAAACAACAAAAGTAACGATTACTCAAAATGTTGCAAGTAGATTTTTATAAAACTGGGACACAATTTACAACACATAGTAAGGTATAAAATAACATTAAAAGAAATTACCAGATGATTGTGGTGTTTCAGAAATTAATACAATTATAAAATAAACAAAATTAATGTCTCAGTTTGGTATAGGAAAAGTACCTTTAATATGGTCCTATAAATAATAAAGGTACCTTTAATAGTATGATCATCCCTAGAAGCAATACAGAACATACAGCGAAGTGTGACACTGTCAATTATGCCATCGATAAGTTCGCTGGGAAGTGCGAGTCGTTGCTCTTGTGAAGCAGTTGTAAGCGTAGCAAGGGTCTGAGGAGGGGGATCGAGAGCAGAGACACATCTTCCTAAAGCATCCAAAAGATGCTCGATGGTATTCAAGTCCAGCGATCGCGCTGGCCATTCCATGTGCTGAATTGTTTGGTGCTGAAGATAATCTTCTACGATGTGAACCCTGCGCGGTCTAGCGTTATCGTCCTGTAACAGGAAATCATTACCTATTGCACTGGCATAAGGGCGCACATAAGCATCAAGAATGTCATCTCGATAGACGTGAGCATTCACAGTTCCACGTGGAAAGACATGGAGGTCTGTACGTCCGCCCAAAGAGATACCATCCCAAACATAGATACTGTCTCCTCCATACCAATCTCTTTTACGAAAGTTTGATGGATGATAGCATGTTCCCTGTTCTCTCTAAATCAAACAATGCCTACTATCTCTTTGGATGCTAAACTGGAACTCATTTGTGACGAGAACACGCCTGCATTGATCAGCCGTCCAGTTGACATGTTGACGTGTCCAACTTAAACGTTCCCTTCGGAGACATGAGGTGAATGGTGCACAAATATCTGGTCGCATCGCGTAAAGACCACCTTTATGAAGCTTTCTACGCACAGTAGACGTTGATACAAATCTTCCAGTGGCTGCAGCAAGTACGGATTTAAGATGAGAGGGGGTTGCTGTTCTATTCCTTCGTATACATAATCGCAAATATCGGTCATCGGTGCTTATCGTAGCTCTTGCTCGTCCTTCGCTGAACCTTCTGTGAGGCCGAATCAGTGGTTTGAAATTGTTGCCAAAGCCTATGAGCAACAGAAGGACTCACATTTAGCCATCTGGCCACCTCTGTCTGACTTTGGCCCATATACAATCTTCCACTAGCTCTATTTCGCAGTTATGCGGACAAATGATACCTCGAGGTCATACAAATGAATTGGCTATCTCAGTTTTCTTATCCCATAATCACAGCGACACCAGCAGCTGTACTCTCTAGCATGTATTTTTATGCTCCGCACAGATGATGCAATCCGATTGCAGGGGCACTAATTTGCATTTTGTAATTTTTGTCATCATCTTTTAGTTAACAACGTATCCAAATTTCATGCGGATAGGTTAATTTTTGAACGAGTTATCGCTCTTTTTGTGATTTTTCCTTAATTTTGGGAAACCAGTGTATTATGTATACATGTGGTGTAATGACAATAGAGGTTGGCAAAAATCACTTGTTTACTTGGGTTTCCGAATTAATTCGTACAGGTTTTGGCCGGTTAGTCATGCGACGAAGAACATAAACGAAACTCATAAATGATGCAGTCAATGTGATATTATCCACACATTATTTACATTTTTCAAGAATACTCATTTGGGAAAATGCTCGAAGTAATCGATGGTAAAAAAGATTATTGATTCGTCATCTCAAGGTGTTAACCGGAGTTTTTGAAGAGAAAAGGAACTTCGCATTTACTTTCGAAGTGTCAATAAACATTCCATCTCGACGCTGACCTCCTACACTTATTCTCTCTGTTTTCTACACTACATCTTTTTACACATTTCTACACATCATATCTGTCTGTGCGTCTGTATTTAAACTACATCGGGTCAACGTTACAATGCAGGTCAGCTGATTCCTCTTTTCCAATTATAACGCTTTTAACAGGGATTTATTACTATTTCTGGTGGAATGATATCGAAGTAAATCAACTTTCTAGCTTGAAAACATTGTTCTAGAATCTTCTCTAACCTCAAACCAGATGCACAAGGTGTAAACGCATATTAACCACTGCCTTTGAGATTGCAGCTAAAATTAGATTTTTCCTGTCAGACGATAATATTAACGGAAAAGAAAAATGAATTTATTGCCGCAGAATAAGTTTCAAAGCATTGAAATATAGACACCTTGATATTTTAATAAAAGAATGATTTTAAATAAATAAGTTTTTTAGACGGGATAAATTATGAATTATGATATTTTAGCAGTTAAATAAAGAATTTAGAGAGTTTTGATATACCGGGAAATAATAGCGAATTTTAATAGAGATTAAAATAATAAAAGGGTTTTATTAAAGGGATATAAGCAGTTGGCGCAATTTTTAGATTTACGCAATTTGGAATAACATTATTAGATGGATTAAGATCTTATACCTTTACATATGAAGATTAATAGATTAGTTTAAGAATATGGTTTTAATTTAAAAAGCAGGAATAATATATGGAATATTATTAAAAGGGAAATTTATGTAGAATAATGTTAACTATGGCGAAAAAATTTTTAATTTTGTAATGTACATAATAAAACGTTTTGCAATTAAATCACAGGAAAATATAAAAATAGATAGTCATATGAACGATATTAACTAATAATAATTATTCCCTGCAATTTTTACTTAGAAAACCGCGAACTTATTTAATTTTACAGGTAAAAACTATATATTATTTCTATAATATTTTTCTTAATGAAACGTTTTTCCTACTCACTTACTTAAGTTATGAAATTTAATTGTTCTTTTGTAAGTAATACACTTCTAAAAATAAATTGCAATTGATTTTTTACGAAGTTTATCCAAATGTACCAAAATAAAAGTGTTTAACTAAAGGGATTACATAATCAAAAAATTAATAAACAATTTTCTTTTAGTAATGCAATGTTTTATTTTAATTTATATAATTATCCCATGACTTTGTAAAATATTTTGTAAAGTAAGTTAAATTTATTGTAATCTGTTCGTTAAAAGTTTTTTAATGAAATTTCATAGAATAATACATTGTTCTAAAAAATAATTTAATTTATTCAGCTCACAGAAGCTTTATTAATTGAGATAAACAACAACAACAACAACAATAATAATAATAATAATAAATACGCCATTAAAAGATAAACAAATTATGAAATATAATCCTATAAAAATGTATAATATTGGAAAAATATCTTTTTTTTTTTTTGTTTTTTTTTTTTTTTTTTTTTTTTTTGTTTTTTTGTTTGTTTGTTTGTTTGTTTAAATGAAAGTTATTGTTAAAGTTTTTTTTTAAATATTAAAAATGAAATTTCATAAAACAACGCATTGTTCTAAAAATTTTTTAATTTATTTAACATATAGCAGTTTTCTAAATTTAAATAAATTTTAAAGATTTATGTCATTAAAATTTGAATAAAATAGAAAGAATTTTATTGCTTATAATTTTAAATGTATGTTTGTTTATTTTAATATTATTCAGAAAAATAACAATAATTTGTCTTTTCTTTGTTATAGGTAAGTGAATAAAGTTCAGCTCCTGTGTTCCCACTTACAATATTTGACTTTCCTATCGTTTAGCGAATCCGCGAGTTGTTATGTCACAAATGTGATCATCTTATCCTCGCTATGTGGTATGTTTTATAGATATTTTTCTATAAATATTTTTTGTGAACTATTCCAAAGATCAACTTTAAATGAAAAATATACACACACACAGATGCGTAGGATTGTCAAATAGTGAAACAACTAAACGAAATATTTTAATTGGTTACTTGTTGGTCACTTGGTTATGAAGGCGATTACAGACATTTAATAAAACACGAAGTACATGAGGAAATAAACAGTATGTAGTTGAATAGTGGGTTAACCCTTTATCTACTGACGGTACTTATAAGTACCATTAAAATAACTTGTTATAAAATTCATTTAATACATCGATTAGTAGTAATACAGTTTAGAATGAGTTATAAATGCATTACTTTATCTTGTTCCAAAAGCATTACTGGTTACACAAAACAAAGATATTTCTAAAAGGATGATTTATTTTGCCTTTGCATCTTTTCAGCTTTTTTGGTGTTGGAAGGGGGGGGGGGTGAATTTCTCAATTCGGAAATATTTCTCTATTTCTATTGTAAGAACATTATATTTGTACATTTCCTAATTCTACGAAATACTAAGAAAAATATTTAAAATAAAATATTTGAATGGGGTTATAAACATTGCACAAAATCCCCATAAATTCAAATTTAATGAATCCTTCTAAATCCTTCAATCCTTCTAAAATCCTTCTAAAATTTATTAAATGATTATGTAAATCTTCTAACGTAGTTTCCAAAAAATTCACGAAAAGGCTTTAGAAGATAAAATGTTCATTAATTCATAATTCAGTACATAAAAGGTTAAAACAACTTAAAATGGCCATCTGCAGACTTTACAATCATAAAATAACAGAGAAACGCTTTCTCTCGTTAAACAAAAACGGCAAGCTACTTCAGCCTTGCATAAAAACTGAACTACTTCTACGAATATCATTCCAATAATAACATCATTCATCATCTTCATCACTCTGAATCTATCATGGCTCGTGAATCTTTGTACGCAATGGAGTTGAGATGTCGTCACGTTTTTATCACACACACATATGTATCATTATATATATTTATTTATATCATCTAAGTATTTGACCATTACAATTCATTTTATATTAATGGTTTTTGTTTCGATTATATACATTTTAGCTTTTAGTGACCTTAATACTAAAGAAATCGTCCAAAATTTATTTCCTTTAAACATTTATTAAAATGTTTTTATACATACCATTTAATGAGAATTGAATCGTTGTAAAATAATTTATTTAAACGAATCAAGATATGTTTCACGAAAAAAAAAAAAAAAAAAAACCCAACCATGTAGCAGTGATGGAACAGTGGCGCAGCAGTTGAGCGATTGTGACAACTAAATTTTTATAGTATTCTTCGCCTTCAAAAATCTCAGAAATTCTGTCCTGAAGTTAGATGAAGAATACTCATAAAATTTTGCGGTGTCAATTGATTGTTTTCTGCTCCACTGTTCCATCACTGCATGTAGATTAAAATTTAATAGGTAGATTCAAAATGATATGTTTACTCAAATTAGGAAGGAAATGCAATACTTGTTTGATAAAAACGCTAAATATGGATAATTACTGTATGTAATGGACGTATCGATGAAACTTTGTTAGTAAATTTGAGATTATATAATTAATATAAAAAAATAAAAGACGGTAAAACACTTCTTTTAAATTTTAAGGGAAAATAGAAATTTAAGGTTTAGTATTTAACTCCGCTCATCTCATGATATAAAAATAATTTCTGCTTGTTTTGAAGGAAAACAATTAAATTTTCATGGCCCAAATGATTAAACAAGGGTAAATCTTTAATTACTATTATTTTATGTCATTATTTATGAAAATACATAAAGGTCAAAATGTGACTTATGTATAACAAGGCGTGTGAATTTAGAGAAAATAAAATAAAATGTGCAATTACTTTTTAATATATTGCAAGATTTTGTGAAAAGGACCGTAATATAAACGGAAAACCATTCATAAATAACTATTAACTATTAATTTGGAAAAATAGTAAAAATAATAGAAGGTCAAGTATTTTGCAAATTAACAGTGTAGGAAAAATAAAACGTTGGAAATATAGAATCCGAAAATAGATAAAAGTCTACTAACCGAAAGTATGAATTTTTTTCTTTTTATTCTTGTGATAATCAGTATGATTAAGGCGAATTATGTCATATCTTTGTAAAACCAGCATAAATGAAATGACTGATGTTTAGTTGTGTTTCTCTACTCGTATGAATTTGTAAAAATTAAGCTAATTTGCGAAAATTCAATAAGAAATTAACAGTGTGCACGTTTATTAATATCATAACAATAAAACATCAAGAATTTCATTTTACATGTTGTTATTTAAACCGATGAAAAAAACATCAGTTCATACATTAGTAAATAACGTGCGGGAAAAAATCCCCTGCTCATTTAATTACAGGGTGTTTCTAAATTAATGAAACCGATTTTCAGCGACGATAATACGCATCAAAGCAAGTTTTCTAACGGAAACTAAAGTCTCTCATCAAAATCCATTTATACAGTAAAAAAATACAAGGTGTTTCATTACAAATTAAACCCATATAATGCTCATTCACGTGTTTAAAGCCCCACCAGTGGCCGAGAGGTTCTGTTCTCAAAGCTGGTAGACGGGAGGTGCTGGGTTCGAATCCAATCGCGCCCGTCGACCTGATTTCTTAGAGTTTTCCGTGGTTTTCTTGAAACCTTGGATTTACTTGCGTAAATACGGGTTAGGTTCCCTTAGAAAGACTCACACGGAGGGCACGCCCCACCCTTTCAGGACCGTATCTCTCGTGTTGATGATTGGCTGTCATAAACAACACCACACACACACACCACATGTTTAACAATGATAGAGATATTTTAGGGAGATCATCATCAGATTAACATTCCTTCGTATGAAATGTTATGACACAATGGGAAGAACTGAAAGTGTACTGTAATTTCTAAAGTGAAATCGTGTGCACTGTCAATTGTTTTCTGAATTGTATGGTACCTAGCTCATCGGGTTTTTTTGGGCGTGAATAGAAGTGCAATTTTAAGCGATTCTCGGGATTTCATCGTATATCACAGAAATTAAAGTAGTTCTATTGAAAGTATCATTACAACATCTTCTATACTGTTTGAGTATGAACGAAAGTACAAGTTTCGTTTGAGGTTGGACAAAGCGTGTTTTTGACTAAATAAATGGATTGTGGTCTTAATTTCATAAAAATTGCATGTCATAATCGGTGCGCATTATCATTCCTGAAAGTTGTTCCATTACCATCCCCTACATACCTATATATGCGATATTAGAAATATATATATATATATATATATCCTAGCAGAAGCCATAAAAGTGGCATAGCATGACCACATCATATCGCTCAACCGAAAGAAAAGTGACACATCTCGCAAAAATTCATTTTTCTTTTTATTCTACTAATAGGTATGTCATAGGTGTGTCTTGCTACACAAAACGTTTCATGAGTGTAGTTATACGGAAAATCAATTTATTATGCTATATGTCCATTTTTCCTTTTGCCTCTCCTGTGAAATTTACTTTTGTCGAGATGTGTCACTTTTCTTGCGGATGAGCGATATGATCTGCAATCATTTGCTTCTAATTTATTACGCACTAATTGTCCATAAAATGGAAAACAATGAAATGGCTTTAGTCGCTCTTATTTGTAGGAAAACGCAAATATGTTTCCTGTAAAATCCACAAGGCTATAGCTGAAATTAAATGAAAGGAAAATTTGTATAAATGTCTCTCAATTCGACTCATTTTTGTCTTTCAAATGATGTTGACTCCAAACGAAACTAATGATTATATCTTCATTATTATTAGAGACATGAGCGAAAATGCAAGTATACAGACACCGTGTATTTTTTAAAAACTAAATAAATGGATTTCGATCCAATTTGCTACATAAAAATTCTAAGTCATGGTGTGTATTATAGCACTTAAAATTTCATACTTTTGTTTAGAAACATCCTTTAAACATCTACGTATGCACTATTAGAAATAGATATAACTCGTTGCAGAAACCATAAAATTGGCATAGCGTGACCACGTCACATGATCGCAATTCATTGCTTCTAATTTATTACGCACTAATTGCCGATACATGGAAAGTAATGAAATGGTTTTAGTCGTTATCATTTTTAGGAAAACACAAAAGTATCTTCTATGAAATCCATAAGACTGTAGCTAAAATTAAATGAATGGAAAATTTGTATAATTAACTTTCGAATCGACTCATTCTTGTCTTTAAAATGATGCGGACTCCAAATAAAACCGATGATCATCATATCTTCTTTATTGTTAGAGATATGAGCAAAAATGCAAGTTTAACTTGAAGACAGACACTGTTTATTTTTTTAAACTGAATAAATGGATTGTGATTCTAATTGCCTATATAAAATTTCTAGGTCATTTTCTGTTGTATCATACCTGAAATTTCTTAGATTAGTTTAGAAATATCCTCTAAATACCTACATACGCATTATTAGAAATAGATATATCTCCTAGCAGAAGCCATAAAAGTGGCATAGCGTGACAACATCACATGATCTGCAATTCCTTGCTTCTAATTTATTACGCACTAATTATCGATACACGGAAAATAATGAAATGGCTTTAGTCGCTCTCGTTTCTAGGAAAACGCGAAAATATCTCCTGTAAAATCCATATTCCTAATTAAGACTGTAATGAGCTAATTTTGATAAGAAATGGATTAAGTCAGACGAATATCCTGCAGAATGAGCTTGTAGCTGAAATTAAATGAAAGGAAAATTCGTATAAATGTGTTTCGATTCTAGTCATTCTTGTCTTTCAAATGACTCTGACTGTAAATGAATCTGGTGATCATTAGGGAACTGCCAGCACAGAAAAATCTTATTAAAATCTATATTTAACTATTCGGGTGCTAGGAAAAGTATCGGGGATGTTATCAAAATAATTGCATTGCATATTGTTCATTCAAAGGATGTCCATGGAAATACAATTCTGTATAAAAATCATTTTTGAGAATATTTTTCATGTATGAATCCTTTGTCGCTGAAATGCAAATGGCGCATAAAACAGCGGCAGAAATTATTTGTGATTTTCGAAAATTTCACTTTCTTTACACCGCTACTTTTTTTTTTAATCATGTATCTCTGCATGATCAAACTAAAACGTATTCAGATTATAAATGTAAAAGGGAAAGAAAAACAGTTCTAAGCATAATTCAAATTAAAACTTCTAAATTCCTAAGGTTTACTTCAAATCCAAACCAATTTCTGACTCATTTATGAAACCATTTATATATATATATATATATATATATATATATATATTATTTCAAAATTAATGACAAATTACCGCATGAATGGCGCTACAGCAGCACATATCAAATGCAATAAAACATATTACGTCATTTCAAAATGCCTAAACACCATAACTCCAAAAGGAAGGTGTATATCTGCAGAAAAAATTTTTTAATTATAAAATACATAAAAGAACAAGAAAGACAGGTAATAAAACAAAAACAGTCTGTTCTTCATCAGTGGGAGGACAGACATAAACTAACTCCATCCCCACTTTTAAAATTTGCAGGTTTCTGAACACACGCCCACCCTGCATTCAATATTGAAAACTATTGTCATTTTATTAACCAAATTCCATTATAAACTAAAATAACTCAAAATTAAAACTAACAAACTTAATGTTAACAATACAAAAATTATCATACAAAAACAAAAAAGCTTTAATAAAAAGTTTATTATAGAAATACTTAAAAAATTGCCATTAAAATAAAAATAAAAGAAATTAACATGCATGAATGCAGAAAAAACTTGCGCCCCCACCCCCCAAACCCGCAAAATAAAATTTCTCAAAACATGAAAAACAGTAATACCTGTATAATGTTTCTCACCCGTCAACAAAAAAACAAATAATTTTTCTTCCAAAGCCGTTGTCAAAAACCAGAATTCCAGGTCTGCAACTTTCTTTCGTTTCAATTCATCAATACACACCCGTTCTTTTAACAAGACTTTAGGATGCCTATTTCATGCGGAAATTTCCAGAAAGCTGCCATCACATGTTCACGCCGCTAGTCCACATCGTTGCCATTCACTTTTTAGAACTGTCTTTAAATAATATTTCAAAAACTTTATAGGGTAAAAATTATTGTAAAATAAATTAGCCAAAAATTTAAAGATCTGTTTATAAAAATTATTGTCTCTGCCACAAATTTTATTGAAACGTATTAATTGATTAATGATAATATTTATGTAAATTTTTTTATGTAAATTTGAAAACCAATGTCGCATGCTTCTAGTAAAAAGTTGAAAACTATTTCTCTTATCGTACAAATCCAATATCAATTTATTATCAATAATTTTAAATAAAATATCCAAAATAAAATATCCATATTTGTGGCAGAGACAATGATTTTTATAAACAGATCTTTAAGTTTTTGGCTAATTTATTTTACAATAATTTTTACCCTATAAAGTTTTTGAAATGTTATTTAAAGACAGTTCTAAAAAGTGAATGGCAACGATGTGGACTAGCGGCGTGAACATGTGATGGCAGCTTTCTGGAACTTTCCGTATGAAATAGGCATCCTAAAGTCTTGTTAAAAGAATGGGTGTGTATTGATAAATTGAAACGAAAGAAAGTTGCAGACCTGGAATTCTGGTTTTTGACAATGGCTTTGGAAGAAAAATTATTTGTTTTTTTGTTGACGGGTGAGAAACATTATACAGGTATTACTGTTTTTCATGTTTTGAGAAATTTTATTTTGCGGGTTTGGGGGGTGGGGGGTGGGCGCACGTTTTTTCTGCATTCATGCATGTTAATTTCTTTTATTTTTATTTTAATGGCAATTTTTTAAGTATTTCTATAATAAACTTTTTATTAAAGCTTTTTTGTTTTTGTATGATAATTTTTGTATTGTTAACATTAAGTTTGTTAGTTTTAATTTTGAGTTATTTTAGTTTTTTATGGAATTTGGTTAATAAAATGACAATAGTTTTCAATATTGAATGCAGGGTGGGCGTGTGTTCAGAAACCTGCAAATTTTAAAAGTGGGGGTGGAGTTAGTTTATGTCTGTCCTCCCACTGATGAACAACAGACTGTTTTTGTTTTATTACCTGTCTTTCTTGTTCTTTTATGTATTTTATAATTAAAAAAATTTTTCTGGAGATATACACCTTCCTTTTGGAGTTATGGTGTTTAGGCATTTTGAAATGATGTAATATATATATATATATATATATATATATATATATATATATATATAAACATATAAAATTTGTAGCTATAGTTTTTCAAATACAAAGAAATTGAAAATGTTTCTCTTTTTTCCTGTTAAAGTACACGACTTATTAGAAAATGCAGTCAAATGTAGAGTTTTGAACCAATTTTGGGGACATTTTAGACATGAAATTGTGACCTTCAGGTAGATATCGGCTATAACTCAAGTATATAGATTTTATATAAACTACTGATTTATTTTTATCTATTTGTCGTGAATATTTGAAATTTTAATGGAAATGGAAATGGCAAAACATTAGTGCATGTATCAGAAATAGTCAAGTATAAAACGAAGAAAAGCAAAAATATGAAAACACCTTATAATATCCTGAAAACTTTCAGTACACCCTATATTATCTCTACATGTACAATATTATGAAAATATATCTGCTATCTCAATATGTATAAAGTGGCATAGTGTGATCACATCATATAACATATAACTTCTTGCTTCTAATTTATTTCGCACTAATTGCCAATACATAGAACATAATGAAATGCATTCAGCTTCTCTCGTTTCTACAAAAATTTGAAAATATCGTCTGTAAAATCCATCTCCTAAAATATTGCTAATTAAAACGGAAATGAGCTAATTTTGATCACAAATCTATTAAGTCAGACGAATACCCAGTAGAATAAGCTTGTAGTTGAAATTAAATGAAAGGAAAATTCTTATAAATGTGTTTCGACTCGAGTCATTCTTGTCTTTCAAATGACGCTGACTCCAAATGAATCCGATGATCATTAGGGAATCGCCAGCACAGAAAATTCTTATTAAAATCTATATTTAAGGATTCAGGCATTTGGAAAAGTATCGACTGTATTATTAAAGTTCTAATTACGTTTGGTCTATTCAAAGGAGCTACGTTGAAATATAATTATCGGTAAAAGTTAATTTTGAGAATACTCTCCAGCTATAAATCCATTGTCATGGAAACACAAGCTGTGCACAAAACAGTGACATAAATTGCTTGTGGTTTTTCAATATTTCATATAACAGTAGATTCTAACATAAATGTTGCGCCCAAAATGGGAGTCTTTATATTTATATTTTCTTAATATTGCGTCAATAGAGGTGAGAAATGCTGCTCAGATGTGATATCAATAAATCAATATACGTGGGTGTATCAATTAGTTTTTGCCCTCAAATTGAAATAATAGAGTGAAATTTATGAAATTGTATACTGTATTAGTCCTTTTCTATATAGTCACCGTGCACAGTAACACATTTCTACAAACGGTATTTCAAAGAGAGGGGGGAGTATGTATTCCACAAGGCGCGATAGTAGACCCAAAGGGAGCGTTTTTCTAACTTTTACCGACCCCCACATGTGACATCTTCTTGGAAAGGCCTGTGATAACTTATTCATGATACGCACCTCCCGAGCCCTTCCCCCCCCAAATTTGCCCCCCGGGATGCATGAATGATGTCCTCAAATCTCAGAAATCTGCTCCCCCGGAGGTCAAATTTGGGGGGAGGGGCTCGGGAGGTGCATAGCATGAATAAGTGGTCACAGGCCCTTCCAACACTATGTCACATGTGGTGGTCGGTAAAAGTTAGAAAAATACCCCCCCCCCCCTTTGGGTCTACTATCACGCCTTCTGGAATACACCATCCCCCCTCTCTTTGAAATACACTTTGCAGAAATGTGTTACTTCGTACGGTGGCTATATAGAAAAGGACTAATACAATGTAGCAATTTCATAATTTTTAGTCATTTATTTACATGTGAGGGCAAAATGTTATTGATACAACCTCGTATCTGCAATATTTTCCATTCTAAATATTTTCTATGTAAATAAATATGATGATAAAGCTGGTAAGTAACACAATTATCAGTCTGAGAAAATGAGCTGTAAAGTTCCAAATATCTATTTCATTTGTTGTAAAATGCCTCCTTTATCAATTAAAATCTCTGTGAATATTTTATTTTCAGATAGTAATTTAACTCATTTTTTTTTGTCAAATACCACCTTTATCATCTGAGCTCTATATATGAATGTGACGATACGAGCATTCCATTTTCCTTAAAGACACCACTCTCGATAATCCAATAAACATTTTGATGTAAATATCACATGACTCGGTCAAATCTAATATATAAAAATGAAAATTTGTATGTCTGTCTGTAATTCTATACAAATCCACAGTTTGGAAGCTTGAATTGGGAAATGATACGTAAGAGTACATGTGTATTGAAATATGGCCGAAGTAACTAAAGTAATCCGGAATCGAAATAATTTATAGTTAATTTTTAATTAATAAAAAACCACCTATTTAACAGCAATTTCCTATCAAATTTAAACATTTTTCGTTATAGTAATTGCCATCAATTAAAAATCCACAAAAATTTCTACCACAACAATTACTTTTCTATTGCAAGATTACTACGTGAAAGATGAAAATGAAATAAATAATTTGACAAATTTAAAAAAAAAAAAAAAAAAAAAAAAGTGAATTTTACGTCATAACTTTTCTATTGCAAGATTTCCACGTGAAAAATGAAAAAGAAATAAATAGTTTGACAAATTTTAAAAAAGTGAATTTTACATCATAAATTTTTTATTGCAAGATTTCTACGTGAAAAATAAAAATGAAATAAATAGGTTGACGAATTAAAAAAAAAAATGAATATTACGTCATTTTGGAAATATAATGGACTTCAGCAAGTGAATATATATTGCCATATGAGTTTGGAAAAACGTATTGAAACATGATACAAACCCGATTATTTAAATATTGGCATATTTTAACATTTTGAGGTTCTCTGAATTTGTTTTCGCCATTTTTAAATCTATTCCATATGCATACGTGTATGTATGCGTGTATATGAGAATTTACTCAAAGGTTTAGGTCCCTAGAACTCATTCTTAATGAAGAACTGAAATAAAGATGGCTTTACTGCTTTTTTTATTGTTTGATTTATACTGTATGTTTCATTTTGAAATTGATTTTTCAAAATGAACATTCTTAAAAGTCCGGGCAACGCCGGGTACTTTAGCTAGTAATTTATAAAAGGCAGTCGTACTGCATGATTACTCAGCCTGGTCGGTGAATGTAGTACATGTTAGAAGAGAAAATGCCGTATGAATGGAACAAACTTTATTAACGTATATAAATTAAAAGTTTAAAGTTTTCAAAGCTTCGGCGACATCTTTAAAAAATACAATGTAGATCTAAATGTTAGAATAGTAAGGGAATTCGAAGACATAATAATTCTCCCTACAATCAGCATAGATTTTTAGGCAACTCAAAATCAGTAAAATTTTGCGCTCCGCGCTGATGCATCACATTTATACCGGGCGAGGCACACGACACTTTTCGCCACTGCAGGGATAATTTAACAAATGAGCGGGCGGCAAGGTTGTGGGACTCTTTATTGTACGTGGCATAAAATTGAGGGGAATCGTTCTAGCCGAAATTACGCGGGAATTCGAGTTATGCAATTAAAAAAATGGATGAAAGAAAAGAAATGTCATAAAAATGATAAATGCTTTTAATAGAATGAATTCAGCTTCAGATTTGGGAAATAAAAAATATTTTTTCTAGAAAAAAAAAAAATAAATAAAGGGATTCTAGACATTATTTGAAGGGAAATAAAATAAGAATTTACGCAATTTAAAATGAAAAGCGATTTAGATGCTGAAATAAATAGAACATTATTTAAAATAGGAAAAAATGAGTAAATTAGGGTTGTTGAATGAATTGAGAAGGGAAGCTTTTTACTAGAATGATTTTAATAATATACGGAATTTTGAATTTTGTAATATATTTATGGATGTATTCTCAAAAACAACATTTTACGAATTTTTGCATTTTATAGGAAATAGTTACAATGATTGCAATGCTAGCATATTATTTTTCAGGATATTAACTTTCTAATAGGGTTTATATCGACAAAAACTAAATTAGAAAATATATCTTCTAGCAGAAACCATAAAAGTGACATTTTTGACCACATCGCAGGATGTGTAATTCATTGGTTCTAATTTATTCAGCACTAATTGCCGATACATGAAGACAATGAAATGACTTTAGGTTCTGTCGTTTCTAGAAAAACTCGAAAATATCTCCTGTAAATTCATCTCGCAAAATATTACTAATTAAGACGGGAATGAGCTAATTCTGATCGGAACTGGATCAAGTCAGACAAATACCCAGCAGAATAAGCTTGTAGCTGAAATTAAATGAAAGCAAGATACGTATAAACGTGTTTTGACTCAAGTCATTCTTGTCTTTCAAATGACGCTGCCTCTAAATGAATCCGATGATCATTAGGGAATTGCCAGCATAGAAAAATCTTTTTAAAATCTATATTTAAGGATTAAGGCTTTTAGAAAAGTATCGGGGTGTTATCAAAATAATTGCACATGGTCTATTTAGAGGAGTTTCATCAGAAGACAATTATGTCTAAATGTTAATTTCGAGAATTATTATTCTTGCATGATTCTATCGTCACCAAAATACAAATAAGTCAATTAAACAGCGAAATAAATTATTTGTGAATTTTGAAAAAATCATATTTCTTGCATTTTTTTAAAATTTTTATAATATCTTGCAAGAAAAATATACATCAGTTGTAAAATAATTTAATATAGTATTTAATGATAAATTATATAAATTTTGACAAATATTATATGAAAACTACAGAATTTTATGGGGAGGGGGGGAATCCCATTTTTAATAGCAGAACATCGAAACTAAAAATGTTACAATATTCCATATGAAATCTGAAAGATTTCATATAACTTTGCCTAATGTTTTGGCCAAAATATACTGACATCATAAAATACATAATGTGAACTTTAAAAAGTTCACTGTCTTATTTAAAAGGCGACTAAAATAATGAAAAAGTTGTTACAAGTTAAAAAATATGCATTTCAGTTAAAACTTCTTAGTAATTTCAAGCTTTTTGAAGATCAAAGAAAATAAGTTAAAACTGGTGTGAATGACTAAGAACAAACAATCTTCTTGAAACACCATCAAAAATTTGTAAATGCGCTAGGCCTTTCGAAAGATCTGAGTCTTTCTTCGTCAGGCGCAAAAAGACGTCCTTCTACTATGAAAGCAGAGGCAAGACTGAAATGAGAGACAAGGGAAAGCAAACAAGCTGAAGAAACAGCCAATAGGAAGTTAGAAATCAACAGCCAATAGGAAAGTAAAAGACAACAGCCTATCACAGAAGAGAATAATCAAAACAAAAGAACACAAAGTAGGAAGGGCAAAAAATGGGAGGGGGAAAAATACGTATAATCCAATATGGGAACACATGAAATTAAAAATGAATAAATAAATAAATAATATATATTTAAAAAAAAAAAAAAAAAAAAAAACAGACTAATAATAATACAAAAATAAATTAAATGGTAGTACTGAAAAGGTTTTTCCAAGCTGCAGAGAGCATTGTGGAATCAGATTTATCATTAACAATAACATCACGATTAAGATAAATAGCTAAATTTTCAAGAAAGTCCAATTCAGAGATACTATTGGCATTAGAGATAATTTTAGCATTTTGAAAATTAAAACTATGGCCGGAATCCCAAGAGTGCTTGGCAATAGAAGATTTAGAAAATTCTTGATTGATTACATAACGCGAGTGTTCTTTTAAGCGGATTTCGAGATTCCTTTTAGTTTGACCAATATAAGATAAATCACAACCATTACAAGGAACTTTATAAATTCCCCATTTACGAAGATCAGGAACAGGAGATTTAGTGGAGGGGAAACATAGTAAAGTCACTCCTTTTCAAAAAGAAACTCTTCGTCACATCCTTGCTGATACTATTTCTTCTAATAATTCAAAATTTAAACCTAATCTTTCTCGTTCTCAAAATATCGCTCTGAATGAGCTTAAGTCCAATGATAATCTTATTATTACTAAAGCTGATAAAGGGGGTCAAATTGTTCTTATGGATAAAAAAGATTATTCTGATAAAGTCTATGCTCTCTTATCTGAAGGTCCTTATGTTGAAGTTAAAAAAGATCCTACTAAGTCGCATCTTTCCACTCTCAAAAAAGCTGTTAAGAATTCTGTTATTTTAAATGACAATACTAAATATAGTGTTATTCCTTCTTCAGCCATTTGTGCTCGTTTTTATGCTTTGCCTAAAGTTCATAAAACCAATGTCCCCTTAAGACCTATCGTCTCTAATATTGGTACTGTTACTTATCCTCTTGCCAAATTTTTAACATCCATTTTTTCTCCGTTATGCATTTCTAATACTCATACGATAAAAAATTCTTATGATTTTGTTAGTAAATTAAAAAATATTAACCCATCCAATTGTTCTATGCTTTCTCTTGATGTCAAATCTTTATTTACGAATGTACCAATTGAAGGTGCTCTTTCTTGCTTGGAAAAAAGGTTACGGGAATTTCATTTCTCTGATATTGAAGTCCAAGATTTTGTTAATTTAACCAAAATTTGCATCACTCAAACTACTTTTGAATTTGATAATAAATTTTTCAAACAATCAGATGGCTTAAGTATAGGTAATCCTTTATCTCCAATTCTTTGTGATATTTATATGCATTATTTTGAGGAAAAATTATTAAATCTGGTTAATTTTAAATGTTGGATGCGTTATGTCGACGATACTTTTGTTTTAGTTGATAATCCTTTTGATATATCTACCATTCTTCATACTGTCAATTCTATCGACCCACATATTCAGTTTACTTTTGAATTAGAAAATTGTAATAAACTTCCTTTCCTTGATGTTTTAGTTACCAAATGCGATTCTTCTTTCAAAACTTGTGTTTATAGAAAACCTTTTTCTGTTTCTAACCCACCTCATGCTCTCTCAAATCATCCTGTCAACCAAAAAATCGGTGTTTTTTACACGTATGTAAATCGTGCTCTCAAAATTTGTTCCGATTCTGTTTCCCTTAAGGAAGAGCTTAATTACTTAAAAACCGTTGCTGTCAAAAGAGGTTTTAATCCTTCTGTTATCAATAATGCTGTGAAGAAATTCAATAGACCATTTAATAGTTCTACTCTTTCCAAATCTGTCAAAAGCAAACCTGATAATTTGGTTGTCCTCCCCTTTTATCCTCCTTTATGTTTCAAGTTAGCTAAAGTTTTACGGCGTTTCAATTTTAACATTATCTTTAAACATGTCAATAAATTCAAATTCCCCTCCACTAAATCTCCTGTTCCTGATCTTCGTAAATGGGGAATTTATAAAGTTCCTTGTAATGGTTGTGATTTATCTTATATTGGTCAAACTAAAAGGAATCTCGAAATCCGCTTAAAAGAACACTCGCGTTATGTAATCAATCAAGAATTTTCTAAATCTTCTATTGCCAAGCACTCTTGGGATTCCGGCCATAGTTTTAATTTTCAAAATGCTAAAATTATCTCTAATGCCAATAGTATCTCTGAATTGGACTTTCTTGAAAATTTAGCTATTTATCTTAATCGTGATGTTATTGTTAATGATAAATCTGATTCCACAATGCTCTCTGCAGCTTGGAAAAACCTTTTCAGTACTACCATTTAATTTATTTTTGTATTATTATTAGTCTGTTTTTTTTTTTAAATATATATTATTCATTTATTTATTCATTTTTAATTTCATGTGTTCCCATATTGGATTATATGTATTTTTCCCCTTCCTACTTTGTGTTCTTTTGTTTTGATTATTCTCTTCTGTGATAGGCTGTTGTCTTTTACTTTCCTATTGGCTGTTGATTTCTAACTTCCTATTGGCTGTTTCTTCAGCTTGTTTGCTTTCCCTTGTCTCTCATTTCAGTCTTGCCTCTGCTTTCATAGTAGAAGGACGTCTTTTTGCGCCTGACGAAGAAAGACTCAGATCTTTCGAAAGGCCTAGCGCATTTACAAATTTTTGATGGTGTTTCAAGAAGATTGTTTGTTCTTATTTTTGAAGATCATCATCAGAGGATACTTTAACTTGAGAGAGCCAATGATTGGCTGTCTCAAGAACATTTTTGATACTTTGTTATGTTAATATGGATTCTAATTATAGGTCAATGAAAATTTCAATGATCGCTTAGTATATTCGTCAGTATTCCGGCTTCAATTGCCTTGGCTCACTTGGCGCGGCCTGCCGCTCTTTGTGCCGCGAGTTTCTGTTGTGCGTTTAGCTTTATTCCTGGCGGATGAAAATGCATAACGTATCATGATTTAAAAAAATTATATATATATGTTTGTTTTGTTCTATATTGTTATTGTATCGGTTCCAAATGCAGAAGTTTAACTTAATTAATTGTTGTTGAACAATTTTTATTAAAAAATGTGTATTATCTTTATCTTTTAATTAAAAAATGTCGACTGAAGACTCATTAAATTTAACATGAAGTTTTGTTTTCGTTAATATACCATGTCTCCGTGTGGAGATATAGTTGATATTTGAATTATTAACTTGTTATAATGTATAGAAGGTAAATATTATTTACAAACTGGCTATGCTGAGAAATTATGTTGTAGACCCTCTCTTTTTATCGCTCTCCCATCGCGATCCTTGAACTTTATGTATGACTGAATGAATTATGCTTCCTTTTTTTTTTCATTCAGAATTATCCAAATATACCAATAAAAAAAAGCATGATGTTGGATTTGTTTAATGTAGTTTAATATAGACATTTATAACATCGTGTGGTAGTGTGAATTATCTTTTTTTTTTTAAATTTCATTTGCGTTTGCAGCAAAAACAACTAGGCAGTTTCTTTGTACGTCTTACTAAACTAATAGGATAAGTTGAAGGGCTTGCAGCAAGGAGTTAGGTCCATTTTTGCACTTTTGACGAAAAAAATAATTTAAATTTTAAAATTTCGTAACGTATTTTTTTCCGTTTATGCATTAGTCCATACACCTATGAGTGGTTTGCCACCAATAACATCCAAAAGTAGGAGAAGGTGGGATAACATGACGAATTCAGTATTTCTCACAGTTAATAACAGACGCTAGCACGTCACGGCAAACCAAAATAGTTCTTTGAAGGCGGGACATGCGCATTACTAGGATAAACGTTCGCATTCCCACTTTGAAGGACGTTATATGCATTATTTCGTCTTCAGTGTGTTTCCCTAAAGTATTTGAACATCACAATGTAAGGAATCATCATTCTACGCTAAGTTTTTCAACTTTTTTACTAAAATTTTCTGTAAGTAGAACTCGAGACCTACAAATTCGAAAGAGATCCATTTATTTTGAAATAGTCTTACTTACTGATTAAAAAAGGTAATTTTCGTCATTTTAACCCATGGCTGGGAAAAAATGACGAAAATTACCATTTTCGGATAATCCCATCGTTTGCCCCTATAAAGTGAAAAGAGGAAATTGAAAATATTCATAGTAAGAAGCAAGATATGGACTCAGTTCTCATGTAAATATCAGTTCATAAATCCATTCACAGCGGTTAGGAAAAATTGTAGAAGCTTAACTTCGTAATCATTCCCCGCATTCCACTACTTTTATGAGATACTTTTTTTTTCTTCTTTTAACAAGAAATTACACGTCTCAAAAATGTCAAAAATGAAGGTAATTCTTTTTTTGCTGAAAGCCCTTCAGTTGCTACTGCATATATGTAACTCTCATACGTTCAAATGGAGTTCACGACTATCCAGAATGGAGTTCACGACTATCCAGATTGGATTTCGGGTGCAACCAGGTCCAATCAGGTTAATGGTGAATACCATCTGAGTGGTCGAATAACATCTCAGTGAATTTTTCATCCTTTGTTTACATTTTTAAGTTTTGTCGTTTGGCTATCTACTAATTTCGCTAAATACTAATATTATTTAGTTGTATACAAAGTTGGCAATAATAAAAGACGAATTTACGCTATGGGTAAATAGTTCGAACTATGAAAACATATAAAATACTTCGCCGATATTAAAAAAAATCAATAACGATAACTAAAATCTTCTGTTAGTAGCTAGTAATATATTTAAATCTTTTTTGTGGCTCTATAAAAATGTGATAACTTCGACATTCATCATCTTTATATAATATGGAAAATGCTATGATAGCCAATTTCATAGATATTCTGGTATTTTTGCTAAGGTTGTAGCGCTGACGCACGAACAAATCGAAATCATAAACATTATTCAACAGTGTTGGAAAGTCTTAAAAAACAGTTATCAATGATGGCATATTTATAACATTTTGTATTCCTGATATTTTATTCTAAGTTAACTTCAATTAACCTCAATATTAACCTCAATTAGCTCTTTTTAAATGTTGGATGTCCGAAATAATTGCATTTCTTTCAGAATTGCATAAAGTGGAAGCAGATATGTTTAACGAAATTATCTGAAACTGACGAAAATCTAAAAGTGGATAACGTGTAATCAATCGTTAATTCTTGGTCATAAATGTTAATGGGAGAATTATTCTCAATTCATGCATATTTTGTATATGGATGTTCTCTACAGTTACAAGCCCTGCAATTATCCGTTGATATAATTTATTTAGAGTACAAAATTAACCTTCTGTATTAATGAGTAACTCTATTGCTTTAATTAAAATATTTCGTCACGGTTCAGGTAATATGAATAATTCACATTTATGTGCAAAGGTAAATTGGCAGTTTCCTTGTACATAGAACTAAATTAATAGGATGAGTTGTTACTGGGTATCTTTTAAGACAAAATTCTCGATTCTATGTTTCCATTTGTAACTGTTTTCGTTTGAATATCATCGAGAAACGGAATTAATACTAAAAATATATTAATTATATTCTAAGAGATTCCACATTGTTAAAAATATCGTGAAAAATTATCTCTGTTTTTAAAGGCTCTCTATTTTCTAACCAATGAGAACGCTACATAAACACCTATGAAGCGCTCTCATTGGTCAGAAAATAGATAGCCATGAAAAACAGAGGTATTTTTTCACGATATTTTTAACAGTGCAGTAACGTAATAAGCAGCACTTTTTATTGTTGATCATCAAGTGAAATTATGAAAGTGATACAAAACACTACCAGGATGTTTATAAAAAATTATCAGCGTTAGCAATAAAAAATCAGCAATATACAACATTTGTTGAGGAGAGGGGTGTAGGAGTCCAGTCTTCTCATGGTAATATTGTATTCACCCTTTACTGGACAATTTTTGCCCATCGTGTTTTTTACAGACCGTTAGTTGCTCTTGAATTAATTTTCCAGAAGTACAAAAATTTGACATGATATTCCTAACAAAAGTGTGAGACAATTTGATTTGGTAAAATGGTTTTCATTTTAATCTAGTACAAATTTTTTATACTTTTTTATTTGATGGTCAAGATTAAGTTTAGCTGTCTTAATCAAAAGAGACAGTTCGCTACTATTTGTCCTTCTTCTGTCTTTATCTGCACAAAAAAAACATACAAATATTACTTCCACGAGTGATGTTCTGAGGTCAGTCGTTTGAGAATGGAATACAGGCATTGCACCTATCATGAAGTGCACGATGAATAAGATTTATCTTTTGTGAACACTTTAGCCATTCAAAGCCCATGAGTAAACTTATATATATATATATTATTCAAATTCATAAATTGTATTGTTTTTATTAAAAAAAAGCTGTTAAAAAAAACCAAATTTTATCAAGAAGTATATATTTATATTTACTGTGTGCTTCTGTGACACATAAATTTACGATCCCTTCACACCAACAAAAATTAATCGAACATTTAATATCCTACAAATATCAATTCAGCATTTAGTTAACTTTCATATTCGTAATCAAAAAAATAACGGGACTTACTGCTGTTGTGACATTGTTATCCTAAAAAAGAACACCATGTCCTTGTTTGTTTGGTGGATGTTTAAAACTGTGAAGCTTATGTTAACATATCAGAGAATCAGGAAGATTTGGACTTTTTTCCATGGTTAGGTAAACTCTTCTGGATCCCAATAAAGGGGCCACGATACATATTCACTTAAAATCTAAGCCTAGAAGTTCCTTCAAAGACGCATCACCTGGAGATGACAATGGGTGTTGCCGGGTCAAAAGCACGTTTCACATATTTTTGGTGTACCGTTCTTAGCTTTAGTGACTGAGATAAGGACGACTGTTCAATATCTCAATTAACTCTTTTACATACGACTGTGCTGCAAAAGTAACTTTATAGATTTTTACGCGCAATGTTTTTTTTTTTTTTGGGGGGGGGGGGGGGCGGGGGGGAATGAAGGAGGGCGTTTAATTTGTGTCAGTAGTGGACATCTGTCTGTTCGAGTTGTGGACTCGTTTGTATTCTTCTAGAAATCGTCAAATAAAAATGAAAATGTATACTTATTAACAAAAAAATGTTTTTTATTACATTAATTATTTAATACAATAAAATGAATCAAAACATAGCGGCTGTCGGACACTGTTAAAAATTTGCAGCAAACTGTCCAATCATTTGGCAGTTTTAATAGAAAACGGTTTTATATAACTGTAACTTATCTCTATTGTGACCATTGAGAACGCTTTAAATTATGGCGAAATAACCGTTTTCTTTAAAAACGGTCGAATTACCGGGTAGTTAGCTGCAGATTTTTAATAGTGCGCGTTAATTTCTCTGAGCGTTCGAACGGTCACTTGAATTTCCCTATCACTATTTCCGAATAGTAATCTTCGCCTAATTTTTCTGCGATTAAATAAACCTAAAACTACTATTCAGAAATAGTAAACGGTTCTTTCCCAATTTAAAGCGAAAGCTTTAGTGACTTCAAGATTTAGAAAAAAATATTGTCTCGTCGGTGTTAAACACTTTGCTTGAATCTTCAACCATAAAGTGAAGTGTCTTTTCTGACAATTAGCTGTGGGCAATTTCGAACCACCTCAACACATTTTTAGATTGATAGAGCTTTTGTTGCTGTTAATTTCTGAGGTAATCGAGACACAATTCTCTTATCCCTTTGCAAAAAGACATTAAACCATTTGCGAACTGGTCGGCTATACAGAAAATAGATTTTCCAGATCCAGTCTCGTCCTTAATTGTCAAGAGCTGTTCGCAATATTGTCAATTGTCATCAGGATTTCAGATTTTGTCTTGGTTGCCTATTTCTGCTTATGGTGAATTTTTGCGGTACCAGTAGGAGACACATGTGCGACATGCATTAACTTGATGCAAAATTCAAAAATACACAGTATAAATGAATTCTGCATACCAGTTTTTGTCAATTTTTGCGGTACCAGTAGGAGACACATTTGCGACATACATTAACTTGATGCAAAATTAAAAAATACACAGTATAAATGAATTCTGCGTACCAGTTTTTGTCAGTGAAAGCAATGGGTTAAAAAATGCCTTTAACATAGACACAAACAAAAAACAAAACAAAAATGTGCTTACATTAATCCAAACTTCAAGAAATCACAATAAAATGACCGCACGGTCGCATTGTTTGATAGCTGACCCACCCGACTTTGCCAGGGACCGTGATAATAACCTTAAATGTACTTCAGATTTGTATGATTTTATATCTTTAACCCAATTTTGTATGAATTTATAATTTTAAATGAAAAATTCACGAAAACTTATTGATATTTAGTGGTAAAAGCGGTCATAAGAAGACATTTTGTAGTTTCTTTACGTAGGGTCGTTTCATAATTAAGAGAAAAATAGTTCTTGTTGTCCAAACTCTATGAAATTTTAATCGGTTATAAGTATAACTATTTTGCCGCCTGTGTAAAAATTTCGTGAAAAAATATTGATATCTAGCTGTAAAATAATGTTCCATGACTCAGTCATCTGAAACCTATTTTCGATTCTAAAGGATTATGATGCTTTCTGGAGCTTATACCAATAATATGCAAAACCTTTACTATTTAACAATTTTTTTTATAAAGAACAAAACTTAAAAATAAATCCTGTTATACAGATACTCTCCGTTATATAAAGCAAAGTTCGCAATATTTTCTCTTAAAAACAATCATGGAACTGCCTAAACTTAAAAAAATATATACATGTAGTGTATAAACCCCTGAGTTGTAATCTTTATTCTAGTTCAAGGAACAATTCCCCCAAAATGTGCTTTTTTGGCGAAAGATAGTAAAGCCATCCCGTAATGGAAAAGAATGTTTTACCTAAGCAACAAATGTTCCTATGTCGTTTATGACAGTTAGGACAGTGTTCCCTTGTTGAGCAGTGCCAAATTCGATATGCCAATAACTTTTCCAACGATGTTTTTCAACAAAGAAAAACAATAGTTACTCTGTTGCTAAAAGGAAAAACACTATTGTTTCAAAAAGATATAAAATCAGAGATTCAAAATCTTAGTATTTTATGCTTTACATTTATCTAACAACAATGTGCACTTTATTTAACTCAAAATTGCAGAATGATAAATAAAATTGTGTTTTTAAAATTGTTATATTGTGTTTTAGAAAAAAAATTTTCCTATAAATTTTCCTATAAGTTGTTTGTAACGTAAAGTAAATAATATAATATGCATGAAAAATTAAATATATGTGAACTTATTTATCTCAAAGCTTTCATTACTTTCATAATTTGTGTACGTCAATACCACTTTCTAAATTACAAAAAAATTAAAGAAAGTGAGAAATGATGAGATTGAAATAGATATATTTTAGAACAACCAACGAGCTTTCGTATTTATTAGAGAAAGCTCATTAAAGAAATTCCTTTATGGGGTGCTGTAGAAGCTCCTAAATTGGATGTGAAGCTATTATTTAGACATATCATGGTTTAATATATGGTAAACGAAATTTATCAAGTGTAATATCTGTGCTTGGTTGACGAAAGTTAGAGATGCACAAGGTCGAGTCCATTGTTGTTATTTATGGCTGTGCAGGTAACTATATAAAGTGCTGTTTCGAAAATGCTAAGTAAAAATTTTAGGTATGAAAACTGTTATGTCAATATCTGTTATTATTTCATTTTTCAAAATTTCGAAATTATTTCTTTTCTAATAGAAATTTCATAAAAACAATATTTTTAATATGTTATTGAGAATTTTGACAGTATTAAGGCCTGTTGAACTTCAGTATTGTTTGTTATATACATAAATATTTATCGGATAAATACTTTCCATAAAGAGAAAAAAATGAATTTTGGAAAATTAAATGATTAGCGCTTTTGTAACGGATAAATCTGGGTTTTATGAATTTCCCTGATAAATTTCATTTTATAGATATGTACTGATATATTTCATTTTACAGCTTAATACAGTACGTGACTATATCGATAATTAGATAAATAATTACATGCGATGAGTGTTTTCAAAAGTTGCCTTAAAAAACAAAAATGTTATTAAAAAAAGTGTAAACGTTTAAAACACATCAGACTTTTTTTGTCATTTCTACATTAATCGGTTAGCACAAATTATATATATATTATAGAGGTCTGCATCCGCTCGGAAGAATTAGGACAATTTTTTTCAACGGGCCGGGCCGGCAAAAAAATTGAACGGCCCTGCAGGGATGGGCCGATAAAAAAAAAAAAAAAAAAAAAAAAAAAAAAAAATAAGCGGGCCTGTTGGCCCGATATAAAAATGTAGTTAACAGTATGTTTGGAAATGTACCTTTAGTTGGTTCTCATATTCACTGCTCAACAATGCGAAATTTTCAGACACATTTTCTGACTCATTTTTAACTGTAAAGACATAAAATTGACAGGCCTGACTATTGAAGGCATTTGGAATCGAATAGCTTTTTCCACTTTATAATATATTTATAACTACTTAAAAGGTGACAAAAACATATTAAAACATATAATTTTTTTATATGTTTTAATATGTTTTTGTCACCTTTTAAGTAGTTATAAATATATTATAAAGTTTATTAATAACAAGGTGAAAATTTCCTTCACGACACTAGTGTTTAAAACAGGGTTTTGACTCTATAGCTTTTTCCATTTTTGATAAATTATTTACAGAGATAACAGAGATTCTTGTCTGATGACTGTAGATTTTTCTCCTTTCCTGTGCTATCGCTTCCGGAAATTTGATTCGAAACGCTAACTTTGGCGGTATTTTCTGAAAGATATCTTGCTTTTATCTAAGGAAAAAAACGGGATTTACATAGTTTCTGAATAAGAATGCCTGCCAATCTTAAGCGTTTCCGAAATGAAAGGAATTCATAAATGTGTCAGAATGTAGTACTCTGGATTTGAGAAAAGCCTTAAAAATGAGAGAAATATTTTCACAAATATACTTTTTATTACACAGCTTCAAAAGTTATCATGTTTTTAACCCTTTATTCAAAACTACATTAATTTTTTAATGAATCCTTATTTGAATTTTGAAACGTCTGTAGAGACGATGATTAAAACAAAGTCATTAATGATACTATTGTGTATTTTCTGTTTTGCGAACACATAGTAATCTAAAATATACTGTAAAATATTTCCATAAATATGTATTCAGTATTCATTAAAAGAATCTTAATTGTATTTCGAGAAAAAATGGAATTTTTTGTAGAAATTGAGTCGGGTCGGGCCTGGCCTGTTTTCATTGATTTTTATGCGGGCCGGGCCGAGAACTTTAAAAATGTAAACGAGCCGTGTTCGGGCCGAACTATTAATTTTTACACCGGGCCGGGAAATTCCGGCCCGTGCAGACCTCTAATATATTACATATAAAGTATAGTGTAAGGAAAACTAAATAATCTATATTTTCCCTAACTTTAATAGAAAAGGACTTTTATTTCTTTAAATTGTGAAAAGTTAAATAGAAGGAACGTACCGAGAAGTACTATTTTGAAATATATATATATATATATATATATATATATATATATATATAAGAATGAAAAGCCATATCAGGTTTTATACAACCTGTTATTAAGTATCCATTAAATTTCTTTTTTCTTTGTAATGTTTTGAAGCTGATTTTTAATGTCAAACACCCGATGTAATATGTTCGAACGATATAACACGCGTGATTATGTTTTACTCAAAACTTTGACTGCTTTTCAAATTTCTTCATGTTAAAATTGCACTCTAAATTATAAAAATCATTAAAAAACCAGAGAGATAGGGGGAAACTGAAATAGATATTTTGAATATTTTATCTTTTAGAACACCTAACGAGTCTTCCTTTTCATTAGAGAACGCTCATTAAAGAAATTCCTTTTATGGTGCGCTGTAGAACCTTCTAAATTGGATGTGAATCCATTATTTAGACATCACGCTTTAATATATGGTACCCGAAATTTATCAGCTGTAATATCTGACTGTGCTTAGTTCACGACGATTAGCGTTGTAAAAGGTCGAGGCCATTACAATTATTTATGGCTGTCGAGTTAAAAGTATTATGTGTTGTTTAGAAAACGTTAAATAAAAACCCTTAGATTTAAAGATTGTAATATTACTGACTGCAGATATTTAAGAATTAAAATCCGAGATGATTGACAGGATATTTAAATTCATTTCTTTAGAAAGCATTAAACAAAGTTCATTTTAAATCTGACATAATTTGAGATTTTTTACGCCTTAACAAGGCAAAAATGTTCGCAATTTTACCATTAGACATCAATTTACATATAAAAAGTGTATTATACAAATAGAAAACTGTGTTTTTATAATTTTATTTAAACGTCAATTTATATATTTTTTTAAAATAGAGTAATATTTCTTCTTACATAGGTTCTTCGAAAAAGCAAACATTAAAGCGTTAACCCTTTCAGGGAAAAGTAATTATGTTTCTGTAGTGTTGAATTCACACCAAAAATCTGTTCAAAAATTTTGGTACAATTCTTGATTAAAACTAAATGGTATAAAAGTATCCCTCTGTCTTACAATGGTTTGAATATTTTCGGCACCATAGCACAGCTGCTAAATCTCTAATTGATTAAATACTAATATTTCTGAAGAGAAATATTCACTTTAAGGCGGTATTCAGAAAAATATTTTTCGATTCTCAACAACTCTAAATTTTCTGACACATTTTCAGACTCATTTTTAAAAGTAAAAATATGAAACTTGCTGACGTGGTTTTTGAAGTGATTTAGAAGCGACCTGTGTAATTTATTTTTCGATCAATTAATTAGATCTTGATTTACAAACAATTATTTTCTCAGTACGATCATTTTTTTCGTTTCCTGCACTATCGCTTCGGGGAATTCGGTTCAAAATGCCCAATTTGACAGTATTTTTTAAAAATATATTCTGCTTTTATCAAAAAATCGACCAATTCGGCACATTGTATAGTTTCTGAATAAGAGAACCTGCCAATTGGATGCGTTTGAGAGCAAAAATGAATTTTAAAATGAATTAAAAATTAAGCAGTCTGGATTTGAGTGCACCCTTGATAATGAACTTCTGCGATAAAAAAAATAAATAAAGATTACTATTCAGGAAAAGTGATTTAAAATTCAGTGCGGACGATGGTACAAATTTTAAAGATAAAAAAGAATTCCGCTCTTCATGAATTAAAAAAGAGATAAATATTTAATTTAAATTTTGAATACATATTATGGGAAGGGGAGGGGGGGGGGGTTACGTTCTTGCTGCCCTCGTGAGTGCAAATTTATTTATTTGAAAAGACAATTTTGAGCATACTGTCTTGCAAGTTATACTTTAACTGAAACCAGTTAGCTTCATGTTTATATTATATTCAACGTAAACTGAAAATCTGTCTTTTCGTTGACAGATTTCAGGTTAACGCCGCTTAATTTTGGAATAATAAATTGAATCTTATGGTTAATCTTCCATAATCAAGTCCTTAGCCAAATGACTTACTTGGGCCAATATAATCTGTTTTAAGAGTATTTTAAAACCTTTAATAGCGTAAACATTTATTTCAAAAAGCATTTCACCTAGGATGGTAACGCTTGGAAAAGGCCCCTCCCCTCACCCCGGAAAAAAGAGAAAATGGTTTATCTTCTCTGTTTCTTTCTTGTATTCATGTTTTTAATCTGCTGTCACCAAGTATGGGCACTCACTTGCCAATTATGGTGCCATTTTTTATACTGTCATTTTTTGCACTTGCTCCATTATTGTAGCGAATAAATGTTCATTTTTAAGATAGATTTTAAATAAAATCATGCTTGAAAATTATTTTAAAAAATCAATTAATTGAGCTACAATTTTCAAACAAATTTCTTTTTTTGAATATTGATAGTATTTTTACCCTATTCCCTAACGTAAAAATTCCAATTATGCGATATTTAGAAGTGAATGTATAAGCGATAGAAGTGAAAGCGATACCTCAGGCCATTGCCACCATCGTTATGACAACGGTGTACCAAACTACTTTTTTAGGATACATTCTAATATTAATCCTTAAAACCCGGGTGTTGCATTTCAGCAACATACCCAATTTAGGCTCTAAAATACTAATTGAAGGTACTATAATATTGAAGGTATAATGCCTAATGTTGCCAATAAAATACATTCTGAAAATATTAGTAAATCAATTTTCAACATGTAGATGGCAACACTTGTGCTGTTTAAGAATAAAGATAATTTTTTTTTCAATTGTTGCTACTTGTTCTTTTTGTTTTGTTTGGAGGCTTGCGAAATACCTTATTTTGTTCTGCAGTGAGCAATTAAAATTTATTTCTTATAATGGTTCCTAAAATTCTTGTGTGTTTAATATTATAGAATTTTATCAAGGAAAATTATTTTTTCAATTAAAAACCAATATTTCCGATTAGTAACAAACTGTTTTTTAGCAGTAAACCATACTTAAAACAAAATATGATTTTTTAAAGTATTTTTCACGTGATTTATTTAAAAAATGAAAGCCGAAAAACATTATTACAATGATTTTTGAAAAATCAGGCATTTTAGGGTTAAATTGCAACACATTTTTGATGACGACTAAAAGGTCCGTAAGCAACGAAATATGAATTAATCGCCAATAATAATAATGAATACATAAATAACTGTTCATGAGTTGAGATTTGAATTTTAGAAAAAAAAATATTGTATTTAATTACTTTAAATAATGTATATTTGTAATAATAGTAATAATTATTAGTTTTTCTTTTAAACTGTTACTGCCTCTATAGTCGTTTTCTACAGACCATTTTGATGATAACGGAAAGATCCCTAAGAAAAGAAATAGGATTTAATCGCCAATAATAATAATAAATACATAAATGGCAGTTCATGAGTTGAGATTTTCCGTTTTAGAAAGAATTTTTATTATATTTAATTATTTTAAATAAGGTATATTCGTAATAAATTAAATTTATCTTTTTGTTTACATTGTGACTGCCTCTATAGTCATTTTCTATAGACGAAAAATAACAGATTTTTGATGACCACGGAAAGGTCCGTAAGGAAAGAAACAGTACTTAATTGCCAATAATAATAATAAATACATAAATGGCAGTTCATGAGTAAAGATTCGCATTTCGAGAAGAAAAAAAAAATATTTTATTTAATTACTTTACCTAAAGTATATAGAAAAATTTAAATTTATTTTTTCGTTTAAATTGTAACAATCTGTATTGTCTTTTTCTATATACAAAATTGACAGATGATATACCGTTATCTGCTTTGTTAGTTTTTCCTTGAATATAATTGTTTTTTATTAATTTATTTTTTTTAACGTTTTTGAAGAATTTGCCAACTTGTACTAAATGCTGAAAAAAAAAATCTTTTTTTTTAAGGAGATCTTAATTACTTACTTTATTCTATAATTATCTAAAAACAGACTTAAAAAAAATAAAACCAAAATACTAAAATTTCACAATAGAATAAAGATTCTATTCTAGAATACGATAAATATATTTTATTTTATTAAATTTATTTATAAATTATCTATTTTTAATTCTTAGAAAATGATTTTAAAACTTTATAAATAACAGAAAGAAATTTCTCTCTGTTTTTGTTTTATTATTATTTTAAATTGTTACTATGTTGTGCTCTGAAATTACTGAACAAATGATTATAAAGTTCCTTTTCAATCATGGTATAGCTATTTTTAATTATTTTAAACGAATGTTTTTGTTATATGCAAAAAAAAAAGAAAAAAACCCTTTCTCTGAAAAAAGAAAAAATATCTTTTTGTTGAATATGTATGAGCTGCGTCTTAGTTTAAAGCCGTATAAGAAAGTTATATTACTTTTTTTCTGTTTTTAAAGAATTCGTAAAAAGAATCCTTAAGCGATAAAAAGAATTAAACAAAAGTTATCTCCAACAAAACAATTGTATCCGTTTTTTAGCTATAATTTTTAATCAAAATTAAACCAACTGTAATGTGTTAGATGGGGCGTGAAAATAAATTACGATGTTTTGTTCTTTATAATTTTAGCGTGTAAAAAAGCACTCAAAATTAAAATGAAGAGTTTAACAGATGCTTAAAAATTGATATTTTTGCATTTTTACTCTAGTAAGAATTATAAAATTAAATTCAAATCTGGAAATTATCATAACTATTTATTATATTTATTATAGCCTTTTTTTTAGGTAGATTTTGTAAGAAGTACCACCTATTACATTCTCCCCACTTTGGAATTTCTGAAAAATTTTTGCAGATCTTCGCCGATCCTGACCCGTAGAACCCAAAACTACCTACAGTTCAAAAATTTATCTATCTACCTATATATATATATATATATATATATATATATATATCACTTTTTTATGGACACGACACTTCCATAATTCTGTACAAAGATCTTCCAAACTGATACATAAAATCAAGGGGTAGAAAATCTCGGTCAAGTTCGCTAATGGGCAAAATCGTACCAAGGAGGTGGAAATAGGGAAGGGTTTTGTAAAAACCTAAAAAACCCCATAACTTAATTATAATACATATCAAATCAGCTTACAGTTATTATTACTTCTAGGAAAAGGGCCAAAAATTTATATGGTACAGATTTTTGATAAAATAAAGTATAAGTCAGAAATTGTACGTCAAACGTGGCAAATGAGGTGCGTTCGTACTAAAACTAGTTTTATAAATATTCAGATCTTGGTGCAATAGCTGTTGCACTCTTATGCCAAAATGCATGAATACAAACTTTTATTATGATTCTATGTATTAAATTCAGAAATACAGAAATAATACGTCTCCATCTTAAATAGTACGTCATCAACATGGCAACCTAGAATCATTACCTATCATGGGATATCATTGAATTAATTGTGTGTGATAGAATTTAAGAGAATGAAGAAAACTTGTACAGTAGAGTCCCTCAAATCCACACAGCTTGGAACCAGAGATTGTGCGGATTATAGAATTTTGCGGATTTCTGGTCATTGGTTTGTTTACATTTTTGAAATAGATTTTATTGATTGGTAGTTAAGCAAGGGAAATTATAATAAATACCTACAATAAAGTGAAACATTAAAATAAGTAAAATATTAAAATAATTTTTTAGTTTAAAAGTAAGGAATTATTAAAATAATTATGTAAAATAAAAATTTAGAAAAATATTAAATTATTACGGATAAAATCGATTCAATTCGATTCCAAATGTAATATGCTGCCATCTAGTGGTAAATCGATCGTAAGATCGATACGTCATTATTCGTTCTTAGCACTGCATGGACGGTTTTACATACGGAGACCGGCAAGGGTTAACGATGTTTACGAAGTAAACATCCCAGAAATAAATTAAATAAAGAGTATTTAAAGTTAAAGACTGCCGAGAAAAAGGTAAGATGGTTACATATTTAAATAAATAAAGATGAATAAAAGTAAACTATTAATGTAACTGAAGTTAAATATAATATGTATAAAATAAACAAAAGACCAGTATTTCAAACTTCAAACTAGTGATGACATAAGAAATAGGGAAAGAAGCAATGAGAACAGTGTTAATGCTATTATCAGTAAATATAGCTTATTGCGCTCTCTGTAACTTTTTCCCTTGTTATTTAGAGTCTTGAATGCTTTTCTTATACTGCTTTGTATGTTTAGAAATAAATTTGACTATAACTTAAAAAAAAAAATCCGCGAACAATAATTTTAAAATAGCGTTCCGTTTCGTGGATTTTTCCATTTCGAAACCTGGAATTTTTGATGTAGATATGCTAATTTATATCAAAATCAAAAGTAATGTAAATTTATTTAGTAATAAATCAGCTGTAATAACAAAAACAAAATGATTAACAAAAAATTTAGTAAAAAAAAACATTGCGGTAGTCGCTGATTTCTTGAATTTTGTTCCTGCAACTTAATTGTAAATTTCATTGTTTACATCTGAAAAAATACGCGTATTTTAGGCGTTCGCGGATTTAAGGGAGTCTACTGTATTAACATATATTTTTAAGTTTTGATTCGATTTTCATAAAATTTGAAATGACCCGTCCAAATTCTGCAACGATTCCTATATATATAATTTCAAACAATTCGGGTGGGTAGTTTTTGCGCTGTTATTTTCGGATAGACGGGCGGACCAGATGACGACTATAGGTGCTACGTATTTATATAATTACGAGCGCACTCAAAAATGGGCTCAAGGGGCGAAAAAAAAAAATATATTTTTAGGTGTTATAAAATGCAACATCTCTAATAGTAAATAATCTCAATTTTATTATTTATTTATCTTCCTCAATCTTAAATTAATATTTATTCATTTTAAACTCAACTTCTAATCTAGAAAATTATCTTCAAAATATTTAAGTTTCCTCTTAATAAAGTTATTCTAAATTTTATTTATTTTCCTCAATCAAACTTAAATTCTATCTTTCAATCATTCATTAAAATATATTAAACTAAACAATAACAATAATATGTGTAAACAAAGTTTCACGTTCGTGTTGACTTTTCCGAAAAGATCGCGATTCTACATTCTTTATAAGTTTAAAACAACGAAAATAAAAATAATTTATATTTTAATATTGCATGCTCGATCTATAATCAATAGATAGAATATATTTTTCTGATTAATTTGATATAAGTTACAGCAAAATCCGTCAATAAATATTGGAGATATTTAATTTAACGTTTTCTGCATTTTCCTACTTTTAAATATTGGCGCGATGCTTTCTGTCCGCCATTGATAAAAGGATGCTTTTCTGCACCATTTTTTTTGTACAATTCGGTGACATCGCGAAACACCCACGCGGATAGTTCATTGAACTCATGCGTTCCCGGATGGACGCGCGGTACTTGAATGCATCGGATTGGCTGTTTTCAAAATCTTACACATTCTTTCAGGCTGAGATCTGTTTGGTGTCTGTCATTTTGGGGATTAAGGAGAGAGACGTTGGTGTGTGAGCTCGGCGCAGCTTCGGCTGCGTCCGGGCAGAATGAGTTTGAGATGGAGGTGGAATAACTAGTTTTTCTAAACGCTGCTTCTACATAGATTTTGAAGAAGATACCAGTGCCATATCATGTGTTTAGTTTAAATCTTCGAATAACAAGAACCTGAACCTTTCTTTATTGACAAAATAAGATATCCAGAAGTTTCATCTTACAACGCCGATATTCGACAATCATTTATCACTGAAGATAGAGCTTTACTTTCAACTCAAGAGTGGTGAAATACAATAACAGCGCAATACTACAAAAAAAAATTATATAATCTTATTCCTCGATTAATGAAATAGCTTTAAGAAGAATATGTGCCCCTGCTCTAGTGATCAGCGAAGTTTCTAAAAAGGTTTGTGGAGCAATCCTACTTAATTTCTTCAACATCAATCTTCTGGAGCGGCTAAAAGATCTCTAAGTGCTGCTGTCTACAGTTAATACTCCCATTATCCAACGTTCTTCATTTGAACATTCTCTTTCCGCAAAAACTGTTTAGAACTCAATATTAAAGTCTACAACCTTCACATCTCAATATAGGACAGTGGAGAATTCTCAACCACACAGAAGATCATTACGTATAATTTAATATTGAATCCATATGAAATAGAAAGATTTAATATGTTTATTCTATACTGGTAAATTAATTGATCAACGAATATTTTAAATACAACTTGGCCAAGCATTTAAATTTTGAGTATATATTTTATAATCTGCATTAATAAGAAATAAAATTATTTGTCTTAATATTGTAAGTATTTCTATCTCTACACATCATACGGGTGAGTCTTTTTACTTTCTTTATTTTACAGATGTTATTACAACTTAATGAATTCTTAAAATTTAGATAGATGGCTTTAATTCTATTTACATTTCAACGCAATATCTAACCACTTTCTTTCCGGTCGGTATGCGTTTTTGGATAGAGGGATTTTATGCCTTTAAGATGTTAATTTAACTTTATTTATTCAATGGTTTTAATTTCTTAAATATTGCCCACTTAAAAAGTTTATTTTATTAACTTTAAATCCCTTTTATCCAACACCGCATATCATTAGGAAATAAAGAAAAGTTTTACCACCTGTACAGTTTTTCATTACAAAGTCGTTTGTTAACAATGTGGACATGTAAAGATCAATTACACACGTACACACGCTCATACACGCCCACTCCCTCCCCCCCCCCCCCACACACACACACAAAGTTAGGGTAGGGCATTGCTTAATTCTTAGTAATTTTGGTGATTGGAAAGAACTTGTAACCTTTTTTTTTTTTTTTTTTTTTTTTTTTTTACATGTAAAGAATATATCAAGCCATATATGATGCATATTTTTATGCAATACACTCAACATGCGTACATTACCCCTTTAAGACCTAATCTACACAATTGTGTAGGTGATCCTAAGGAAAAAGAAAAAATAATTTCCTATTTTTCTACGATTTAAAGCCGAGTCTGCACTACACAATTGTGTGGATCTTTCCTTCACGTAACCTGACATCGGAAATTTTTTTAAATACTTTTTCCAATCAAATATGATCCTATTAATTGGGATTAAAAACCAAGACTTTTAATTTCTACCAAAACTCGTCAGGTCTTAAAAGGTTAAAAAAAAAAAAAAAAAAAACACATGAGTTGCAGCGCTTGCACGAAGACGCCTTAAAATTTTAACCTGTGTATGATAATCGAAAGGCGATCTTTAGTGCATTCTTAAAGTTTTTTTTTTTTCAAGAAAAATAACAAATCTAAATAGCTGAATTATAAACTATATATAAAAATCACTTTAAAACATCAAAGTACTCAATAATAATTGTTTTGTTCCATTATCAGAGAATCAATGGAGATCTGCTTACGCATTGAGAATATTTACCATGATTCAGCATCCATGGAGCTTCCTAAAATTTGGAAAGAAATGCTATACAGAATAATGAAACAATAATATAAAATAATTCACGTTCGCAAATTTCCATTTTTATTATTGCAGTTAATTTCATTATGATTGTGTTCGCGTGATTTTTTCTTTTTGTTTACTGGTTTTTCTATTTGAATTTTTAGCGAAAATATTTTTATAGCTTTATTTTCTTGAAAATGTGGCCGTCAGATACAATGAAACATGTCGAATTTTTAAAATTTATTTTTATCTGTTATAGCAATTATTGAGTACTTAGCTGAATTACTTTTAAAATATTTAAAATACTTTATCGTTTATAGTTTTCTTTTAAAAACATTTTAATGATTTTATTTTCTCCTCATTCAAGAAAATGAAACTAATTGTTCTAGAAATTAGTCGTTGATTTTGTTGTTGGTCTTGGTACTTAAAAATTTTTACTTGATATAATTTTCTAGCAAGGATTTTTTTAATCATAATTTTTAATTTTAAGCGTGAAAATTTCCCCTGTACAGTAAAAAATGGACAAAATAATGGATTCTTGTCGTATCAACTATCATATAGAAAATGCTACTATAAATGGGATATATGACTTATTTTACATTAAAATATTCGAAAGTAAAAATCGATTTTTTATAAAGATAATAGGTATAAATTTCTTTCTCAAAGAATTTTAAATTAAATTTTGCAGTAAATTGTTTGTTAAATTCTTTCCCTTAGAAATCTATATTTTATTTCTTTTTACTTAAAAAAACCTACATATATATTTCATCAGATTAAAGTACGCTACTAATTCATTGTAACGCCTTTTAGTGAACGTAATAATTTACTCTTAAAAGGCGGTAATAAATTACTGCTGCGTCTTTAGATCGTGAGGAACGTTCATTTGAGCAATAATAATGTATGGGAACAACATTTATTTTACAATATAACTGAACTTCTAATTTTAAGAAATAGTCCGAAAAAAGTAAGTTTGTCTCCATTCAAATGTTTAGTACGGTAAAAAGAAATTTATTACGATAACACTTTAAAAATAAGGTAGAAGAAAGATTAGTTTATACGATAAATATTTTTTCAGATTATATTAAAACTATTTGAATGGAATAAATTACTTGTCAGTTTGAAAGTTCTTGTTAACATTGTAACAAGTTTACTCTATACCTAAATTAATCATTTGATAAAGAGCTAGTTAAAATGTGTATTATATGATAGAAAACGGAATTCAAAGATTTTGGTGTAAAACGATTCCACATCCAGGATTAGTTGTACGGAGAACGCGAAATTCGTTGCCTTTTTCTCTTTAAACTTTTTCGAGTATTTGGGGGTCACATTAGCATGGCTGCCAATTTGTACTTTTTTTTACCGCTAAAATTTAATAAAAAAAATTGTCTTATCCAAGCGTTAAAATCATTAGACTTCGGGAATTAAATTTGACAAAATTTGTTATTAAATTTTAGTGGTTAAAAAAACCCGTAGAAGTTGGCAGCTAGGCATTAGCAGTTAATGTGGTCAGAAACAACATCATATCGCCCATCTGTAAGGAAAAGGGCACAAATCCAAAAAAAATCATTTTGCGTAGTATTGCTCTGATAGGTCAGACTTAGGAGTATCTTAATACATGAAAAGTGTCATAAGTATAGTTTGGTAAATTGCTATATTGCGCTAGTTATCACTTTTCTACCCCAGAAGGGGGGCAAATTGTGGATGGATAAATTTACTCAACTCTCCCTATCTTTTGCATGTATTGGTTTTTAAGGGTTTAACGATTTTATTTTCTACCACAGAAAAGGAGCAAATTGTGAGAGGGGATACATTTACTCAACCCTCACTATCTCTCCTGTGTACTGGTTCTTAAAGGTGTAATGATTTTATTTGGTACCGTAGAAGGGGGGGGGGGTAAATTGTGAGGGGGATAAATTTACTCAATCCTCTCTGTCTTTTCTACGTATTAAGGGCTTAAAGATTTTATTTTCTACCACCGAAGCAGGTAAATTGTAGGGGATAAATTTACTCAACCCTCCCCATTTCTTCTACGTATTGATTCTTGAGGGTTTAAAGATTTTATGTACGCTTTTACAGTTGCTTTCAGAGCTAAGTGCTATAGTTTTCTATTGCAGTAAAATAAATCTAAGTCTTTTTTTGCCTCTCCTGTGAAATGAAGTATTTTTGACTTGTGTTACTTTTCTTGCGGGTGAGCGAATGTCGTAAATCATTATGTTATCATGCTAGGCTGTGCTTATTACACATAAAAATTGCAAGCAACAAAAATCGCCTGCGACTCTTCAGTTTTCCTGCAACATACATACCAAGGTTACTATATCTACTATACCTATCACTTTTTCGTTTTCCAAGCATTTCATTGGCTGTTTGGGAAAAGGCTTTTACAAGCAGTTTCCCAAACAGTTGATTGGCTGTTACTGGCGACTCGCTTCGTTTCAGGCGTCAAAATGGCGCCGACACAAAATAGTTGCTTGGTTTCGAGCGACTGCCTTGGAGCCATAGAAAAACATTGAGACGCCTGGAATTTGAAGCAACTTTGATGCCTCGTGTAATAGCACTTTAAGATTTCAAACACTTTGCAACTCATTCAAAGAATAATTAGCGACAATGATAAATTTTAGAAAAATATTCACTTTGACCACAAAATTTTTCATCTCTGTCATATTCCATTAAAATATCGGGTAACACTTAACGGATTATAAAATTTGTAAATATACTGTTCCAGCAAAAACAATAAATGAATAACTAACAGTAATTTATCCTATTTTGTGACAGTATTTTTTTTTTCAGGTGCATCTAATAACTTTCTGCAAATTCGAAAGAAAAAAGTTTAATTTATTGTGACTGAGAAAGAAAAAACCGATTCAATAATATTTTGTCTTTAAACTAGCCAATTTTATAAAACATCATAATAGCATTTTGAAATTTTTTCAATGCAATTCTGAATAGTATCAAACACATTTAATCAATAATTGTTTGATTTGCTGAAAAGCTTCCATATTTCAAAAGATAAAATATCGTATTATAATGTTAGATGCATCGTATACGTGTACATATTTTTTTTCTTGAGAGAGACCGAAAAAAGTTTCCAGTTTGACAAAATAGCCTTCGGGTAGCTTTAAATGCTTATGCTATGCATTTATAATATATATATCTTTTGGGACATAATTAGCAGTATCCGGTTATCAAATATATTGGCATTTTGCGAGACTTATAAATAAATTTGTCCATTGATGTAAAGAATAACAGAGATTGAATTGGTCGGTAAGTGAAATGATTTATCACGAAATGGAAAATAAACTGGTTGAAAAAAGTATATTTGCACTAACATTTACGTATTTAATGGCTAATAAAAGGATTTGGTAGCTTCTAAGGAAATTAAAAAACAAGAGCCTTAAACAAATAAGTTTTATGGAAGGCTACAATTCAAATTTGAGATTTCTATAGTTTAGGGTATTTCTAATTGTTTCGCTTTTCTTTATAACTACGTCAAACACCATAAATGATTGCATTGCATTAAAATGATCTTCTTACGATATTACTGTAAAAAAATACAAATGTCTCTTAACAATATATATATATATATATATATCGGTACCTTGGAACAAAAAGGACCAATGTCCATTTTTCTCAAATGGCAGGAAACCCAATTTAAGTTTGAAGAATTTTAAGAATCTTGCTACGATTTGTGTACTACTATTTTTCAAAGTTGTACCTTTCAGTTCAGTAATGTTTTTCTCACTACAATCTAATGTTACATTGATTGAGTTTTTTTTTATATTTTAAATTGGCCATTTTTACATTAACAGTAAGTAACATTGGCCTCGACAAAATATTTTGTTTTTAATGATCTAATATTGGGAGGACTTTGACCCTTTTAACCATTACTTTATATCGCATCCTGAATTCATTCGTGCATTTAACTCGAATTTCTCAATTTTGGACATTGGCCTTTTTTGTTCCAAGGTACAGATATATATATATATCGATCCTGAAACACATTTTTATCTTTAAAAACCCCAGAAATCAATATATTTCCGATATTTAAAGGAACATTTATAAAAGCAAGACTTTTTTTCTACCACTGCTTTTCGGAAATGCTTTTGAATAGTTTTTATAGTGTATTAATCAGTTTTCTCAACGCGCAATATAGGTTTTTCGGATCCTATTAATTCTCAAGTAAATATTTTCATGTGAACAAATATATTTTACAGATAAACATGATAAATTAACAGCATTAACATTAATATTAATATTATTCGGTTACTTTTGCATGTAAAAATTTTATTTACGCAGCTGAAAATGTTTATCTGAGAATTGATAGCTTTGTAATATCGGAACTCGACTGGTAACGAAGATTATCGAAAACATAATTGCAGCTCGTAAAACAAGGGAATTAAAACACACTTCAATTTAAAAACAAACCAAATTTAATTAAAAACAAGTATAAGATTATGTACAAATGAATAAATTTCAACAGTTCTCCACACGAGAACTTCATAAGCTACAATCCTGGCTTTTTCATAACATAGCATCAGGGACGTAGCCACAGATATTTTTTCGGGGGGGAGAATTCGAAAATTTCCCAACTTGAAACAAATTGCTCCAATTTTCGACTAAAATGATATGCACAACATGTGTAATAATTATAGTGATACTTTTGCATAAAAAAATTCCTTTCCAAAGAAAAATTCTGAAACTGAAAACATAAAAATTCTAATTAATAGTTTGTTTACTAAAAAAATAAATACGCTTTTTACTTTCTTCTATCTTTACAAGAAGAAAGTATTGGATTCGTGAAAAAATTCGACTTCCGGTTTTAGACTGATTTATACGCTTTAGTAAGTCCTGAACACGATTCGACTGTTTTTAGAAAATATCTGTCTATATGTGATACAAATTTTGTGGGCGCTCTAACACAAGAATTAATGCACGAAATTTAATAAAACTTTAGAGTTTCACTTATACAGTCGAACCTCGTTAACGTGAACACTCAAGGGGAAACTTTTTTTGTTCGTATTAAAAGTAGTTCGTGTTATCGGTACTTAACTACATTACATACAACTGGACGAGGCAATCGGAAACAGTTCGTGTTAACGAGGTTTGACCGTGCCTTGATAAAAATTGGTGCTGATTTGTTTTTGGTGTAAATCGTCCAACAGGTGGCACTGCTATGCGATATTTTTCACGATTTACATGATTTTAGCGATAATTATATCTCAAAAACTATTGCACGGAATTTGATCAAACGTCATATTTGTTAAACCTTGACATAATTTGATGCAAATTAGTTTTTTATGATCTAGCAGATGGCGCTGCTATGCAGCATTTTTCACGATTCTGCGATAGCTGTATCTCAAAAACTAATGCACGGAATTTAGTCAAACTTCATATTCCACATAAGTGTAAATAGATCCTTAATAGGTTTGGGTCTATACTGTCCAAAGCTATCGTTTTTGTGCACTTTGAGTAAGGAATTTTGGTTGTATACATCTAAAAAAGCTGGGTGCCAAAATTCAATGGTTTGTTTGAAAAATGCTTTGCTTATAGCTCCTTTTTAAATGCACACAATTCAACAAATCTACACCTTTAGAGTTTGTTATTATAGGCAAAGAATTGTCATTTAATTTTGGCACTGTGACTGCAAATTTTGAGGCATTAACATGTATGGAGTAGAAGAAAATTTTGGGATTGGCACATCTGACTAGTTTTCATTTAATATTAATTCTTGTGGTTTTCAAAGAAGCCCACCTGTTAATAATATCGCTTAGTTTAATAAAATTCCCTATTTCACTGTCATATTTTAAAAGCATTAGGCTGTCAAGTCTGTCATCCCTCATTGTAGCTTGCAATATATATTTTTAAAATTTTTATTTGACTAAAGATTCTTTCATTAGATGCAACGCCATAAAGATAAGCTGCTGTGAATGTTAAGGCACGAGTATATAGTTTGACGGCGTGACCCAAAGTCTTTGAATTTCATGGCATGAGTAAAAGGTTTGTTAAGTAAGTTGGGATTTGGTTTATTTCTATTTGACTCTGCAACTCATGCACATCCGGTTTCTCATATCCAGGTGGGAACATTATTAACTTTTCCCTTGCATAATTGTAATTTAAATATGGAATGCATTGCTGCAATATTCTCTTGATACAGGGAACATTGTCATTTAAGCCCATTACTAAATTCCCGAAATTTTCTTGTATTTCTTATAAATCTTTACTGTTAAACTTATGTGCATCAATGTCCATTGCTGCACTATTATTTTTATCTATTGCCTTAGGTGAAACCGTTTTCCCACGGTGCTTTCGGAACTCAGCTTCTCCAGTCACATCCTAATATTCATAATTGTTTGTGAGCTTGTCTGTAAGGAAATCTTTATTTCTTCAAAATTTTATTCAAGTGCAACGTCAACGTGTCAGTGTTACAGTGCATGTCGATTTTTTTTTTCAGTTGATGGACTGCTTTCATAGCCATATTTCTGTTCCAATTTTAAAATCGTCCATTTTTTACCTTTTTCATCCCCGAATGGATTTTTAGATGCTCTAAAATCTTGCACGAAAACTCTTTTCCTATTCTGAAGGGTTTCTTCGTCCTGAGATTTATAGTAACTTTTTAGAGCAGCTTTAAACACAGAACACTGAACTTTTGGTTTAAAATTTTATAAATACATATAAATATTAACGAACAGGACTGAATATATTTCCGCACACAAATAAATGTAAAATGTGACAAATTTATCTAAACTAACGACTTCTTATGTCCGCATTTGCTCATATAACGCTTTTTACTCGACAGCGAAGGGTTAACTAATTTTTGCGGCAAAAAAATCACGATAATGAGTAAAATATTGTCCAAAAATCGCAAAATTAGTCAAAAAAGTTGTGAAAACTCGTCAAATCTTCTTGCCCATAGCTGTGTTTCAAGTAGTTTACTACATTCCTTTCTGTTGTTCAAGTGATCTCCAATTTTCAAAAGAAGCTGCAATCCCTTTGGATTAAAATAGCTGGATTCGCTTTTGGGAGGAGAAGGGGAGGTAGGGTGAAATTTTTGAGAAAGGAAAAAAGTTTTGGAGGAAATAAAGTAACTGGTTAATCAGTTATTGATGGACAGGAGTTAGAAATTTAGGTCTGGGAGATGGACAATATTTTTGTAGAACTGAAAAATACAATGATATATTGAGTGTGGCTGATTTCTTTTTGTATTTATTTTGATAATTTAAGTTGTTTACTGTTGCAGTACTCAAAATAATCACCAAAACAATAAAAATTTCGTAGTTTTTTTACTATTAGTTTTAAAAAAAAAAATGTCTCAAAAATGTAGAATTTCCCAACTCTACGCTCAAATTTCCCAACTTCACATATATTGGAGGGGGAAGCTCCCCCCCATACCCCCCTTGGCGACGCCCCTGGATAGCACTAGCCACGTGCTCACAACTTAAAAAAAAATAACTATCTGCCCAGCTCGGAGCTCTTATTGAGCATCTCCACGAATCTCGTAAAAACATGGGCTGACAGTATTCTCCACATTTCCCCTATCGGGATCTGGACCAAGCTTCTCTTCGTTCCGGATATTCCACAGCTTATCCTCTAAGGGTTGGAAATAGAATCTTTTGTTCACTCTTAAAAGAAAGGAATTTCCTTAGCTGCGAAAAATGCTATTTCGCTAAGACGTTGTTACAGAAGAATAAAAGTCGATATTTCGGTTTAAAAAACTGATTAATGCACTATTAAAATTACCAGGAAACATTTCCGAAAAGCAGTAGCAGCAAAAGAATTATTTATAAATACTTCTTTAAATCTCGAAAATATCTTGACTTCTAAGGTTTCTAAAGATAAAAAACCCTTTTCGGAATTGTGGATAACTATGAAGTGGTTATTCTATATTTTCGTTCGTTGTTATATTATATTTTCCTAGATTAAGAAACATTTGTCATTTTTTACAGTGTATACTATCATATATACTATATACTTACCTCATACACTATCTGAATTTATATAAAAATAAACGTACTTATTGTCACTTTATTCATTTTATTGATTTTCAGTCTTTCATCGTTTGTTTCCGAACACCCACACGTGTATAATCATATTATCTGCCAACCTCCTAGTATTTTTTTCCGTAAAAAGGTGGGTTAATTTGGCCCAGGTTAAACACGGTAACAATCCAGGCTAAGAACCAGGCTTCTTTTTTTTTTTTTTTTTTTTTTTTTTTTTCAAAAAATAAAATTAATAAGTTCCACGTAGATAAATGAAATTAAATAAATAGAGATGTATCAAATATTTTTTCTGTTTTGAAACGTATATAACCTGGGTAACATTAACACTAGAACCGCCATGAGAGGTCATTTTGACCCATGGCAAATTCATAACAGTAGATTCTAATCAGGAATTTCTTTGTAAGATATATTAAAGGAACACAACGCAGCGATGACAGCGATGACCACCTCGGGAACTCAGCTTTCGCTTTAGAGTGTTAGTGCAATCCCGAGGGGTAGACCACATCCACTCCTCCCGACTCTCAACCAGTGTCTGAGAGGGAGCGTCGGGTCCCTGATCAAGCTGCTGAGATTTATTTCGGTTACTGTGAGATTTACAATTACAATCACAATTGGTTACCCAATTTTTCTGGGCGAACCGAAGATTTCACATCGAGATATATGACTGTATGTAGTGATTGCATGAGGATCATTTCACCTAATGTGATTGCATAATTGTTTACAATTTTCTTGGATATATATACGTCACAGTACATTTAACACACAATATTTAACATGACAATTAGAAACACATTACAACACAATATCAAACACCTATTATTTACATGACTGTGTGTAGTGATTACATGAGGATCATTTGAATGTGATTGCATAATTATTTACATTTTTCATGGATTTACAGGGATTTCACAGTACATTAAACACACTATATTGAACATCACAATTAGAAACACATTACAACACACCTACTATTTACAATTTGCGCATACAAGAGTTTGGAGAGATGCACAAGATAAAAATTCAAAAGTGATAGAAGTTTCTGGCACCCGCTAATAACCCGTTTCTCCCTCCATGCTACACCCTAGTGATGGAGTCGGACTAGAATGGCTCTGGATTTGAAAAGATGTACTCGTTTGTTTCTATAAACCTTATGCATTGTATGATCTTGTTGAGTAGTTGTGAATAGGCTAATTAATTAATTAAAAATGTTTTTTATAAAAAATTCTGGTGCGAAATATTTTCATAAAACTTGAGAAAAATTGCGGCGGTTCTAGTGTTAAACGACATTTCACGTAAAACAATCGGAAGTTTGGCAAGTATGTAGTGTACGAGAGAGAAGTGAGAGAAGTAATTAACAAATATCTTAATATCTTACTACAAATATCAACAAGTATCTTACCACCTCGTTCCCTTAATAAATTTTTAAAGACCTTTTTTATATAATGAAAGCTTTTTATGTTTTAGCTAATTTGGAAGTTTAATTCATATCGCTTTAAAATTATTTCCAACTGGTAAAAAAAAAAAAAGAAAAAAGGATTGGTATATTTGATTGAAATAAAGAAAAACTAAAACGATCAATAATAACAAAGACAATCAAACAAAAAGCAGATAAAAATTCAAGTAAAAAATACAAGACTAGAAAGGCTACGGCTAAATAATCAAGGTCTACATGTCGTTCAAGCTATTTTGCCGATTTTTTTTCTCTTTCTTAACTAACGATAGAATACCCCTTTCTCTTACGCTACGTTACTCTTTACAGTCTTTTTTTATAGCGATTCTTCATAATATTTTTTAAGCAGGATGGATTTAGTAAGACATTAAAATGGTATTTCGCAAAGAATGAAAATTTTATTTCATGCACTGGTTTTTTGTATTCGTTTTAAAAGGAAATTGACTAATTTCTGTGAAAACCACAATCTATATTATCTAATGGAATATTTAAAGCATTCCATACGTAAAATTAAGTTTAACTTCTGGTTAATGAATGCATGAAAAAGTAAAACATATTTGTCTAAAATTGTTCCCTCTAATTTTAAACGCAGCAAAACAATTAGAAGAAATTAATATTTTCCTTTATATTTAAAGATCTTCATTTAACCGCTTCCCTTAACAATTATTTTGAAAAAAAAAACTACAAAAAATCATCACGATATTTGCATATCATCAGTTGAATTTCATATCACAAAACTTGGAAATTTGCCAAACAAATATTATATATAATTTATTATATTATATAAGAATTTTTTCTTTCTTTTTAAGGTTCAGGCCGAGTAAAAACGTAATAAAACAAATTGTAGTGGCAAATTATGCCATGACCGAGTGTTCTCGGGATAATAATTAATTGTTATATATACGAACGCGAAATAACTCGGGATAATCAAGGAAGCGGTTAAGTTATCAATGTAAATGTAAACGAAGTCAAATTTACCCTTTACATTTTAGCAAAACTTTCTCTTTTGTTAACTTTATTTCGCTACACGACCACAATATCTATTCTCTAATGGGTATATTTATACCTTAAGAAACTTACAGTTAATTTTCACTTTCGTCACGTTAATACTTTTAAAATGAAATATATTCGTCTAAATTGTTCCATTCAATTTTAAAAGAACGAAACAACTAGTCTTTCAGAGTAAAATATTACATTTCTTCACGCCTGAAGAATTTCTTTCAAGCGATCAATGTAACATTCAAAAAGTCGTAAACGAGCTGAAATTCGCGCTTTACTTTTTACAGATCTTCAGGTTTTAATAACTTTATTTCATTTTCAAAACAAAATAATGCATCTTGGAAATACAACGCAGAAGTCTCTGGCGTTCCATAAAGAATTTCGTAAAATACATGTAAGAACTTCTTACCCCCTTATTAAAAAAGGCATACTAAAAACAAATACTTACGTAGAAAGACACAATGAAAAGATTATTTAGACATAAAGTCAAAATTTATTCTATAAAAAAAAGTTTCGAAAAGTTATTTAAATAATAAAGTGTTTTTGCATGAAAAAGAAAAATACTAATGCTCACTTAGATATACTTTTCAGGAAAACTATAATTTCATTTTTCTTGGAATCTCCCAAACACTTCCAAAACACAATACTTGGTGCATAGTGAATTTGTTAACTAGTTTTTTTTTTTCAATTAAATATTTTTAAATTTTATATGAAATGAAATTATTTAAAAGTGACATTGCATGACAATTTAAGATTTATATAATTGAAAAAAATAATAATAATTAATTCAGTACATCAAACAGTGTATTTTGGAAATTTATGAAAAAGTTCAAGTTAAGTTAACTAATAATTTTCTTGAAAAGTGTTTTTCATGCAAATACACTTTATCATTTAATTAACCTTCTAAACCTTGCTTTGTTTTATAGAATAAATTTTGATCCATGCCTAAATAATCTTTATTGCATAACAGTGGCTGGCTTTAGATTAGTTTACATTTATAATAACCGTAAAATGTCTTTTATGGGCAGCTTTGCGCTAGATTTTATTACTGACAACCATAAATGGCATGACTACGGCGAGCTACTGGCTAGCTTTAATTCGTAATGGCCATTGAAAGAATAAAGGCGGCATATTTTAGGCTATCTTTCATTTATGACAAACCCATTAGTGGCATGATCTTCATGTATTTTTCAGGGATGCCACTTTTTGCCGAATGGCGGATTTCCGCTTTTTTTTTATTTTTAAGAATCCGCGATTTTCGTCAAATGATCGGGGGAAAAACTGCTATTTTCATCAATTGACCACGGGGCAAGAACTGCGATTTTCGTCAAATGATCGAGGGAAAAACTGCGATTTTCATCAATTCACCACGGGGCAAGAACTGCGATTTTCATCAAACAATCTTGAAATAAAACAAAGATTTTCTTCAAATGATCATGAAATCAAACCGCGATTTTCGTCAAACGATCGCGATCTGAAACCGCAATTTTTTTCAAACGATGGCTAAATAAAATAGCTATTTTCATCAAACGATCCTGAAATAAAAACTGCGATTTTCATCAATTGATCACGGGGAAAACTCCGATTTGTATTAAACAATCGCGAAATAAAACCACGATTTTCGTCAATGATCGTGAATCGCGATTTTCGTCAAACGATAGCGATATGAAACCGCGATTTTCTTCAAACGATCTCGGAATAAATCAGCGATTTTTGTCAAACGATCCTGAAATAAAACAGCGATTCTCGTCAAATGGTCGTGAAATCAAACATAAGTTTTCGTCAAATGATCGCGATTAACAAGCGATTTTCATCAAGCAGTCGCGATATGAAGCTTCGATTTTCGGCAAACGATCGCGAAATAAAAGTGAAATTTTCGTCAAACGATTCTGAAGTTAAATCGGGAGTTTTGTCAAACGATCGCAATTTGACTAATATAAAACCTGAAAATTTTCGCTATTTGTTCGTGGAATAAAACGATAAAGTTCATCAATCGATAGCAGAAAAAATTTTGTCATTTTGTGAATTTCGTCAATCGGTGATTGCAAATTTTATTAATCATTCGTGGAAAAAAATCACGAATGCCAACAACTAGTCGCAGAAAAAACATGAATTTCGTCAATTGGTTAGGGGGGAGTGGGGGGGGAGGGATCGCAATTTTGTCGAGCCGTAGAAAAAAGTATGAAAATCGTCAATTGCGCCTAAATTTTTTTTGCATATTAATTTTAAAAACATCCTTAAAGATTTAGTGCCAACAAAAGTTGCAACAAAACTTATAGTGTTCGATTTTTTTCCTTCCACAACAATATGAACAATAGAAATTGTTAAATTTATTTTATTAAAATCTAAAACCTAAAAGAAAGAGCTTTCAATATATCTTGCATATATATATATATATATTTGTTTTTTTATAGACATTTTTTGTCATTCTAATAGCAAAATTCATTACTGGGCTCATTGAGTCTGTTCTGGGTCATCTCAATTGATTTAACCCCTTGAGGGGCGGTGGGATATATTACATCGCACCTAATTTAAACAAGATTTCCACCAGAAACTTTTAACTAAATTTTATAGTTTTAACTTCGCGGGGAAAATGTTGAAAAATTGCTTTTCCTCATTTAAAAATAATTTTTTTCGATTATTCCGGTGACAATTCAAAGACATTATTGCTTTCCCCTCAAAGAGTTAATATGATGCAATATAAAATTATTCACTGAGCTCATTGCATCTATTGTTGGGTTACCTCAATTGATACAGAATATTGTGAACTAAAGAAAAATTAGGTTTATTTATTCATATAAGTTTTCATGCACAATGAATTAACAGCATATTTCAAACTGTTTGGCCGATGTGAGTTTAGAAAGATGCAACTGTTAAAGGTTTACATAAAAAGAAAAAAAAAATTGCTTTTCTTTCATTTTTAAAGGTAGTTAAATAATAGCTTGTTATAAATCAAAATTCTTTATAATTTATTTAGTTTATTGTAAGCAAATAGTGTACAAAATTCGCGCATAAATGTTGTGAAATATGTCGTAAATTTTACTTACGTGTAATTTCCTCTCTTTTGTTATTTTCTGAGTGGGATCCCTGATTTTTGGCCAATTGTTAAGCGGCCTCATTGAGGCCGGCGTGATATTTTTTTGACGATTAACGATAACGGGCCCATATCAAACACTTACGGCCAAGTTTAACGTAGCCGTTAGTGGCCCACGAGTTCAGTGTTTGTTGGAAAATAAGCTCCAGTGCTCCCTACAGGTCCAAATTTTATCCGAATGCCTGGAGTAAACATTTTTCGTCTGCCACTTTGTAAATCCTATTGGGATTTGGAACTACTTGTTAATTATTATTTCCAAAGCCAGTCTTCTTTCAAGGAATAACTTAACGTTTTGTCACAATACTTAAACGTGATGTATCGATGTATTTATTTCTAATGAAAATATAATGAACTGTTTTAAATTTATCTGCAAAATAAGCTTTCTGTTTCATTTTTTGGCTAATATTTTTTTATTTATTAAATTATTTCTGTGAAGACCTATATCGCTATTCCTCAATGGATAAGATTTTAAGAATCACACGCTCTTAGTTTGAATTCATGATAATCTATTTCATTCAAAAATAAATACGTATCACATGTGTTTAAAATTTTTCTCTTAAGTTAAAATGATACAAAAGAATTAACTTTTATTAAGAGAAAACATTATTCCCTTATACTTATTCGTTCAAAAGAATATATGTAACACTTATAGATTTGTAACTGAGTTCCAATTGTCCGCTTCATTTTTTACTATTTTTCATCTTTTAACAATTTCGTTTCATTTTAGCCAAAATAATGCATCAGCAAATAACAATGCAGAATTCTTTAACACTTTCCAAAGAATTTACTAAGCAACATGTGTTTCGAAGTGTACCCAAGTTGTTTAAAATGGCGAAATGCAGTCGAATTGTCAACATTTAGTCTCTTTAGTAGTAATCCGTGAATTGTTATTCACTAAATCACGGATTAAGTCATTATCAATACCAGAAGATCGCCCAAAGCGACTTTTATCGTTCAGTTTGAAATCACCATTTTTAAACCGACAAAATCACTTTTTAACTATTCTAAGAGCGGGAGCACGATCCAAGTAAACGTCTTGAATATTTTTTCTTGCACGTCAAATACTCACTCCTTTTTTAAAACTCATTATAACATAACATGACGAAAATGTAACTTTTCATTTTCCATTTTAAATATTAACCTTGAACAAAAATTAATTTGAAAAACTTTTTTTAACGTTATATTCATTCACGACACATGTAGATAACTGTTAGTTAATAATATGGTCATAAAAGAAACATTAGCGCAGTCAAAATTGCAAATTTCTGCCATCTATGAAATAGGGCATGAACTTAACCCCTTAATTCTCGCTCGCGTCAATATCACGGGCTGAGGTGTCGCTCGTTATTTCTCGTGTCCGTCATATTGCCGGGCTGGAGATTTCATTGATGGATAAAACTTCTGAAACCAGAAAAATTTAACTGGCATTTCCGTGTGAAGTCTTTGAATAGTACCGTTTAGGTTTGGTTTTTGGCACTGATCGTGATGTTGGACTTTGTATTGCATGTTTTGAAATATATCAGACTCAATAAAATTATTAATAATCAAAATTTAATGTATATATATTACTTCAAATATTATTTGTAAAAATTTGTGTGATGATGATAAATAAAGATCTAAAATGTGAAAAATAAAGGTCTTATTCGCATTAATTTGTATGGTGTAAAATAAACATTAAGATACAGAATTCTCGCATGATGGCTTTTCTACAAATGTGAATTTTTTCTATAACATCTTTTTTTTTTCACCTGAAAAAAACTAATTGCATGTTTTATTTAGAAAACTTATACTTATTCAATTTTTGTAATAAAAAATAGGTACTTTTTTGATGGTTTTTCTAAATATTAAGCGATCCTTAAGGGGTTAAATATATCAAACAAGCACCAGTACTCCCTTACAGTTCCAGATTCTGTCCGAGTGACTGAGTAAAGATTTTCCGTCTGCCATTTTGTATATCGTATTAGAATTTGCGACTATTTCTTAACTATTACTTCGTAAGCCAATCACTTTAATAAAAAATAATATAGTCTTTTGTCATAAAACTTATATATTTGATACTAGTAAAAACGATAATACATTAAAACATACAACAAATTGCGTATTATTTTAAAGCAACTTGTTTTAAATGTATCAGCAAAATAAACTTTCTGTTTTACTTTTTGTTAATACTTTCTTAAATTAGTTCTGTTGCAAAATATATTTCCGTGCATTATTAAATCTTTATTCCTGGAAGGATAACTGCAACAATCGCAAACTCATAGTTAGTTTGAATTGGTGATAATTTATTTCATACAAAAATAAATATGTACCAGACCTGGCTAAAATTATTCTGTCAGATTAAATAGTCAAGAAACAACTAGTCAAATTTAAAGCAAACATAATTGTATTTTATATTTAAAGAACTTTGTTCAAAGTAATCCACGTTACGTTTAAAAAGTGTAAATGAGCTCAAATTTTACGCTTCACTGTTAGCTAATTTTCCTCTTTTAATAACTTTATTTCATTTTCACAACAAAATAATGTATCAGCAAAAGACAACACAAAATTCTTTCGTGTTCCCCAAAGAATTTCCTAAAAGGCATGTAACAACCTCTTACCCTTTTAGTAGATACGCGGTGTGTGACGTGCGCTTTTATATATCAAACAAGCTCGAATGCTCCCTACAGCTCCAAATTCTGTCCAAATGCCTGAGTAAACATTTTTCGACTGTCACTTTGCAAATCGCATTGGGATTTGCGACGACTTCTTAATTATTATTTGTAAAGCCAATCATACTTCAAATAATAATTTAAGCTTTTGTCATAATATTTATATATGTCGTATCCATTTATTTATTACTGGTGGAAATACAATGCATTATTTTAATATAAATTAAATTTAAATTTGTCAGTAAAGTGTGATTATTTTGTTTTTATTTTTTGCTTATACTTTCTGGGATTTAAATATTTTCGCGAAAACCACATCTTTATTCTTTGAGAGGTATAGTTACAAAGATTGCAAAATCATAGTTAAATTTCGCTTCCATTAATTTAATGCATGAAAAATTAAATATATAACGCGTCTGTTCTTATGCATTTATTACTGGTGAAAATATTATTTTATTATAAATTGTAGTAATTTTCTCAGTGTTTTGCTACATACAAAGTCAACTTTTGTTACATAATGGGAGAATATGCTTTACTCTTTGAGGTAAAATACAGTATTGTAATTAAATTTAAAATCACAGAAAAAGCTCAAATTTCAAATAGTAATCTTTCAAATAGTGATTTTTCCTTTTTGTTCGGACACTCTTAAATTGAAATTAGCAGAAAGAAAGTACAAAAAGAAAAAACAGCGAACTAAGAAAATCGATTTTTTTCTAGGCTGATTAAAATAGAAAAAAAAAAGTAGTTTAATAGTAATAATAATATAAATAATAATAATAATAATAAAAGCTAAGCAGATGATCTACGGTGTAAGATAAAAATATCTACACTTTATGCAAATCTAAATCTATAATATCTACAAATTAATGTTACACATCTGACATCGCGACTGAACATAAACTCAATACATACATATAAAATCAATGCATAACTATAAATATATATTTTTTACTTTACAAAAATTTTCTATGTTTTATTGATTTCCCTTATTACAAGTAAGGAAAAAATTATTTTTTTATTTCAAATATTTAATTGTGTTTCTTTCTCTCTCTTTTTTTTTTTTTTTTTTTTTTTTTTTTTGCTTTACTTATAATTTTGTATGATGCTTTGATTTCATTATTATTGATGAAAATGTAATTCATTATTTATTTATAAACATTTTGCAGTTATGAGTAATGGAAACATTTCATTAGCTATGGACACACTACGTATCAGTAGTATATAAAATTGTTATTTCAATAATAGATTTTCTTTTTCCGTTTAATTACTGTAATTAACGAAAAATATCATTACTTATAAAACATTATAGGATTAAAATTAAAAATAGATTTCTGCTCATTTTAATAGCATATAGGTATTTTAATTTTCAAAAGTGATACTTAATTTAGAAATATTTCAACAATTTTTAAATGAGGCATTAGATAATTTCTTAACATTAAAAATAACAAAAATTAATAAGACAAATAAGCTGTATTTTAAACACTGGTCATCTTTTCTCAAACTGGTTCATCTTTTTCAATTTAAAGCACGATTTTATATATAAATTACACATATAAATATACTACGTAAAAAAGAGAAAAAAATTAATAAAAATTAATAACGTTGGACTCTTACCAGTAGAAAAAAATATTATATTTTTTCGGAAATAAATTTCTCAAACCAAAAATAAATAAATAAATAAATAAACAACAACAACAACAACAACAATAATAATAATAGTAATAGTAATAATAATAATAATAATGCATGTTTCAAATACTAAAAAAAAATTTTTCGAGTTTTCCATAAATTGGGAATCCTTTTACATCATATATCACAGTATTTGTGAACAGTGAAATTTTGTAGACATATCAAGAGTAAGTTTTCTGACACTTTGAGACTTTTGAATAATCTTTGAACTGCAGTGAAAAATACAGGATGTTTCTTCTTATTATTGCAGGGCAATAGCTAACTCCCATACCATTAGTTTTATAGATATACATAGTTGCAATTAAAAACAACAAAAATTCAAATGTTTTTCGTCATCGTACGAAAATCCATTTAAGTTAAAATAGCTTCTTTATTTTCTTCTATCTATAATAGAAGAAAGTATTATACAGTAAAACCTCTAAATAACGGACACCTCGGGAGCGCAGAAACTGTCCGCTATTCGGAGGTGTCCGCTATTGGGAAAACCTCAGAGATTCAAAAATTGCTAAGAAAAACTTAATGCTTCATTAATTGACTTTTATATGTCCTATAACCTCTATTATATGATTAATCAGAAATTAAAATTGTTTTGTAAGCAATAAAACTAAAATAAAATTGTGCATAACTTTATTTACTGTTAATTGCATTCTTACAAAAAAAATCTGTTACACAAGTTTGCTTTTTCTTGCGATTACTTGTAATTTGTTTTTCCAAGTGAAGTTTTAACTCTGTCAGTAGTTTTAATCCTTCTGAATCATCTTTGGGTATAATAATAATAAAAAAATACTAGCCAACGTATTATCTGTCCTGAAGTTTCACCCCAATTATAAACGAAGTTATCTTACGCGCATTTAAAATGAAAGAGAAAATGATGTATGTAGGAATTCTGCGGATCAAGAAATTTGCACTTCTATACATTAATCAGCAGAAAATCCTAATTCTTTCAAGAAGCGACGTTTTCTTTCTCGGACGTGGCATGGGAGGGGGATTTTTCCCAACCCACCCGCTACATCTGTGGTCACAAAGTTTACGACATTAATAAATTCATAACTATCAATAATTCATAAATTTAGAGGCTTTTTACTTTTTCCCCCATTTTTTTCTCTTTAAAAAATAATTTTTCATCCTTTATCGCCAAAATTACTGTCCGCTATTCGGAATGTCCTTTATTTAGAGGTTAACCATACAAAAAATTAAGTTTTGGGAGTGGGGATTGGAAAACTGTCCGTTAAATAGAGGTGTCCGCTATTCGGGAGTGTCCGTTAAAGGAGGTTTTACTGTAATCGAAATATTTTCGACTTCCTGTTTTTGCCGGATTTACACGATTTAGGATTCAGAAAATCCCCCAAAACATGTTTATACAAAATGTCTGTCTGCCCGCGTGTCCGTGTGGCAATTTTTCGCCATTGTACCATTGAAAAGTGTATGATGCTATACATAGAAATGTACCAAAGGGTCAGGGTCCATAAAGCCGCGTTTTTGGCCCATGAAATAGACTATGTTATACTGACTTAATTATTTCACTTTTGATATTAGAAGCTATATAGTGTACGATTTTAACAGTAGTTTTTGCCTTTTGTTCGGATTTATATGACTTACCTTAGTTTTGATGAAAAATACGCAATTTCTGCTATTTTTACCTCAATTATTTATATAAGTGCAATCGTGCAACACATTCTTCTTGACATACATTATAAAAACACATCAAAATATACAAAATATGTCAAAATAAAAGTGTTGCAAAGCTGCGCTCATTGTAAAACATTAAAAATAGAGAGTAAATTGATGGTAACAATAGCAGAAATTGCGTATTTTTCATCAAAACGTCGAATTATACGAACTTAGAGCTTGTGTAGTCATATAAATCCGAACAAAATACAAAAACTATTGTTAAAATCGTACAATATATACCTTCTAATATTAAAAAGTGAAGTGACTAAGTCAGTATAACATAATCGAATTTTAGTCATATTTCATGGGTCACAAACGCGGCTTATGGACCCTGATCCTTTCATATATCTGTTTTTAGCTATGGTCAGCAGATCCTCCTTAAATTTATAAATATTCCCCCTGAAGGGGGGAAGGGCTGTAATAGCAATTTTTGTGCTTATTCATTATTGTATCATCGAAAAGTGTATAAAGTTATGTATAGAACTGAACCAAATTTCTTGTGAATGTTTTTTGGCTATGGTCTTCAGATCCTCCTTAAATTTGGGAATATTCACCCCGACGGAGTCGCTGTAAAAGCTATTTTTGTACCATTTTCATTATTGTACCATCGAAAAGTGTATGAAGTTATGCAAAGATTTGATTCAAATTTCATATTTAAACTTTTGGCTGTGGCAAGAAGGTCCTCCATGAATTTCGAAATATTCCGCTGGAAGGGGTCAATGTAATAGCGATTTTTGTATAATTTTCTCTATTTTTCGTATTTCTATTGTACATCGGCGGCTCGTGCAGCGACGGGAATTTCGCATCCTGCTGAGCCGACTATTCTCAAACATCTGACGCATAACAGAATGACGAAAAATATTGATTTTTCAAAATATCATGATCGAGATTAACTCGTTTTTACCTCGATTAATTGACTGTAACAGAAATTAACATAAAAAATCAAGTTTGATAAGTTTTGAACTAATAATATTGAAGTGTAACTACTTTTTTGGAATATTAAGATGTGTGAGATAGAAGAAAGTTTTTGGATTGGAACATACAACTAGTTTTTTAAAGTAGTGAAATTAATTTTTTATACGGTTGCTCGCCATATAAGTTATATTTAGAAGAACTTTTCCCATGCTCTATATAACAAGTGAAACAATAAAACTTCCATTCTTCTTCGACCAAAACTTCCGATGTAATTGTACTGTAAATTTTCTAAATTTGAGGTATTTTCAGGGATTCAAAATGCATTTTAGTACCTAAAACGTCGAAAATTCAAGTATAATAACTCGGAAATGTTAGTCAAAGAGTGTAAAGAACTTTATTGTTTAACTTGTTAGGGGATTTTTTAAAAATATAATTTGCTACTTGCGTAACAACTTGTTATGTTGCTTTTAAATTGCATGAGGCCTTTTGATTATTTGGGGAAAAATGAAATCTAGTTTGACGATTACATTTCGAATTTATAGCCTAGCAATTCCAAAGAAATTGCAATTTGGAACGTTTTCCGCTCATTTCACGCTTTTAAATTTTAAACTTCATGATCATAGCGAGCACCTACATCATATAAGTAACCACTATGCCTAATTACAAGTTTCTAACCGCCAGCAATATAACAGGAATTACAATTTTAGAATTTTTTCTTCCCTTTTTACCCTTTTAAATTTTGAATTCTTTTTAAACTGTTCTGTATGAGAAACAACGTTTTAAAAGTAACAGCCACTTGAAATTAAAGTTTCTGTCCCTAACAATTCCATATAAATCGTAATTTAAAACATTTTTAGAACACTTTCCGCCATACCGCTGTTTTAAATATCAATTTTTTTTAGAAACCGTTCTTATTGAGTACTTATATCTTATAAGTAACCAGCATGCCGAATTTTCAGTTTCTAGACCCAACAGTATAACAGCAATCGCAATTTTAGAACGCTTTTTTTCTCCTGCATCTTTGTAAATTTCGAATTTTGTAAAAACTCTTCTATAAGAGCATTCGACTTAAAAGTAAGAAGCATGTCAAATTAAAAGTTTCTGTCCCTAACAATTCCGTATAATCGTAATTTAGAATTCTTTTAGTTAATCTCACCTTTTTAATTTTCGAATTCTTTAGAAACCCTTCTTAGCGAGCATTTACATCTTAAAAATAATCACCAAATTTCAAGTTTGTATTCCTTTCAGTATCACACAAATCGCAATTTTGGAGTATTTTTTGCTGCTGTATCCCTTTGGCAGGGCTGTCACAGGCGACTATTTTTATATTCTGTTCACACCAGTATTTTTCTAATATAAATTTCGAAATGTATTTCTATTGCAAATGCTGTGGCAGCCCTCCCTTGGAAATAGTGGGGTACCCCTATAAAATATAGCCAATGTTGGAGCGGAGACTGTCACATTGTTTTGCCACCATAACTTTATAATGGGATCAGTAACACAAACAAACATTTCTTCTTTAGAAGTTTGATATAAATAGGTTCCGAGAACCGCATAACAATTTAAATTTGTTAACTTTCAAGTTAACATCAAAATAATAATTATAACGTCAAAATGATGAATATTTTGATGTAAACGGGTTTTCACATAACGAGGCAAATCATTTGAAATATTTTTGCAATTGCTCAAACATAAGAAAAGTCAGTCTGTATAAATTCTGAAGAATAAATACAAAAAATTAAAAATCATATTTATATTTTTCACCATACAAAATGAGGAAAACAATGTTTCCGAATGAAAAAAAAAATCATTAATTGATTATTTCTTTATGCATAAATTTATTATTTTATTATTCAAATAGAATTATTTTGGACGCTTTATTCTAAGAATTACACATTTTTAAGAGATTACAAAATTGCTTCCCATTTCTGTGATTTTGTACATGTATATAGTTTTTTAAATGAAGATTTTTACTTAGAGTAACATGGTCATTTTATGCAATGAAATTAGCAAAATCAAAGTTAAATTATATATTTTTGCGCTCTGGAAAATTTAGTATAGCGTAATACAATATATTGAAAGAAAGTGTTAATAATTTTATTCTAATAGCTAAAAAGCTTTAAGAAAGTTAAAATAACATTTTTATATCTGAAGAAAATATTTAAAGAACATGCAATATTTCAATTATGTTATTTTCAAAAGTAAAAAATTTCCACCTGTAGAGAATTTCTAAGCCACAGGAGTGAAAAGAATACACTTCTACAAAACATATTTTAGTTTTAAGACTTAAAATTACGTCATTTGCATCCGCTGAAGAAGTCAAAATTTACGATCGGGCCTTAAACAACATCTGTAGAAAAGTATTTATATGACGTCACTGTCACGCAATAATACACAAACCCAGCATAAAACAATGTCGTAAACTCGACCTCCCGTACCTCCCCCCCCCCCCAAAAAAATGGCTATCTAATGCCATTTTCACATGTTTTGCTAATGTTCACATGCCTTCATTTGTATGTAACATTAATATGGATACTGAAAATTAAATATAGTTTATAATAACGTTATAGCCCTGAAACCTGGAATTTCTACCTTCTTTAAAGGACTATGGAGCATTTTCCATCTCTCCTATAGAGAGGGAATTCAAATTACAGATAATACAAACACTGAGCTCTATATATAACAAGAGACCTATCTTCCTATTTCCCAACATGATTTCCAGCGGTCAGCGCAAAATGATACAGTGAATATAATTTTAGTTCATATTCATGGCAAACAATTCTGTGTATCGCATTCCCTTACATCACCGCTTCCCAACCTTTTTTTTTTCACGTACCCCTTTATTGGATTTTCATTTCAGAGCACCCCCATTTTTCATAAACACTCCCCCTTTCCCCCTCCAATCAACTGTATAACGCAAACATGTTTTTTTTTTTTTCTTTTCATTAGTAATCTTCTTATCACAACCATATATTAAAACAATACAAATTACATTGGCATTTCTAGCATTTTATTTTTTTTATCTTGCACTTTAAAGTTAACATTTATTTAGCCAAATATTATATTAGGCTTGTTCCACGAGTATTTGTAGTGTAAGTCACGTGCTACGATTTTTGGCTACCAGTATTTTAGAATGGGAAAATGTGACTTGCTTTACCGGAAATATCTCATGACTTGAATAAGTCCAAGCAAACTTTTTGAAAAAAACGGTGGCCAACAAACATGGCAGTTATCAGCTATGTGACTTATACTACAAACACCCATGGAATTAACCTTTAGCCAAACGTTCAGAAAAATCAATCTGTCATTCAAAGAAATTTAATTAAAAAGAACAAAAAATAACAAAATCACTCAAATAATAAGAAAAGACTTCAAATTAAATATTAAAATGAGAGAAGCTTTTCAATTAGTATATGTTAGTGATATAACTCCGCCTATTCGAAAACGAAAATAACGGCCGGATTTTCAACATGTTAGAAAATTTAAATTAACATTAGTTTTATAAGGATTTTTTGTGAAAATGCAGAAAATTCCCTTTGCTTTAGCCTTAATTAATATGTCATTAAATAAGGAGCATTTTACCATTTCAAAAAAGTGGTGCCAATCAAGAATCTGATTTTAAAAAATGTAGCCTATCTGGGAACACTGCATTGTAATAGTAAATGAGAACACTAATATATAACATTGATAACGCGGACTATTTTTTATATTTGCCTTGCATGCTTCATTTGCCTTGCATGCTTCATTTGCCTTACAAGCTTCTAACCGCCGACTGAGAACTCCTGTTATGTATAGAGCTTAGTGAAAACAAATGGTGTTATTGTCTTATCAAATAAAATTTTTTATTGAAAAAATTCCCGAAAGACTCCGAAATAAATCTTTAATAATCTGTCCCAAAAGACACTGAAATAAATCTTTAATTAGCTGATGCATTCTAATGTCCTAAATGACTTCTGGTCGATATTTTAGTATACTGCAATAAATGCTCAGTATATGCTTCTTCATTGCCAACAACATGTTGTACTCACAAAGCCATGTTTTCGATCGCTTTGTACAGTAAGTCTCGCCGAATGTCTAGATCCTGCTGACAAACGCTTTCTTTCAGAGTAGACATAGACATGAAAATATCATTTTGCAATTATAATACACTTTTGAAGATGAAGGGGAATATTGAGGATATGTTGCAGCCTATTGAACTTTTCTGAAATGGGATATTGCTCATTAAAATGTGTAAGTATATTGAATATTTATTTGATTGCTTTTAAGACATCCTTCTAACATGTTTTATTTAATAAATGACAAATGCACTATTTGCATTATCTATAAGCTTTAATTTCGTCTCAATAGAACGTAGTCCAGAATTTCTGAAGAGAGTAATTTATTTATTGCTAACTCTGTACTTCAAAACTCAAAAATCAGAATTCTTTTTTAGCAGAAAACTAAACTTTCAAGATTAAGTTTAATTTGAGAGAAAGTAACAGCTATAAGCTAAAACTACTATACCCTCTTTTGTTCCAAATACAGAAAGTTAAAAAAATCAAACAAACTGAGAATTGATTAATCAATCAAGTTTATTGCCAACTTATGATCTACGTGTCTAAAATACCAACTATCCTACTCGACCAATTATCTAGTACGCAACCAAAAATAACCAAAATAAACGTTTATAACATCACTAAGAACTGAACGGTGTTATCCTCTTCGCTAGCTGGGGCCACATATGTGCACCTCTGTTATTTTCATCATAAAAGCTAAACTGTGTGATTTTTTTACGTTTTGACTGCACATCTTAATTGCTGAATGTTTTTTCCTTTAAAAGAAAACCAATAAATGGCAACTTCTTTGCTGATTTCCTCATAAAATAAATGTTTTTTTCATCTGAGTTTGCAAAATGCCTTTAAGACAGTGTGGCCTAGAAAGTGAGAAATTTTCATAAGCATTTAACTTAAATTCTTTACAATAAAAAGGTTTGAGGATTAGTATATCATTCACTTGTTTAAAGCCCTTAAATTTGCGATTGTGTGGATTTAAGTTAGAGGTAATTAAATTGATATTTTAACCCCTTAACGATCGCATTAAATTAGAGTTTAAAAATTCAAATTGCTTATTGGCACCAATTTTTTGAAAAAGAAATATTCACCTTTTTTAACCCCTTAATTCTCGCTCCCGTGATATTCGCGGGCTGTGTCTTTAATTCAGATTGCTTGATTCCCACCAGTTTTATAAAATAGAGTAATTGGCTTTATTACAGTATCATTTTACTTGACATTAAATAAGGGGAATATTTCTTTTTCAAAAAAGTGGTGCCAATAAGCAATTTGAAATTTTAAACCGTAATTTAATGCGACCGTTAAGGGGTTAATTAGTGGTATAATGATACCATAATAAAGCCAATTACACTATTTTATGAAACTGGTGGGAATCAAACAATCTGAATAAAAGACACAATCCGTCAATATCACGGGAGCGAGAATTAACCCTTAAATGCGCGATTTTTTATTTTGTTTCGAAAAAATTATGTATGATTCTCTGAAAGGTTTATTACACAGGAAAAATAACGCAAAAAATCAGAGATACATTTTTCATATAATACGTCAAACTTTTCTTCTGTTGCACATCTGCAATATAAGTAAAAACTACTGTCGTCTGGCTGTTTTACGCTAAAATATTGCAAATTAGTAAATATTTTAAGAAGTATGTCTCCAAATACCTTATTTCATATAATCATTTATTTTACAATACTTAACCTTTAAACCTTTAATTCCCCAAATAGAATACGTTCTGGAAATTACATAGTACCGCGAATCTGATTTTGTACCAGAAAGTTTCAATGGTTCCCGGCTTGGACATTTTTTCCTCCGTTGGTTCTACGTTTATTTAGCAATGTGATAAATCACGAATTAAATATTCAACAATTTCGAACGTAATTTCACTGCTGAAAATTAATTGAAAAAATAATTAAAATTAAATATAATCACTCGTTTTAAAGGAACAAAATTACAGATGCCGGTATTCTTCCCTATTAGCAAAAAAAAAAAAAAAAAAAAAAAAAAAAAAATTCAGCCACTGCTGTTTGTACGGGCACCTTGGCCAATATCGTCTAAACAAATATGTGTTTATATTTTACCAACATTGGCATGCAATATTGTCTCCACGATGCTGTATTTTCATTTTGCCAATATTGGTACTATTGGCCTAAAACATTGTCTCAACAATGAGGTATTTATGTTTTGTCAATATTGGCATGAAATATTATCTCAACAATGAGGTGTTTACATTTTGATAATATCTGCACAATATTGACAAGAGGTATTTTGCTATTTCATTGCCAATAGTTCGAATGTAAAACAAACATTTCTGCAATTTTAATGTTTCATTGCAAATATTTCTAATGCAAAGCATTTTTTTTTTTTTTGTAATAGTGGCCTTTTAATACAAATATTTTCATTTTAAAACCATTATTTAATCAATATTCTTATTTAATTAGAAATAGATTTACGATAAATACAATAGAACAAACGTTGGAAGCTAATATCAAATGATAATTATCAAACTAGATTCATCAGGTCCACAGTCACAAAAAGATGGACAAGGAGCCAATAATAAAAAAAGGTACAAGGGCTTCTAAATCGCTACGTCTACAAAACATAGTAAATCCTATAAGAAGCAAACCTGTCTAGAACGGAATTCTGTTTTAAACGTAAAAAAAAAACTCATGGTTTTTACTGAAGGAATACCATACAATTGTATCTGCTAAGATGCTGCTACTAAGTACCTGCTAAGGCTGATCCGTTCACATGAAATTCCGTTTTAGTAGGTTTTACTGTACTCAAAAAACATAATGATTAATCTTATACATTAAATTCTGTGAAAGCGGAATAGCTAAGAGCCGAAACAAATTCCGTATGGAGAGAATTCTGATTGTATAGTTATATAGTAGTGTGATATTCCTTCATTTAAGACTATAAAATGTTTACGTTTAAAAAAGGATTCTGATATAAACAAGATCAGTTTTCACAGATTATAATAAAAAATCTGTAAAAAACAAAACCGATAAGGACCAGAAAAATATTCCGTCTTAAACATCTTTTCGCTTTAGCAGATAGGCTTGTATGGTGTTTCTTTTGCCGGAATCATAAAAAAAATGTTTTTTTTTAGTTTCATTTTCTCAGGTTTTAGTGTATTAGTTCTGTGCCATACAGACAAGCGAATAGCATTGTGCGAAAAGAAAATTAAAATAATTTGCGCATCCTGAAAAATTAAGACTTAACTTCCCGCGATTGGTTACACGGGTTGAATCTTGTAAATCCTGAAAATCGACCGAAACAGGTTTTTAAGACCGAAACGAAATTTCAGTAATCTTCCTGCTTTCGGCCGAAAACGAAAATGTAAAAAAAAAATAAAGTAATTAATCCATACATAAATATACATGATTATTAATTAATTATACGTGTTTATTAAATATACATAATTATTAATTATTGGGTCATCCGAAAATTTCTGCGGTTTTTCAAAGCGAAGCGATGTTTTGTCTTCTTATATGTATTTTGCTACTGCTGATAAGGAGCGATCTTGATTGACACAGATATGTACATTGGGCCTTTTCTGTTTGCTCTGCATTATTCCCGTTTGTGTTGTGTCATAATTTTTGTTTTAGTTAAGTGCTAAAAATGGAGACCCAAACAATTTATTTTCGTCATAGTCTCCGTTATTTCAAGAAAAATAAAAATGCTAGTCAGACTGCTTCTAAAATTTGTGTTGTCTACGGTCAAAGTAATATTTCAAATGATGATGTTCGAAAATGGTTTGAGAAACTTAAGCACGAAAATTTTAACCTCCAAGATGATGCCCGCTATGGATGATCATCAGCATCTGTAAAGGAGGATCTCTTAAAAGAAGCTATCAATTGATCATACACTGTACTTTTTGGAATACTTAATGTCTGTGATACTTTTTGAGCTGTATAATGTGGAATTTCAGCGATTCAGCGAAGCTTTTAAGGGGTCCTCCTTTACAGATGATGTTCGTCCAAAGCTGCATCATCTTTGAGCCTGCTATTTCTGCACTTAAATTTCTCAATCTATCTTCGAGCTGTATCATCTGAAATAGCACATTGTCCATATGCAGCATAAATTTTACGAGAAGTTTGACTAGCATGTTTGCATTTCTTGAAATAACTGAGGATAATAGGGCAAAAATGATCTTTCTGATTCTCCATTCTTAACACAGCACTGAAACTAAAATTATGTTTCAATGCAAGAAAAAATTATGCAGCGCAAGCAGAAAAGACAGAATTTATATATTTGGTTCATTCAAACTCACTCCTTACCAACAATAGCAAAATTACTGGACAAAACCTCGTTTCAATTTGATAAACCGCAGAACTTTCCGGATGACCCAATAATTATACGTGTTCGCTCTATAGTTAGCTGTCTGTGCCCCGGACGAAAACTTTTTATTTTCATATAAAACAAAATGTAATTAATTCATCAACGACACAGAATGATTTTTAAGTTGCACGAATTTCCTCTAATTAAAAATACATTAGGTATACATACTTCAATCTATCTTTTATAAGGATTTTTGTAAATGATAATTCCTAATACTGGAACTTTCTCAAAGAGTATTAAAAACACTTCTGCGGTGTCAAATTAAAAATTTTCTATTACAGTCTGCAGCTTTAAATGAGCACATGAAAAGTGTCTGTCAAGTTTAGTCTATATGTCCATTGCTCGCTTTATAATTTGCGCTCACGTCTTGAGTCAGTTATGAGTGATAATTTTAAGCAGTGAAGTTCATAGCAATAAATAACGTCTCATCTGAACGGATTCAGCTGAAATCAATGAGTAATGTTGAAAGTTTCCGAAAGAAGAAAAGGGATTTTTGGAATACAGATAGTTTCGGTCCAGCCGAAATTCTGGCAGCATTTTTGCCGAAAACGAATTTTCGGCGAAACTCAGATTTTGGGACAAAAACGAAAACGAATTTTCGGTCGATCTCTAGTCATAATTGATACTTTAAAGAAGGTTATCAACCATCTTTTAGAAACAATCTAATGGACTTGTCTCACTACTTCTCTAAAACCTCCTTTTTACTGCAATACCCTAAAGCAGCAGATTGTTTATCTCCGCTTCCTATTAGAAGCCTCAATTACCTATTTATCCACTGTCGTCTCTTTTAAATTAAAATAAAGAATAGCCTCAAACCGATATTCGAAACTCGTATCGCTAAATTTTACTTTTTTCTTCAAGTTGTTTATCGCCGTGGAATGCAAACTTTTGGAGAGTTGCAATTTAAAATTGGGAGACTGTTTTAAGTAGATTGTACTGTACGTAGGGTGGAGATAAAATAAGTAGATGGAAGAGAAGCACAACTTATTTTATCTTTCTCTTCACACTGTAGAATTGCAATAAACGTATTTAATTCTGGAAATAATGCTGTAAGATTCTGACGATCTTACACAAAAAATATTTCCTTAAAAATTATAATGTAATAACATTCATGAATACTATTTGCATACTTAGAACTATATTTTTCTAGGTAACTTAAAACATAAATGAACAAATAAATAATTATACTTTATACTTGTACGTTGACATTAAGCATTTTAAGATATCTTATTAGGATTGTAACATAATTTTGTATTTTATTGAAAAATTTAAAATCGTAATTTAAGTTTAAAGTTAAAAAAAGTATAATCGTACAATTTATTTATTCAGAAAATTTATCATTTCAAAATTTCGCAGCACGATATTAAAAATATTATCAATTGTTACAGATTTCCATATAGATTTTTCTAGCGTATCTGTACATTTTTTTAAATTATCCTGCAGTAAGAAAATCTTTATATTTTAGCATAACTAAAAATATAAAAATGAAAGAAGCATTTTAATAAAATTGTGATACATTTTTTAAAATTAAAATCAGGTATAAGCAATAAAATAGTCATTTGAATTAAAGTGTCAATTTTTCTAAAATTGTAAGAAACGTGTTGTAATATGTAAACAATGTACATAAGTATGCCCAATAATAATAATAAACTGCATTATCTATTATATCTAATAGTACATTATGGCGAAGTTATGTAAAGATACAATTATAAATATGTGGAAGAGGTTGCTTTTTACTGCGCCCATTTTTCTTTAAATATATTAGAGTTTCAATTTAAAAATTCATTTGTCTCAGTTTGTGTGTTTCTTTCTTTCTTTCTTTTTTTTTTCTTTTTTTCAATTCATCAGTGTGATCAATGTGCTAAAACTTCAACATATACTTCCCAATTGGACGGTCCCTTAAACTAAATTTCATAAAATTTGAGTTCGGATTTTCAGTAATATAAATTGTGTTTTTATTTGTTTTAAATACAATTGTTACTGTATTTTTATATACGTCATAACTTCCTTCTATATATAAAAAAAGTAACGATTTGCAAATGGGCCAAAAGATTTGGAAATGGACCAATGAAATCTGCGTAGATACCCCGAAACGCATCTGATTGGTCAGATTTCTGTCTTTTCTTAGCCGAAATTGTGTATGGCGAAAACCATGAAAGTAGAGAATTTAGATAGGATGGGCGGGAAAAGGGAAGAATCTTCTGCATTTCAATAGACTTTTGTTTTTTGGTTTTTTTAGGGGTAGATGGCAAAAGTGATTTTTACAGAAACAAGATAATTTCCATTAACTAATGAGAAAGGGGGGGGGGTCATCAGCGTTTGGAATCTAAAAATTGAATCCATAGAAAATAAGGGATCGCGAAACGATCCAGAATGAAAACGCGAAACAATTACGTTTGGGATTGGCTAGAAAATAGGGATTGTTTCGCGATGCCGAATGGAATCGCGAAGCGATTAGGTGTGTGGTTGGTGAGAGTAGCGAGCAGAGGGGCAGGGCCCCACCAGTTTCTTTAAAACTAATTAAGCTTTTGGGGAAATTTATCCCTATCGTTGCAGAACATACTTGTAAGAAAAGTATTACAAAGCAAAAAAGTTCAAAATTGTAGAAGTAAAAATGTAAAAGATTTATTGTTCTTTTCTTTTTGATAGATTTTAATTATTTAAAAACTTTTCAGAGATTATTCAAATATAACTTAAATTTCTCTTCACGTTTTCTGTTCGAATAAGAGAAAGGAATCCATAACGATAGAGTTAGGGAACATTCATATGCAACTACTAGTGCTGCAGGTGTCCCGCATAAGCCGGTGCTCTAAATGCTGTGGACACCATCACTTACAGTTTATTTTTCCATATTTAATCGCAGATAATTCTTCCATTCGATAAGGCGAAGAAAATTACTTTAAAATATTGGTGTCCAGAGCATTTGGAGATCCAGTTTACGCGGGACACCTAGCAAGACTAAAAACAACACATAATGAATATATTAAAGCACATAAATTAACGTCTGAATTCCATTTTTATTTATTAATGGTACACATATATTAAGACAGACTATAAATACAATTAAATACAATAAACCCAACTGGAGTGAAAAATTAGCCGGGGCCAGGAATCGAACCTGGGTCGACAGCGTAACGTGCTGTTGCTCTACCATTAAGCTACCCTGGCCGATGTCCTAGCCCGAAAATTTCTCACTAATCACTTCAATTTCCGGGCTAGGACATCGTCCAGGGTAGGGCTTTGAAGTGATTAGTGAAGGAAATTGAAGTGATTAGTGAGAAATTTCCGGGCTAGGACATCGGCCAGGGTAGCTTAACGGTAGAGCAACAGCACGTTACGCTGTCGACCCAGGTTCGATTCCTGGCCCCGGCTAATTTTTCACTCCAGTTGGGTTTATTGTATTTAATTGTATTTATAGTGTGTCTTAATATATGTGTACCTTTAATAACACATAATGAAGTTCGCATTTTTAACTAAACTTACGAAAAAGAAAATTCAGAAATCAAATGAAATTTGTAAACTATATTACAATTGAGGACATGAGTTTCAAAATTCGCCTTATCCATAAAGTCAATTTTTGGGAAATCACGAAAAACCTCTCACTGCGTCTATTGGTTTTCATTCTAAACCAGACATGTCAAACTCGTTCACCTCCGAGGACCAAATTAAGAATTGAATACAAAGCCGCGGGACACATTACAAAAATAGAGGGGGGGGGGGTGCAAATTTATTAATAACGCACAGAATAAAATGTGCACATACAAAATACAATCTTGTTAAAAAAACAACGACAAAAACATGGAAAATTCCAAAGCTACCCATCGGAAAAAAACATTTTAAAGACGCCGGAAAATTTTAAGGTACTTTTTATAAATAATACACATCAAAGAGGAAAATCAGAAAATAAAGGTAAAGATCACTTAGATCTCATTACCAATGACCCATTTACTAGCCTAAAAAATTAAATTAATTAATGAAATCCTCGTGCCCGACTATGCATGCCAGAATAACATTTTTTTTTCTTTTACGAAAGCAAAACGAAAATTCGTGTCATTTTCAAAACGACTCATTTATAAACTTTTTACTGTTTTTCTTATTTTTAAATTTTAATTATCGTGAATTAAAGTCGTATTTTAATACTTTTTCAATACATTTTAAGTACCCGAAAAATACTGACCATTATTTTGTAATGAGATTTAAATCGAAGATGGCAGTAAAATAAAGTATTAGTTTCCACATAAAACTTAAAACAATTTATTTTTAATTATAATAATAAAAAAAAATCAATTTTTTGATTCAAGATCTGCTCTTTGTAGCTTTCCGATTACTTATTTTTGGATTCATAATCCTTTAGAGCTGAAATTTTAATATCAGTTAGATCTAACCACATACTCACTTAAGTTTTTTTATGTTACGCCAGGGCAATTGGCAATGATGCCCGATTGTGAATCATTTTCATTCAAAATAACTAGCATTTTTTTATTAGTAATCTTCGCTTTATTTAATCACGGAATGTCTTTCATTAAATAAAGCAAAGATTATTACTATTCGGCAGTAAGAGTAGGTATTTTTGAATGAAAATTTCTGCAACTGTCGCCACGACAACCTAGATGTTACACATTGCAGCTACGGTTAGTGGAAGTGACTTCACACAAAGTGTACTTTTTGCAAGAAACATGAACTGAAACTAACATAGAACAAGTAAAAATTAAATTTAAAAAATCAAAAAACCCGACTGCATAAAAAGCGAACTAATTAATTATTTCTCATCAATGTGAAACTATTTTTTATATTACTTCCCTATTTTTTTTTATTTACTTGTATTGATGACTTTTAAGTTGTGTTTAATTGTTCGTTCCTATCTATAAGCACTGTTTTGATGAGGGCTATAGATGTCTATGAAGTTTAGAGTTTCAGTAAAGCTAGAGATCCTACCTACACAACTTACAGGTTGTGTAACATTTAAACGAAGCTTCTGACTGTAAAATAGTCAATGAAATATGGTCTTCATCTTGAAAGACCTATCCAATGATATGCCACTCAATATAGTGCGTAAAAAATTTTTTTCGTCTCTACCGCCATTTTGAATTTATAAAAACAAAACCTAGCCTATAGCAATCGGACGATTAAGATGAATCGATAGAGACCTCATTCATTAAAATCTATCCAGCCGTTGGGATGTTTCGAGGGGTATAAAAAAATCCACATACCCAGATATGCGAGAAACACATAACCCTTCTTGGCAGTCGGGTAAAAACTACCAAAGACTTGGTTGGCCACAGGTAAAATATCCGCGGGCCACGTGTTTGACATGCCTGTTTTAAACCAAGAATTTACAATGACATAAATAATCGACAAAACTAGATTTTTTGCAGATTGTGGGGTTTTTTTCGATGCAGGTTCACCAATAGAATAAATTGATAAAAAGAAAAATTGATTTTTTTAAAATTTTTAGAAAAAGCCGAGTTTTGAAGCTCACGTCTTCAATTTTAATGCAATTTCGTTATAACGAACGTCACTTTAACGAATTTTCCAGTTTAACGAAAACTATTTGTATTGTTAAAAAAATCTATTATGCTATTTCATTATAAAAATACTCACTTTAACGAATTTTTCATTATCGCGAAATTAATCAGTACTTCTTAGTAATTCGTTGTAACGCGAATTTACTGTATTACTAAATTAGTTGTTGTGTATTCTTGTTGTGTATGTGTAGACTGGACAGGATAGAGCAACCGTTCAGCAGCTCAAGAGTTAAGCCTTTAATCCTTCAGTTCCAAAATAGATCTACAGGAGCAATTTTGTTTAATTTTATTTTTTATTGTTTGCTTATTTACCTGTAAACAAGAGAAATATATGCAGTTTAAGTGTGTTTTTGTTGTTTTTATTAATATTAGGGTTCCGACAGCGGATTCCCAGGTTATAAAATATAGGTGAAAACCATTTTTTAAATTCATACTATTAGTTCACAGTCTCCCTATATATATCGTGTTCAAATTTTCAATCGTTAATAAAATACTTATTATTCATCCTATCAAGTTGAAATACATCTTTTTTAAACTTGTAGTGGATGGCACTGTATGTTAATATAGTTTTTTGAAATATTAATTCATTAATTAAATTTAATTAATTAATTTTAGTTTCATATGGGAGAAAAAATGGCGGCTATTGGTTATTGAACAGCATTTAATGCACCTCCATACCTATAAGGGGGGGTTACCATAGGGGGAACCCTGTTCTGCCACCAAATAACACCAAGTTTATCGCCAAATTTGGCGGCCAAAATGAGTCGCCAAAAGTGACTCCAACTTGGCGATATCTCTAATATTTCGCCAAATTCCCATAAGCTTCCATTGTAAACCAATAGGGTTTACTTGCTTATAGAAAATCAACAAATTGAGATATTTTAATGCAACAAAAACTAATATTAGCTTAAGGGATTACATTAAATTTTTCTTTGATGACCTAAATAGGAATTGACTTAAAAAAATTATATTACTGGGTTTTAATTTAAAACACTAATACATTTTTACAATTAATATATGTTTCTGGATTTCCCACTAAAAAAACCAAAAATTATTTTTGTATGAAAAACAGTAATTATATGTATTCAAATCATTTTTTGAAAAAATTTTTAAGGCTTTCGAAAAATTTCAGCCGGAAATAAATGAACTTATATTATTTAAAGTGCAATTGGACTTATCTTTCGTTATCGCCTGTTCGTGATAGAACTAGATTTAAAAAAAAAAAAAAAAAAAAAAAAAATCATGCTTGAAAATTATTTTAAAAACCGTACAAAACGGACAAATTGATTTCGGAAGAATGCCCAGTTACAAGCTAGTATGTTGGTAGACAAAAGATGTTTATTGTAATAACTGCGATTATATGGGAGTTTTACCAAATTCTTCAATTAGCGTCAATTTGGCAACTTAATTTTGATGCAAAATTTGGGCAATTATTGTCAAGTTTGGTAAAAATTTAGGCGCGGCCGTGTACACACTTGCCAACATCACGTTAAAAAAAAAAAAAAAAAAATCATGCTTGAAAATTATTTTAAAAACCGTACAAAACGGACAAATTGATTTCGGAAGAATGCCCAGTTACAAGCTAGTATGTTGGTAGACAAAAGATGTTTATTGTAATAACTGCGATTATATGGGAGTTTTACCAAATTCTTCAATTAGCGTCAATTTGGCAACTTAATTTTGATGCAAAATTTGGCCAATTATTGTCAAGTTTGGTAAAAATTTAGGCGCGGCCGTGTACACACTTGCCAACATCACGTTAAAAAAAATAAAAAAAATAAAATAAAATAAATAAAACTTTTGAACAGGAAAATTTATTTTATTAAATGTGTCTTGTTTCAATGCGGCAGTCATTTAAAATCTACTTAATTTCATCCATTAAATAAAATTTCTGGTGTATATGAACGGCAGTCTCCTCTTAAAAACGAGAGAGTTGACAAGTTATGAGTATTTGTGTGAGGCTGTGTACGTATATGCAAGTGTTCATGTTCATTTTCTTGGTAACTTTCTCAGGAGAAACAATACTTATTATTTACTTCTGATCATCACAATATGTTTGATTAATGGTTTTTCAACCATTAATGGTTGAAAAACCATTAATTAAAAAAAGCTTAAAAAAGCTTAAAAAGGGTTTAGATACCAAGTTAATAAGCCGATTTTCCTTTAAGTGTATACTGTTCTTGCCGCAGGGTACTATAACGTAACTGCTAACCGATATCTCGATCGAAAACACCTTTCGGACGTTATCGTGTTAACTCACAAACATACAAACATCACGAATGCAGTACTTTCTTTACACTATATGTATCCGAAAAGTAATAAATACTGAAACGGTATATACACAGCCATACTAATGGAAATTAACTTGCTTTAAATGCATATATTTTTACTTCTTTCTTAAGAAAATGCAATACTTAAATTTTCACACGCTCTTGTCAGTCTAATAACACCCACGTAATTGTATTTACATTAGGTCTCTAATTTTAAAAAAAGTTTTACTAAATTAAGTCACGTTCCGGTGAAATATCATTATTGAATCGACATAAAGTGAGTGTGAGCAATAAAGATATTTAATTGAATAATTGAGTTAACCGCTTCCCTTATACCATTTTTTTTTTTAACTGCAAAAAATATTTATATTTTTTTAATTCTATCTTTAAATATAAGGAAAGGAAACAAAACATAATATAAAGGTTTTAAGTTGAATTTTTAATTTTTTACAATCGTTAAAGCATTTAATTTTATCATCAGTTAACTATCTCGACTGCCGGCTATTTTTTAATTCTTACTTTCAGCACTTTCTCGAAGCAAAAATTGTTCACATATACCTTGACAGCATGTACAACAGAAATATTCTATGAAATTTAATTTTAATAATAGTGGTGCGAATACAATATAAAAATAGTAGTTAGTGGCAGCCGTATACGACCGCTTTTACTCCCGATAATAATTAACTGTAATATACGTATGAACCCAAGATAACTGGAGATAATCAGGATAGCGGTAAAAAGAAAAAATACTTATCGATTTTCTCTGGTCACAAAATAGTTGAAAAATAGTTCAGACACTAAACACGTTGTTCGTTTTGCACAAAAATGAATTCAGCTCACACGATTAAAATACTTTCATTGCACTATAGTATGTATTCGGAAAGTAGAAAAAAGTACGTTTAGAATTAATAATAATAATTCTAAACGAACTTAAATAATATTGCTACATCATTATAGTTCAAAACTGAGATAGTAACAATTAAAATACACTTCAGAAAATAATGCAAATCACACAACAACGTTAAAAAGACGAGTAAGAGAAAAAAACTTTATAATAGCAAAGTACTAATAAAATATCGAAATAAAAGCTGAGTATGATAAGTTGTGCAATATATAAAACCATATAATGACATTATATTTAATGCGTAATATACAAATCAAAATACATAAAACGATATTAACAAGCTTATACTATGAATAAAATAACTAGATAATAGGAATTCTGCTTTTTCAGAATTTAGTGTCGCCCTCGATGACAAAAAAATATATGTATATAAATATAGATACAGTAGAGTCCCGATTATCCGAGTTAATCGAACTTATACCTTTGGAATGGATCATTTTTTTCTGATGCACTGGTGGCTTCCATTATTACGAAACTTCTGACCAGAAAATCAGAGTTCTAACTTTTTACGGCTGCTCTTTCATCTTCACCTAACACTTCATTTGTAATGACTGTTTCATAATAATGGAAGCCATCAGTCCATCAGAAGAAAATAACTCGGTGAAAGCTGAAACTCCGATAATCGGGACTCTACTGTAGTTCAGTTTTAAGACTTTTAACACGCGATTTTATTTTACATAAATTGACATCATCCACATCCGCTGAAGAATTCATCATTTGCGATCCAGTGTTAAACAGCATCTACAGTAAAATACGCTTAGGATGTCACTATCGCTAAATAATACACAAATTCACAAAAAAAAGAGATTTTGACATTAAAAAAATCGGCTATCTAAAGATTCACAGGTCTTCATTTGTTTGTATTATTAATGTAGATATTTAAAATTAAATTTAGTTTCTAATATCTCCCTGTTTTATCAGAAATCCTTCATTTATATTTTTTCAAAATAGCACGTATTTTAATTACATTTTTTTTTCAGTTTTTATGGAAAAATGGCAACAAAAAGATATAACCGCTATTTTTCTTTCACTTTCTACAGAAATGGAGTTCTTCCGTTGCCAATATTAAGCAGATGGTTCTAAAAACTAAAAAAAAATTAATATCTCAAAAATAAATGAAGATGCAGTTTTCAAACAAATTGCATTAAAAAGTACTTTTTTCCGAATACGACGGTATAAAAATTGAAAATGTGCGATGTTTAGAAGTTTAAAAAATTGCTATAGAGTATTTAATCGTACTGCTTTGTTTTACGGCTGGCTTCTGAAAGGTAACGTTATTTTTTGGAGACTACACATAATAAGCTGGGAGAAAGAAATAGCATACCGTACCGGGGGCTAACAAGTTTTTAATATCGGTCAGTGAATATTTCAGAATTATGAATTCCGGATATATTGAGTGCGATTTCGGAACGAATTATCTTCGTAAGTCGAAGTATCACTATAATTGCATATAAGTTTTGGGTATAGTTTTCTTTCAGTTATGGTTCCATACGACTTTTTGATTAAAGAAGTAAGTGTTCTAACTACGTTGCGGGTCGACGAAAACAATTTTCTCGGGTTTAGATCGAGTTACGGGTTGACTAAAACAAAATGTTTGGGTTCGTGTCGCTTACCATTACTTAAAATCAGCAGATATAGATATCCATCCACTTTTACATTATAACTAAAAAACAAATATGTAAAATATTAGCATAATTTGATATATTAAATGTGAGTTAACTTACCAAAAAAAAATATCCAAGATATATAATGATATATGCAGTGGAATAAACATAAGTGAGTGAGTCATTATTTCATCTTTCCCTACTTTTCGAGTTTTACGAATCAAATTAAATTCACGTTGACACATTTAGACCTTTTTTATACAGCAGTTTGAAAAACAATTAAAAATATGAAGAGGAACTAAAATGCCCATCTTAAAAATTCATCTTTAAAGGAAAAAAATAAAAATATTTTTATATCTCCCTTCCTCCCCTCTCCTTCTTTGCAAAAATCTGGCTAAGACATATCGATATAAATATCTTCTTCATAACTCCATTCTTTTTCATAAAAACAAAAATTCCCTTCTTCTCAATTTATCGACTCCACTTTAATTTGAACTAAAGCTCCATCTTTAAAGCATTCTCTCTTCTGTATTTTGAATCTCAAAATTTTATTTCTGCAATAATTTATTCGCAACTTTTATTTTCGCGGGGAAGTTGGCCACGGAAGAATGCAGACTTTATTTGCATGCAAATTTCGGGAACACACTGGAGGTGATGCTGCTGCTCCATCTACAGCAGTGCGGTAGGAATAAGGGGCGGGAGTCCGAAAAGAGATGGAAGGAGAGGAAAAGATGGGAAAACTTTCTCTTCGCAATTAATAGGAATCGAGTGGATGGATGATGGTTGTAAATAATGCGTCGGTTACCAGGAAGAGAAGGCTGAATTTAATGGTAAATTGAAATTAGACAACGTATATAGGTTTGAATGATTAAAACAATGTTGCATTCCCTATACTAAAGTTTAGCCGTGGAATAGTATTCATGTTTCTTTTGTTATGAACCCCAAGTACCCCATGTTTTGTACTATTTATATATACATATATATTTTTTAGTACCACTTAGTTATCCCGTCGACCAATTTCACCAAATTATATAAATTGCCAAATCACTCGTCAAATTATACAAATTGACATAGTTTTTGTTTTAAATAACGAAAGAACAAATAAATTAGTATAACATTAATAAATATACAAATAAAACGTCGAAATAAAAATCACTTGATGACGTAAACACGTGTAACTTGCTTAAAGTCAAGTGAATGTGACATTTACGATCAACCATTATTGGAATTTAATCTTGTAGTTTGGCGATAGATTTTTGGTCGACGGGATAACTAACAAGGAAGGTCTCCATACTGGGCATACTCAAAAAATTTTGAAAAAGATACTAATTAAACTACTTATGTATGTAATAAAGGATCAGTCAAATTTAGCGGTGGAATTACAGTAGAAAGTCTGCAAAAAAATAAAATACTTTCGAGTATTTGGAGCGAAAAGGCGAAAGCGTCACGCTATTTGGCGAGCAATACATTTCCTCGCCAAAAGCAAACGATTTTAGTGCACCTGAAAATTGATTGTTAATTGATTTTTAGAATGCGTGTAAATAGTATTTAATGAATTTAAACTTAAACAATGAGAGAGTTTTATAAATACATTTTTTCGTATTACATATTTATGTTGCTTGTTATTTAATTTTATTACTTTAAAAAAATATTCATATATAAAAAATACTTTCATATATTTAAGCGTATTCCAAAATAAAGGCAAGATTCATTTACCAGTTATTCATTTCAAAGAATTCGTCGTTTCCATAGCAACAGAATTGAATCTACAGTGCTCAATTGGACTTAATTTTGAGACATTGAAACAATTTTAATTTATTTTAATTTTGTTTTAATTCATAAAATTTGATATTTAACTTTCATTATAAATATATATATATGGCAAAACTATAGTTAAATCAATCGAAAACTGACAAAACTAAATTCATTTACATTAAATTTATTTAAACAAGTTCAACATGAAACGTTTTTATCTTAAAGAGTAATCGGCATAAAAAAGTATTTTTCGAAATTTCATTCCATCGCCAACCGATGATAAATCGCCAAATAAACGAAATTTTCGTTATTTTTTACGTACGTTCTATCGCGGTTCCGCCAAATTTTTTTTTATAAACATATATATGCACATGAGAAGAACACTCTGTAATTTTTTCAGATTTTTCTGAATATGCACATATGGAGACCTTCCTTGTAAGTAGTACCTTTTTTTCCATCGGGGGCGACATTAAATTCTGAAAAAGCAAAATTCCTCTTTTCTAGTAATTAGTTTTTTTTATTATTATATTTTCTTCCTTTTAAGTTTTAGAAGTAAACTAAAATGATTGCTACAACCCTTAATGAGTGTCCTATAGTGGACAAAAATGATATTCGCTGAAATTAAATAGCAACACAATTATAAATAAATAGTTTTAATTGCCATTTATCCAGTGGTTGCCTGTTGTCTATTGTCTGTTGGTATCAGGCGAAAGAAGTCGATCAAAAATCTAAAAATTAATCTTTAAAATATCATCCTTGGGCTGTGATTAACAATAATTCTTATAAAAATATTAGTTGAAATAAGCAAGATGGAAGTGTATTATTTCAACTTATCGTATAATTGTCTCCAACTGATCAAAAACTAAATTTTTACACTTTCTAATAAACAAATTTCATAAAATGGCTTCTCTACACCAGATAGCTGACAGCAATGTGACAGCTCTTGCACTAACATTCAAACAAAAATATCATGTCTAGTGCCACGTATGAAACTCATTTCCGCCTGAAATGGCGCAATATTTCAAACATTTGATCAACTATTGGAAGGGTATCAACTATGGGCGGTGTTACCCTACATATAGTCATAAGCCATCATGCATTTAAAAGGATTTAATTAAGTACGTGTACCGTATAACTTCAAAAGTCCTTCAACATCGGGACTGAGACTATGCCGGATTTTTGAAGGAATATCCAAAATAGTAACTAGGAATATCAAAAGTAGTTCTATATTCTTGATGGTGCCTTTAGCCATTATATAATTCATTATTAAGTGTTAATTATGTAAGAAAAAGAGAAAATTAAATATAAAAAAACTGACTTCAGGTGATATTTTCTATGTTACAAAACTAATAAAGAATGAAATTATTTCTTCTCTTGTAATTTCGGAAACATCAATGTCAGCTTTGCTTGCTTCAATTTTTTTGCCCGTTCTTTAACAAGATTTTTTATTTTTTATTTTATACAAATGAAGAATGTCTATTTCGGAAATACAGTCTTGTTTCTCTAAGCATATATTAATAAATTCTCCCATCAAATTTGTGCACTTTTCTAGTGACACCTTTTCTTCTGCTGGTTGTTCATGCTCGTCTTCTGAGCTACTAATAGAATTATCGGCGGTTCTATTTAGCACAGCGTCAGTGATCTCGATGTCCGTTAAATTGTTTGTCGTTGATGCATTTTCGACAATGCCTAGCCAATCATCTATATCCTATTTTCGACACTTAATGCATTTTCAGATTTTGCGTGTTCAATCTGCTTATAAAATGCAATCGTTTCACGGCAAATTTGAAAGCCTGAAAATTTTTCCTCATCATTGATGTCGCCTTTGCCGAAAATTCATTCCGGCTGTGCCATTCATTCGCCAAAGTTGCCCCCAAATTTGTGCCCGCTGCTAAGCAACAGTGCAACTCCCATAAAATTTGTTCAGAAAATAATCACCTCTGACAAATGAAAATAAAAAGTCAAATATTCGTATTTTACAGTTTTACTTTCGATCTTGAAGTTTTTAATTCATAAAGAATTGCTATTTTTCTTCTCCCGTAACTTGAAAGTGTAAAAGAAAAAGGGAGGGAAAAGATGGTTTTGAAGCCGGATTTTTGAAGTTGCCGGATTTCTGAATGCCGGATTTTTGAAGTTATACTTTATTTAATTATTGGTATATGCATAGTGTACAAAGAGGGTTAATCAAATTTATTTGTACATTTAAATGAGCACGAGAATGAGTGTCTCAAAAATACACAGTGATTTGTAATGCCCATATTGACATCACAAGTTGGTGGAAGAACATATGAGATAAAAGGGGTGAAACAATCCGTGTTGCTTTATAAAACTCCTAAAAATGCGATTTTACAATAGCATAATCAACAATTCTGGTAATATCAAATATTCGCCAAACATACATTAAGTTACTGCATGGGGATGATATAAAAAATCATCTGGGTGAAGATCAGCAGAAAAGAAAACAGTCGATGATAAAAATTGTGATTCTAATGAGGAAGGTTTAGCAATAAAATTTGAGCATATGGAGAATGAAATAGTTTGGAGAATGTAAAGTGGAATGACACGAAAATGCAGAAATATTCACTTATCTGTATTTTGAACCTCAAAATTTTATTTCTGTGATGATTTGTTTTCGCAGGAAAGCTAAGTTGACAACGAAGAATGCAGACTTTGTTTGCATGCAAATTTCAGGAACACGTTGAAGATGATGTTACTGCTCCATATACAGTAGTGAAATAGGAGCAAAGAGCGGGAATACGAAATAGATGACGGAGAGAGAAAAGATAGGAAAACTTTCTTCACACCAATTAATAGAAATTGAGTGGATGGGTCATGACTGTAAATAATGCATAGGTTACCAGGCAGAAAAGGCTAAATTTAACGGTAAATCGAAATTAAACAAGGCATACGAGCTTGAATCATTAAAAAAGTGTATATCCCTGTACTGAACGTTAGTTGTGACTTACTATTTTTCTTTTCTTTTCTTTTACTATGAACCGCAAGAACTCAGATTTACTTGGAACATAGAAAGCTTATTTGGATGTGTACAGGTGAAAAGATAATTCAGATGCCACTATAGGTTTAGATCCGTTTAATTAAGTGCATATATGCTATAGGTATAGCACACATAGATATAGGTTTGATTTCTGGAAAAAGTTGGTCCAACTTAATCCTTTGAGACAAGAAAGAGGACAAGCTCTCATAAAGTATACTTTGTGATTTATAATGCCCATCTTGGCACCACAGATTGTCGCAAGAAGATATGAAGTGAAAAGCTGTGAAATATCCATTTCATTAAAAATACTTAGAAATACGATATTGCAAGAGCATTTTTTCTAATTTTGGAGACGACAAATATCGCCAAATCTATGTTAGATGATATCGTGGGAATGATAAATAATTTGCTTGTGAACACAAAATTTCAATTCTGAGGAATAAAATTATAGTTCTAAAGAGAAGGTTTAGCAATAAAATTTGAGGAAAAGGAAAATAGTCTAGAGGGTGTAACATGGAATCAGAAGAAAAAACATAAGGTTATTTCATCTGTATTTTGTACCTCAAAATGTTATTTCTGCAATAACTTATTTTCATAGAGAAATTGTAAGAAAGAATGCAAACTTTATTTGGATGCAAATTTCAGGAACATGTTGGAGTTGATGCTCCTGCTTCATGTATCAGCTATATGATTATTCTATGACTTGTCTCACAAATTTTGCTATAGTTCTATAAACAAAAGCCCTATAAAAAGTCAGCGATGGATTCAAAGGAAGGCCTGAAGGGGTATTCTTCCCCAGTAGCATAAAAATCCCCTCCCCGAACATTTTCGGCTTTTCCATTTATTAACAGTCGGAACGTTTAATTTCCTCGCCGGAACTACAAAATACCATATTCGCTTTTTTGAAACTGAAATTTTGGAATAGATGACTCTAGATCATTATAGTATAAGTACTTTACGCCAGATCGTGTGATGTAACATATCGTTTACTATTCTAAGTACTTATGCACAACTCAAATATAATCATCATAGATAGAACTGTTTTCGAACGTTTATTGCAGATTTGATAATATATCTAATATGATGTGAATCTTTCATCAATATCATGTGAATTATGTTAGGGAATTTTTTGAATTAAATAATAATAATATTTTTTGGTAATATATAATCCCCAATATTACATAAATACTGCGAATATTGTCTCAGTGTGTGCTGTTTGTTGCGTATTTTCGATGGGTTTTCACAAAAAGCCTAAAATATACATAGTTTGCAAAACAATTTTATTCATGAGCTTAACAATCAAAGAACAAACTTTTACCAGCATTGTAAGCTTCAAAATAAATTATTGAAAGATAAGCATATGTAAGTTAGTAAAATACTAATAAAAGTATTCTAAGTGTACATGCACCCATACACATACAGAAAATGATGCACGTGTGTGTGCATAAAATTTTGTTTAGCCTGATTAAAAGTAGATGAATCATTAACCTTTATTCTGCTTTCAGAATTAATTTAACAAGAAATAGATAAAAATTATTCCGAATACAAAACTTCAAAAAAATATACTTTTCTTTTTCCATAGTTTGTGTAAAACTATATTTTCCCCTCTTTATTCCTTTAAAAACACAGAGATATTGTTACCTAACTATTAAAAATTTTATCTATCGGTCGGTTTACTACATTTTTACTTTAAAAAGAAAATGCGATTTGTAGAATCTCTCGTTTGTTTTTAAATTTGAAAACAATTCTTTTATTTTATAAAAGGAGCATATGTTGGACGAAAAGTATGACATAATGCACTAAAACATTAAGCAATCGAACATCGATTTATTTTTCTGTTCATAAATATGAATAAATTCAAAAATAAATACAATTATGTAATCTGTGTTCTAGATTTTATCTCACATTTTCCGTTTAGTTTTCGAAGAAAGTATTTTCTTTTTCCAATATTTTAAAGAATCTTTTCATATAAATGGAAAGGAAGGCACAGTACTATGATTTCCTTAAAGATTACTTTATATGTTTTTAGAATTATTTTACAGAAAATTTCTCACATACTATTCCAAAATGAATCTAAATTTAATCGGTATTAAATATTTTTGCAATCGAAAAATTTATCTAGGTGAAAATAATGCCATTAAACTTATTTTTTTCATTCATAAAACTTGATAAATTTAATACGACTGTAAAAAACTGATGTATAAAAATGAATTTGTATTCAATACGAACAATTAAGATCCCAAATTTATATAAATCTCTTTTTTAACACTTTGCCAACCTTGTTGAAAAGTGTTTATGAATTCGGTTTGCTTGTCTGTCTATCTGCCGTCTGAACGTTCTTTAACTCTCGTAAATATGGTCAGATTGCAGTGATATTGCTATATGGTGTTTGGTGTTTACTATAGTATGTTCGGTTTTGAAAATGAAGTGTGTAGAATTTATGGTTCGCTAACAGGGATACTCAAAAGAATTCGCAATTTAATTCGATAATCTCAAAACAAGTCTGCAGTAAACATGTAGCCCATTCCACAAAATAAAAAAATTATTATTCTTGATCCGTATAACCCACTCTTTTAAACAAATAAATACCCAAAATTATTAACGTACATCTATATTAAAAGCCTGAGATTAATTTATAGTTTTTTAGTCAACTGCATACGGAAAATCTAATTTTTAACTTTCACGAAAATGCACTTTCTGTTAAAGAAGATATTTAAGAGGTAGTAAATAACCTAAACATATTAGAAAATTTCTGTACGTGGAAATCGTATTTTTAACTATTTCTAAAAGTGCATTTTCAATCATAAAACTGGATAATTTTACTACGACTGTGTCAAGTTGATATAATTTCCAATGATTATTCATTTCATTTTAACATAGATTGGCTTAACTTTATATGAAGACGTTTGTGAAATGTAATTTAAACATTTAACAAAAGATAAATGTTATATTTTGCTTTGAAAATCAAGTCATTAGTCCCCAATGCCATTCTGCGTTAAAAACTGTGATAATTCTACAAAATAAATAATAAAAAATTAATAACATTCTTCTTCCTTATAAGAACCGCTTTTAAACGAATAAATCACTGAACTCATCAACGACGTCTATATTAAAAGCCTGAGATTAATTTCCAATTTTTTAGTCAATTGCTTAAAGAAAATCCAAAGAATATTTCGAAACTAATTTCAGGAAAATGCATTTCCTGCTAAGGAAGATATTTAGGAGGTATTAGGTAGACAATTCACTCTCCTAAAAATCCTGTTAATGATTGTTGATGCCCTTAGTTTAGAAGACGTATAAGTAATATTTCCTCTCCTCTGTACCTATAAAACTTGGAGCATCCCATTTCTCGCCTGACAGAGCATATATTCTTAAGTACCGCGCAAAAGATAATGAAACTGTAGATCATAAAGTTCTCCAAAAGCAAATGATGGAATAGACTTATTATAGCATTCTACATGCAGAATTTTATCCAAGTTAAATACATTTCTGTTGCATGGTATTTTCTTTATAATGAATGTTATTTAAATATTTTAAGAGTCGATTCTGTATTAAACTAATGGGAGTCATTATTATACAATGCGTGTTTTATAGCTTTCCTTTTTTTAATTTTATTCAAAGCAAGAGACTATTTCTATTTCTTATTTTGGTGACTATTTCTTTAAGATAACGGTCAAATCGTTGTTACCAAAAAATATCCTAATAACCTGTACGTTAAAACCGATCAAATTGCGAAAGCACCGTGACTCAAATGCAACTCTTATCTTCCATATTGCGACATATAACGAGTAAAATGAGTCATTGTGACGTAGATATGTCCCAGTTTGTGACGAGGTGCAACTAACTAAGAAATCGGTTACTTTGATTTTACAGTGGAATTGTGATTGCAAAGATACTTTACAATGGAATCACGTACTGGCGTTTTTTTTAACGTTAAAAAGAGAAGAATGGAAGATTATTATATCACCGTTTTGATTGTGACACATCGTTTGGACGTCATAGAGACGTCACGTCAACTGGCTTTGCTGTTAGGGTATCGACTACTTTTTATAACATCACCATTTTCAGAGGAAGGGAGATCGGTGATAGTTCTCACAAAACTTATTTTTTCCCTCTTATAAGCAACATCAGCTTATAAATTCATCACATGCATTTCATGATGCAGTTCAATGCATTATTTGGTTTGTATGAGTCCTATCTTCAATAAACGTAGTCGTATGTCAAAATACCTATTTACTAATGATTGTTTTCGTGCTGACTGAGGTTTTCTTTTATATCTTTCTAAATTTTGATTCCACGTTAATAATAGTTTAATTTACCTTATTAGCTTCCATTTTTATGTGGCATTGTAACTGAAAAAAAAAAAAAAAAAAAAAAAAAAAAAGAGCAACGCTTTAAAGACAAAAAATATAATTTCTTAAGAGGCATGTTGAGCAAGATTTCTAATGTGACAAGACAATCAAATCCAGTCGCAGAAGCCACCTTATAGTTAAATTCAGGAAGCAAATTCACTCCTTAAAATGGTGAGGAATTTCAAAAAGATTGCTACTTGTAAGGAAATTCACCCTATTATTAAGGTGGGTAAAAAGTATAGTCAGGAGGGGTAATTATGACCACCTTTTACATTTTGAATTTTTTTTTTTTTTTTTTTTTTTTTTTTTTGCTTATATCTATTTAGAAAAGTGGTGTTTTTAGAACATAGAAAATAACTTTGATTCTATAAGAATACCTTTTAAAAGTTTTAATTCTCATAGCTGTTTTTTTTTAAGTTAAAAGGATGGTTATAATTAACCCACCAAAAACTCACAATCACATAAGTTTGGGGTAATTAGAACCACTAGTAAGGAAATTGTGACCACTATATTTTTTCTTTATACTTGCCAATACACATTTGTTTGGGGTAATTGTGACCACTTTGAACTCCAAAGTGACAAATCCGTTTATCAAAAATTTTATAGACTTAGTTTCAAATTGCTATTTGGATCTCAAAAAGGCTTCAGACTAGTAATAAAGAATATCTAAGATGGAATATACATTATGAGGTTAATATCTAAGCTTGAAATAAAATTTTATCATACACATTTTTCTCCAATATGACGGCTGTCATAATTGCCCTCTGGTCATAATCAACCCACCTGATCCTAGCATATTCCAATTCGTCGAGCAGTCCATGATTTTAACATCAATATTGCATGTTAGCAAGATTTGCATAACACATTGTAGAAGTGAACATAAATGGCAAAGTTGACATTTAATCACTACATATGGGGTAAACAATAAATCGATGGATGTTTTCGGATAGAAATGAAAATGACATCTTAACCCTTTATATCACTGTGTTGCAGATCTGCAACATACCCAAAACGTCATTGTTATTTTAACAGTAAATTTCAAAAGACGATTTTGTTGATTGTTGTTATTCTATTACACTACTATTAACATAATTATTTCATTAAATCCGCTACAAATGTCGATAACGATTTTTTTTTCACGCCAAAGTTTGATTTATTGCTTGATCTACACTTGATTTTTGCTGAATTAAGCTCTGAAATATCGGAGTTAAAAAAAGTCTGCAGCAGTCTACAAGTATATTGTTTACAAAGGTGAGTTTAAATTCTTTATTTAAAGACGATTTTCGAGCAAGGAAATTTATAATATATATAAGATAAACGTAAACTTTTGTTTGTTGCAGATCTGCTGATAACGCGCCATGTCTTCCCTTGTAATGGAGTTTCTAAAAATAATGAAAGAGCATCGAAAATATCTTCTAATGGTTATTTAAGTTGCATTTCTATCAGAAGAGCAAAATTATTGAAAAGGGGAATTAGTCTGTTTTTATATTATTTAATTACTATAGGGTAAGTTAGGGATCTCAACCCCCCCCCCCCCCTCTGTAAATTTATCACCAAGTCCAAAGCTAGCAAAAAAGGGAAAAGTCTCGTAGAAAAAAGAATTCAACAGAAAAAGCATAGAGCGCCAACTCGACATATTCCACCAAAACAAGTGTGCCTAGACGAAAATGGGCACTAGCCGTCTTGGGCAGAAAAAAGAATGCGTTGTAAATACCCCGATTGTAAAAACTTTACTCAAACTGTTTGGGAGAAATGTGGTGTGGGACTTCGCTACAACAAAACTAACAATTGTTTCAAAACTTTTCGTGTAAAATAAAATTTTAAATATATTCAGTTTTTGTGCCACTTGGCACCATGTTTCAGATATACAACAAACCCATTTTTCCAAATAAAATTTTATTTTTCTGTTCTGAATTTTATTTCTTTTCCATGCTTAAAATGATGCATTTTAATATCTGTGTAAGAATTTTTCAAATCGGAGTTGTTGAGTTACAAAGGGTTAAATTATTTGCTGTAAGCGTAAAAAAACATTGTGATACAACATAATACAACATAAATACATATATATATACACTGCTAAAAAAAATTAGGGGAGCAAGCAAAAAAGTGAAGAGAACAGTTCAAAACAGCAATGTATGGGCATAAAATGGATAGTACACGTGTAACAATGCGCAATAAATAAAAAAAGACGCAAAAAAATGGTAAGGGAGCTTTTATTTTTTGAAAAGATGAAAAGAACATGAAATAATGGTTTAGGGCAATAATTTGGTTTCATGTAAATCATAAAAAAAAGTATTGTTTAGAAACGATGCAAGATTTTTAGTATGACGTGTGGTCTCCTCGAGCAGCTAAGACTGCTGCACACCGGTTTTCCGTGGATGCCATGAGGTTATCGATAAGACTGGGGAATACTGTTCCAATGCTCATGAATTGCAATCTCCATGTTCCGGACAGTAAAAGGAGGCCTCGGTCTCGCAGCAATGCGTCAACTGAGTATGTCCCAAACATGCTCGATCGGATTTAGGTCGGGAGAGCATGCTGGTCATTCCATACGCTGTATTGTTTTAGCTTAAAGCATGTTTTCCACAAGACGAACTATATAAAGTCTGGCATTATCATGTACGGAAAAAAAGAAATCACTAATTACTGCAACATAAAATACGACATGAGGTCACGGTATCTTGTCTGTATTGCTCCGGACCGTCAAAGTGCCATTCCGAATGATATGCAGGCCACCTATGCTGATTCCAGCCAAGAGCATCAACCCACCTCGTCTGTAATATGCTCTTTCACGAACGAATGTGGGATTATTTTGAGTGCCTCTTTCTCTCCATGCGAAAACACATTAGATGTCACATCCAGACTGAATCGGGACTCGTCTGTAAACAGAATTTCACTCCAACAACGTTGCCTCCAAACTCGATGTTCAGTTCCCCACCTTCTTTGGGCCGTACAGTGGCTTGAGGTCAACGGAATACAGTCCATTGGCTTACGTGCATAGAGACTACCCTGATGAAGCCTATTTCGGACTGTTTGGCTGGACACCCTTCCTCTTTTGGCCAAGAACAACTGTATTTGCAGCTGAGTAGCATTGCCCGTACCGTCTCAACGGGCTGTTAACAGGATATATCGGTCATCAGTTTCTGTGTTAGCACATTTTCGACCTTGCACTTGTCGAGGACTACCATATCATATGTCTTGGAATCGATCCCACAGCCTTTCATGAACACTTCTTGTGACTCTAATAGCGTCCACTACACTTTCTTGTGTTTCCCCAAATTCAACTGTCCCAATAACACAACAAGCCATGGATTGCGGTAAATCATGTTGTTGTGACATTTTCAAGCCATCTTTTCTCAAAACACAAGCTGAACAATTGAATTTTACAACTGAGGCAGTGAAACAGACGTTTCTGCAAAACCCCGATTTCTGCACTTATCACCTTTTTCCAGTTTTTGACGTCATAAACTTTAATTTACGTGTGAAGTTTTCTTTATCTGTTTTCTACAGCACTTTAAATTATGGATGTTTTATTTTACGTTACTTATCGGTGTAAATATTTGCGTAACTTCGTTAAAACCATGTGCTCCCCTAATTGTTTTGAGCAGTGTATATATATATATGGGGCATTCTCACAATCTTTTGACTTTCGGGAATAAAAATCTGGTGAAATTAAACTTGCTAAAGTAAAATTTTAATCTGATAGACGAATGCCTTAATGATTCAAAATAAAGAAAAAATGGTCAGCAGCGAAAATGTTTTTATTTAACTGAGGTTTATGTTAAACTTGCGAGTTTAATTTTCCTTACCATTTTACCCCTAAAACTTTTTATTTTCTTCTAAATTTTTTCTTATAATGAATTTGCATAGTACCCACAAGATATTCATATAAGAAATAATAACAATGTAGTATTTTTAGTACAAAATTTTGGTATAACATTGTCATAAAGGAGTGTTAAAGAAGGAACGGTAAGGTAAAAAAAAGGGGGGACGGTATAAAAAATAGGACGAAATGGGAAAAAAAGGGACGGTAAGCATGGAGCGGTAAGGAAAATTACCAACTATTTTAGGCAAATCATGTTAAGACTAAGTGGTAGCCACAATGTTCATTGATTTTTAGAAACAGTTATTTACATTAGATTTAAATAATAATAATAATAATTTACCTCGAAAAGTGCCGGAATAAACCTTGGAGACGGTAAGACTACCAATAAAGCCACGATCTTGAAATTGATATTTAAATGCTGATTTAAATTCTGCAGTAAAGTTCCTGTCAAAGATTTTTAGACATTCTTTCTCTAGCACACTTCTGCATGAGAAAAACTTGAAAAAAATTCTGTGGCTGCATCTGAAATGATTTTCTGTATAAGTTTAGCAAGAGGGGCGGTAAGGATAAAAAACACACGGACAGAGTTCAAAAAATAATATCAATCGTAAAAATGTGTACAGGTTAATTTTTTGCTGCATATTTAAATAAAACAATTGTCCCAGTTTCGTAAAAAAATTACATCGAATTATTTTTATTGAAACAATTTTATACAGACAGCTCCAAACTTAAGAATCAGCATCAGGGACACGGGACGGTATAGGAGTTTTTCTGGTTTTTGGACCCCCAACATCGTCCTAGACTTATTTATCTCGTTAATATTCTTATGCAATCATGCAATGGGATGTTTCCCAGTATATGAAATAACAAAAAACACCAGAAAATGTACTAAAATAAAAATTATTATTCGGGGACATACAAGTCAAAAGATTGTGAGAATGTCCCATATATATATATATATACTTAACTCAGTCTCCGGAAATTTTTATTCAGGAACATATGAATCGCATATATTTAATAGAAATTATGAACCAAAAACATGTTATTGGAATAATCCCTTTTTTCAAAAATTTTAGAAACAAACAAATAAGCTAATGCTTTCGTTTACTAAAGATACAAAGTAAACATTTTTTCTCTCGGAAGAGCAATAAAAATGAAAGCATCTCGTTTCTTCTATGGCAGAACACAAGATTTTAGTATTATGGTGAAAACTAATGGAGTTGTATACGATAATGCTCTGAAGGAAAAGTAGAAAAGGGGATGTTTATTTCTATACATGTTTATTTAGCAAATATTTTCTCGAATTTTTCGGCTACTGAATTGATATCTTTTACTCTGTTTATCCTTTCTCTGTATTTTTGAATAAATTAAATTATAATAGTCACAAAGTAAAAAATAAAGGAAAAGATTTTCTCTGTATGTAATGATTACAGTGTTAGCTGTTAAAAAAAAAAAAAAAAAAAAAAAAAAAAAAAAAAAAAAAGACAAATGTTTCTTGGTCTACAAAAAGATAATGTAACTAAAAATAAAAAAAAATATATAATACCCTTTTCTGAGTTACACGTGAATCCTAAACGCGTTTTTAGGTTCGTTCGTAATTATATAAATACGTAGCACCTATAGTCGTCGTTCAGTCCGTCTGTCAGTCCGTCCGTCTGTCCGTACGCATATAACAGAGCAAAAACTACTCAACCGAACGGTCTGAAATTTTAAATATATAATTGTTGCAAAATTTTGTCGACTGCTTTCAAATTTTATGAAAATCTGATGTATAGTTTAATTACAGGGACAGTCAAAATTTTTCCTTTACATTACGGCCAATGGGGAAAAATTATTGCAAGTGCACTTTAATGAAGTTAAACCCTCCCGAATGGTCTGAAAGTTTAAATATATAATTGTTGTAAAATTTTGTCGAGTTATTTAAAATTTTATGAAAATCAGATGTATAGTTTAATTACAAGGACAGTCAAACATTTTTTGTTACTTTAAGGCCAATGGGAAAAAATTATTTCAAGTGCATTTTAATGATGTTCGAACAGTTCCTTTCGAACAGAATGAAATTGATATGCACTTGTAAGGTGCACTAAAATATACATTCAGTACAATATGCTTTGCAAATAATTATTATAAAACTAGTTATAATGCGAACGCACCTCATTTGCCCCCTTTGACGAGCAATTTCCAACTTGTTTATCTTTAGAAACCTCAGAATTCAATGTATTTCCGAAATTTAAAGAAGTGTTTTTAAAAATAATATTACTTTTGATGCTACTGATTCGGAAAAGTTTCCCTTTAGTTTTATGGTATATTAATCAGTTTTCTCCAGCCATAATATGTGTTTTTAGGATATTATCAATTCTAAATTAAGCATTTTCAGCTGCGTAATTCAATTTATACCTGCAAGAGTAACAAAATAATATTAATTTTAATGCTATTAATTCGTCATGTATGTTGAACATGGACATGTTTACTTCGGAATTGATTGCATCGAAAAAACCTATATTCTTGGTTGAGAATACCGATTAAAAACCAAACAAACTCGTTTGGAAACGTTTCTGAAAATAAGTGGCAGTAAAAGAAACTTTGTTTTTATAAGTGCTTCTTTAAACCTCAAAAATATATTGATTTCTGAGGTTTCTAAAGATAAAGAAAGTATTTCGGAATCGTGGGTAACTCGAAGAGGTTATTGTGTATTCCCGTTCCTGATTATATTGTATTTTTCCGAATTAAGACAAATTTATCTTTTTTTTTACTGGGTGCTTGAGAAGCTCTTTCCTAATCCATTAATTAATTAAACCTGAAAGAAATAATATCACACGGCTATGTTTTCTTTTATAGATCACAATAAGACATAATTTTTTATTTGCCTGGAAATCTCTTTTTATAACTTAATTAATGAAAGTAAATTTAATCAGTATTTTCAAATAAGATAAGTGTACCAGTAATGAGCCATATACCTGTAACGAGACGCTTCGCCGTATAAAAAATAAGCTTATATACAGACGCAATAGCAGCAGGTGATAGGTCGAAGTCTCTCACTTTATTACCTAACTTGTCACTTCAGTTGCTTGTGATATAGAAACTTTTTTCCCGATTGTGAAAGCAGGCGGCCCATTATAGGTACATGGCCCATTACTGGCATACTTATCTTACATTTGAGTTCAATTTCACTTTAAAATAACAGTTTTAATTAGGTAGTACTTATTCATCGTCTGCGTCACTAGACACGCCGAAAATATCAAAGCGATATAATACAGTTTTGCTCAAGTGCACTCTAGAATAAAATATACGTCATTCTATAAGATTTCATTTGATAGCCTCACCATTGTTGATTTTTCACATACATTATATTAGTCTAAGAGCTAGCAACGTATTCGTCACTTGATTTTAGCAAGGTTAATTTTTCTATATGTTCTTCAAATTTATGGTGTAGTACGTATGCGAACGGTCTGGCTGGCGGGAGACGTTGCGTTTACCTGTGGGAAAAGGGGTTATGCAAGTGAAAAAACTTCAAAATTACGTCATTTTTGCATGAATTTTATTTATAAAATCAGTTTCTACTAGCTATTTGTGATATTATCCATTATTGCCGGACGTTGCCAACGTTGCTAAGACCCTGTCAGATTCCGATTTATAGGTTAAAAAAAACATGGTATCTTCACGTCATTTTAGCAAGCTTAAAAATTGGAACATATTACTCTTTGGCCAACAGACAACCTATAATTAACTTGCCTGACATAAATTCGGTTGCAAAGTTACTGCCAGATGACTTTAAATCTGGAAACAAAAATGTTTGTTTGATGAATTGTTTATAGATTAAAATAAATAAGTCATCTTCTCGTCATTTTAGTAAGCTTAAAAATTGCAATACATTACTTTTTGGTTATCAGAAAACCTATAATTAATTTGCCATACACAAGTTCGGTTGCAAAGTTATTGACAGACTACTTTAAATCTGGAAACGAAAGTGCCTGTTTGAAGAGTGGTTTATAGGTTTAAAAAAATAAGTCATCTTCAGGTTATTTTAGCAAGCTTAAAAATTGTAACATATTACTCTTTGGCTATCAGACAACCTATAATTAACTTGCCAGACACACATTCGGTTGCAAAGTTACTGCCAGACGACTTTAAATCTGGAAACAAAAAGGTTTGTTTGATGAGTTGTTTATAGATTAAAATAAATAAGTCATCTTCACGTCATTTTAGCAAGCTTAAAAATTGAAATATATTACTCTTTGGCTATCAGAAAACCTATAATTAATTTGCCATACACAAACTCGGTTGCAAAGTTATTGACAGACTGCTTTAAATCTGGAAACGAAAGTGCCTGTTTGAAGAGTGGTTTATAGGTTTAAAAAAATAAGTCATCTTCAGGTCATTTTAGCAAGCTTAAAAATTGCAACATATTACTATTTGGTTATAATACAACATATAATTAATTTGCCAGACACAAATTCGGTTGCAAAGTTGCTGCCAGACTGCTTTAAATCTGGAAAGAAAGTGCGTGTTTGAAGAGCGGTTTATAGGTTAAAATAGGTTTTTTAACCTATAAACCACTCTTAAAACAGGCACTTTCGTTACCAGATTTAAAGCCGTCTGGCATAAACTTTGCAACCGAATTTGTGTCTGGCAAGCTAATTATAAGTTGTCTGATAGCCAAAGAGTAATATGTTGCAATTTTTAAGCTTGCTAAAATGACGTGAAAATGACATTTTTTTACCTATAAATCGGGATCTGCCAGGGTCTTAGCAACGTAGGAAACATTTGGCAATAATGGATTAATAACACGAATAGTTAGTAGAAACAGATTTTAAAAACAAAAGTCATGCTAAAATGACGTAATTTTGAAGTTTTTTCACCTGCATAACCCCTTCTCACACAGATAAACGCAACGTCTACCGCTAGCCAGACTGTCAGCATATGTACTATACCCTAAAACGGGAGGTCATGTAGAAAAATGAGCAATGCTAAAACCGCGTGTTTTTTGACGTGGACTAGCTTTTAGACTATATGTGAAAGCATACATAGAAAGAAGCCAAAATATATCAGCAAAAAAATTCTATCTTAAAAATCTTTTTATTAGAAGGTGCGAAGAGTGATATTTTGAAATTTTTTACAAAATGTAAATGTTTGTAATATCGTATGCAATTTTTTGACTAATAGAGATAAACAAAAAATTCAAAAGTTCTGAGATCTAATCACTTTTTCGATCAGATTTCGTAAGTATTGTGAATCCTCATTTTTTTTTTTTTTTTTTTTTTTTTTTTTTTTTTTTTTTTTAATGTGAGTTTAAAAAATACTAAATTATTGATCAAAATAACAGTTTTTTAAAAATATAAATATTTCCGATGTTGGTGTTTGCTCGAATAAAGTGGTAGGAATGCATTTTTATTGGACCTATTTAGTTACATATCAGATTATACTTATCGTATTTATTAAACTGTGATATTCTCTATACAAAAGAACTGTTTTAGATCATTTTATAGAAAGGTAATTTTGAGGGTTTATGGTAGTTAATTTTTGATGATTTTTTTTTTTTTATTATTATTTTAAAAGTTTTACATAACGTTGGCTATTAAAAAATCTTTGATGAATATTCATGATTTGTGTCTTTATTTGTTTTTATAATGAACGGTGGGATACCCTGCGTGCATCCGCTGCATATTATAGCTCACTTTTTCTACGAACATTTTCATTAGTTTTGTGAATGGGATAAATGTGTTATCCCTTCAATAAAGCAAATTTGATCCTGGAAAAATCTCTCATATGCTAATCAAACAATATTGTAAATAAAATATTAAAACTTAAGTTTTGAATTACTGTCGCAATCTTATCTTATATCATTATCTTAATTCTTTTTAATAATTTATAAAATATGGCAGACTTTATCCACCTAAGAAAAATATTCAGACATAGAATACAGTCATTTTTAAATTCAGTTGTTAAATGTATATGTGCACATTGTCGTTTATCTGTAATTTTGAGATATTCTCACAGAACTAGAAAATGTTCTGAAATTTAAACATTCACGGTTCTTGATGTAAAATGCTGAGCATAATTTATTCACTATTTTTTTATTATTCATAGTCATATACTATGTTTCAGATATTTAATTCGTAATATTACATTCTACCTTAAATAAGCACAGCATTATAAAACAAAGCATTGCATATTTGTATCCTTCGTGGATGCCCGTTACAATACTATTAAAAATTTTAACCTCTACAATTTTATTCAATAAATTTAAGCATAAAATAATTTAAAAAATAACTATACGAGCAGCTATATATATCTGAAAATGGATGAAAGTTAAATTGAAATATTAGTTTTCCTGTTTAAAATTTTTAATTGAGTTTTTTATTTAAAAAAAAAAAAAAAAGAACGTTCTCAGATGAATGATTTTGTTCCCTTTGTTTCTTCCTGAATATTAACTAGTTGGATGTGCCAATCCCAAAACTTTCTTCTATCTCATATATTTTAATATTTCAAAATGTTGTTACAGACGTCAAAATTTCATTTTTATTAGTTCAATAGTGTATCAACTTTGACTTTCATCTTAAATTTCTGCTTCGGTCAATTAATCGGAGAAAAAAGGAGTTAATCTCGATCATGATATTTATTAAAATCACGAATAGTCGCGAATAGTCGGCTTATCAGGATGGGACGTTCCCGTCGATTCACGAGCCACTGGTGTACAATGGAACTACGAAAAATTAAGAAGATTACACAAAAATCGCTATTACAGCGCCCGCTTCCGGCGGATTTTTTTCACATTCAGGAAGGACCTGCTTGCTATGGCCAAAAACATACACAAAAAGTTTGGTTCAGTTCTATGCATAACTTCATACACTTTTCAATGGTGCAATATTCAAAATGGCGCAAAAATCGCTATTACAGCCCCCCCCCCCCCTTCCGGCGGATTTTTTCCAAATTAATGAAGGACCTGCTTGCCATAGCCAAAAACTTAAAAAAAAATTTGGTTCAGTTCAATTCATAACTTCATACAGTTTTTGATGTACAATGGCGACAGACAGACGGACACACGGATAGACCAGACATTTTCTACAAACATGTTTTTGGGGATCTCTGACCCCTAAAACGTGTAAATCCGTCGAAAACCAGAAGTCGAAAAAAAATTTCGATTACAATACTTTCTTCTATTGAAGATAGAAGAAAGTAATAAACTTTTTGTTTTAAGAGTTCTGTTAAAAATCTCCGTAACAGAAGAATAAACTCAGACTTTTTGTTTACGAAAGATGTAGACGCAGAATATTTCTTTCCACAGACCAATAAAAATGAAAACATCTTTTCTTATATGACTGAACACAATGTTTTTAGTATCATGAGTAAAAAACTAATGCAGTTGCATATACGATAATTCTCTGAAAGAAAAAAAAAGGATTTTTTAAGACATACTTATTCCCTATATGATTTTTGTACTCTGAAAATTTCGATTGCTAATCCCCAATTCTTATGTCACCTCTCTCTCTGCGTTTTCGAATAAATTAAGCTTTCGTACTCATAAAATAAAAGAAATGGAAGTAAATGTTACGATTATGTTTTGTATTTCAGCTTTTTGTGCCATTAGAGGGCTATAAAAAGTTGCAGTTAACAGTATTTATTGCGTTATGGCACAGAGTTCATCACATTGTTCCGTTGTATAAGTACTTAAGGGAAACGAATCAGCTTAATTTTATAACAGGAACGAAATATCATGCATCATACATAGATTATGAAACAATCTCCAACTTTAGCATAATATTATTAAGAAATTTAATTTTTTCATACAATGAAATTTGTCTTAGTCCGTCCTGTAATCGAATTCTTTTGTGTGTCCTTATAAATGAAAATAAAAGCTACGTGCTCCTTAATGTACAGAAAACATGTTGTACAGCACCCCAGTAATCATTAGGTAGATTTCGTAAGAAATACTACCTATTGCAGTCGTTACCATGGTGCGACTTTTGAAAAATTCCTTCATAACTTTTCATTATAGGACCCCAGGACCCCAGGAACCCAAAACCACCCCCACCTAAAAAGTTTATATATATATATATGTATGTATGTATGCACTAAATTTTGTCCGCACGATAAAAGTCGCAATTATGCACGGATAGTCTTCAAACTCGCCAACAACTTTGAGATGACTAATATCTCGGCGGGGATTGAAAATGGGTAAAATCGGACCAAGGGAATGGAAATGGGGAGGGTTCAAAAATTTGAATACCATCTTAACACGATTCCGATAAAATCAGCTCTTACACAACAATAACAGAAAAAAATAAATATTTTTCGTTATTGCAGTTGCCAACAATTAAAAAAAAAAAGCAATAAAATTCTTACCACAACAAATGCTTTTCTTTTGCGAGAATTTCGCGTGAAAAATTAAATAAAATAAATAGTTGACAAATGGAAAACAAATTGAATATTACGTCATAAGTTTCCTAGAGCAAGATTTCCGCATGAAAACTCAAAATGAAATAAATAGTTTGATGAATTAAAAAACAACAACAAAATATTGCGTCATATTGGAAATAAAATGGACCTCAGCAGGTGAATATGTAACGTCATGTGAGTTTGAAGAAACGTATTAAAACATGATAAAAAGCCGACTATGGAAATATTAACTTATTTATCACTTTGAGGTTCTCTGAATTTGCTTTAGCTATTTTTTAAACCTATTCCATATGCATGCGTGTGTGTATTCGTGTATATTAGAATTTTCACAAAATGTTTAGCTTAGAGCTCATTCTTAGTGGAGGAACTGGGTTTATCTCTAATCTTGATTTAAATTTTGTTGGTTAATTTAGTACTTAACTTCGAAATCTACCTCCGCCTGTAGGCCCGAGCCGGCAGGGATTTTTTTTAATTTCATTATGTTTGGAATATCATTACGCTTTTAATATGCATCGCAAACGGTTTTCTCCCCATAGATTCTAATGTAATGGGATTATTTTGCGCATCTCTATAAACGAACTATAATGCTGCTTATTCTGTACTCTTGGGAAAGCACATTTTAGTTCATCCCAGTGATTCATATCAATTTCATTATCTTCGAACTATTGTAACATCATTAAAATACATCAAAAACGATTTAGACTAGGAATTATTTTGGGTGTCTCTGTAAACCAGCTATAAAAGGCACTTCATTTTCAATGCGAAACATTCTATAGTAAACATCAATAACGTATAACAATTTCATGGCAACCCTATTATATTTATGAGAGTTAAGGCATCGACAGACAGCAGACAGACAGAGAGACAAACAAAACGCATTTCAACTACGTTGGCTACCCTCTGAAGCTGTTGATTTTCGTTTTTTCCTCGCTTATTCTTTCTTTTTTTTCATATTTTATTCCCTTTATGCCTTAACACTGTAAAAAAAGAGACAAGTGTTTCTTAAAGAAAACATAATATAACCACAAGTGAAAAATACAATAACCACTTCCATGTTATCCCCAATTCCGAAAAGCGTTCTTTAGCTTTAAAAACTTCAGAAACTAATATATATTCGAAATTTAAAGAATAATTTATAAAATTAAAGTTTATTTTGCAACCACTGATTTTCGGAAAGGTTTTCGAGTAGTTTTACAATCAAATCGAATTAATATTAATGTATTCAAATCAAAATATCGGTTTAGTTATAGTAAAGAATTAGCGACTGGCAATTTGGGCTTTATTTATAACAGTCGGTCTAATGTTCAGTACAGAGAAATTGACAGGGATTTCTTTGGATCGTCAAACAGTTACCTGACTTATTGCCCCACTGTTGATCTCAAATTTAAAAAGTGTTCATCACCTAGATGCTTAACTTGCTCACATGCAGATGCACAACAAATTGACCTCAGCACTAACTCCAACAATAATGTATATTTCTGTAAAGCCTATAATATTATTTATTCGATTAACTGCAATTTATGTCAGTTGGAATATATTGGTCAAACCTGTAATCCACTGCACAGTAGAATTAATCAACATAGGCAGGATATTATAAAAAAAATAACTCAATAAATGTAGAACATTTGCACTTTAGACACCACAATTTTCAAAATATTACAATTAAGACTCTGAGTATGCATAAAAATCTTAATGACAGAGGTTACTATATGAATCAATTTATATAAAATCTCGCAACTCCTTATATTCAGATGGTCTCAATTCGAAGGTATTTAATCGGAATAACCTTGTATACACTATTACTGATAACCATGAACATTATTGTAGTACATATGCTAATTTAAATCATTCTGCCAATGAAAAAAACTACACGTACAAAAAAGGGAAAAAATAGTACTAGTGCAGTGTATATAAACATAATATATAATAACAATGAAATTATATTAAACAGAAAATTTCTAATATGGAAGTTGAATTCAATAATTCATACAACTTGTTTAATATTAGGAAACAAATTTTTTCGATAAAAAAGAAAAATCTTAATATGTATTGTAAAGTTTTTTTTTTATCTTTAAATTTATCTTCTCATTTTAGTGATGTATTTTTTTTTAATCTTTTATTATTTAAAATTAATCAACTTAATGTTAAAATTTCAAATAACACTTACAGAAAAACTAATAACACTCAACTAATAATATTCTTTACAAATAATGTATACTCAATAAAAGGAATTTACATAATGTAATTAACAATAAAAATTACAATTTTCCCATAAAATTTTTTACAATACACAAATCATATAAATACAATGTTCCACTGGGAAGAAGAACATTCAATTACAATGAATTTGCTAAATTATTAACATCAAATGATAACCCTCCATGCTTTTGTAATGATCCTTGTTATAGTAAATATGTTAACACGGATCATGGACACATTATTACAGGGAATATTAACATTGTAGATAATGTTTTTTTTTACGAAAATTAATATCCAGTGGGACTAAATTTCGTATACCATCATGTTTTACAATTCATTATACTTTAAAACAATTTAATTTAGATCTTGACTTATTTATATATAAAATTGCGTTCGACTATAAAAAACCTCTGACATATTTCAATGAATGGAAACTGAATGTTTTAGACAAATTACATTTTAAACTTTGTAGAAATATTGACAATTATAATTTTAAATTTAAACAGTTAAATAGTGAAATACTTAATTTACAAAATAAATTTATTATTACATATGTTGATAAATGACCTAACAACTATGTTTTCATATGCAAATATTATTACTCACAGTTAGTCTCTAATGCTATAAATACAAGTTCAATTTTTGAAAACTAATCTTGATACAATAATAAATAATAGACATTTAGTTCAATATTATAAATTATTAAAAATTAAAAATTATGACTATAACTACCCATATCTTGTAGTTATACCCAAATTCCATAAAACTCTTCTAAAATTTAGAACTGTAAATATTGGTTGTAATACATATAAGAATAATGCTGGTAACTACCTATTATCTGTTCTTACTAAACCACTTGATCTAACAAAACAAAAGAATAGGATAATATATATAGTATAAAAAATAGTTTTCAACCAGTAAATAATATAAAAAAAAATAAATAACATGAAATATATAAAAAATTTTGGCTTTAATTATTTATTTAATAACATTAACATCACAAATATGGTCAGAATCATCAATTTATTATTCGAAGAATATAGGAATTCTATAAATTTAATAAATAACATTTCTTTAACGTACTTTAAAGCATTAATTAGATTTATTCTTTATTTTAATTATATTATCTTTAATGATGCCATATATCAACAGAAATGCGGTCTACCACAAGGCGGAATCGTCTCATCTATTCTGGCCGAATTCTACCTATATTATTATGAACGTAAAACACCTATAGCTGACTGTAAAATGTACCGTTATTTAGATGATATTATTGTCTTCTACTTTAAAAGTAAATCAAATTATTTATTACCAATAAAATATCATAAAATTTTTAATTATAGCTTTAATGATATGATAAATAATGAAATTAATTCCCATGACCTAAAAATAATTCTTTGTGATGATAAAAAAATTATATTCGGCATATGTGACAAGCGTAATGATTTTACATTTCATGTAAATTTATTTACTAATTATAATTCTTGTCTACATAAACCAGTATATATCATTATTTTACTAAACTTTGCTCACAGAATAAATAATATTTGTTCAAATAAATTTAAATCTCAAAATTTAAAACTTGTACATCAACATGCACTCAAATATGGGTATCCATCATTTCTGGTTAAATCTATCTTAAACATATAATGTAACTGTCATTTGTATATGTAATTATGAATGTTACGATACATCTCATTATAAGTTCAATACCAAAAATAGTTTTAGTTACTAATATATTTATTTTATATGTTTTTGTATAATACTACTTATTATAATTATCATTGTTATAAATTTATTTAGATTCTCTCTATAGATTTATTGGGTACAGTAGCAAAATATATTGTGCACATAATTATGCTACTTATATTTTAATAAATTTAAAATACATCTTTTATAGTTAAATTTCATTATAGACAAGTGTATATACGTTTTTTGATACATCGCAACTTAAGATTAATAATGTTGTTAATTTGATTACAGATATATTTGTTTAATATTTTTATGATTAATAATATTAGTAATATTTATTTATTATGATTTTCCTAGTAGATTGTTAGGTAAGGCCAGATTGTTGAATTTGGTGCATTGGCCTCATTAAAATAACTATGCTCCTTCTATTTTAATAATGGCTAATTTCATGAAAACTTGTCATGTTTGTCACATACTACGATTTTTGGCTACCAATATTTTAGAACGGTAAAATGTAACTTATTTTATCGGAGATATCTCATCAATTGAATAACGCGAAGCAAACTTTTCGAAAATAACGGTGGCCAACAAGCATAGCAATTTTCAGCTGTGTGACAGACATGGCAAGTTTTCATGGAATTAGCCTAATGTGAAAATCTATGTGAATATGTATAATTAAAATTATCATATCTTTTTTTAAATATATTTTTTATTATTTTTATTTTATTTTTAATTAATTATTTTTATTTTCTGATTATGCAAAGTAATTACTAGTGATAAAATATCGTTTTTCAATACAACTTACATATATTTATGTATTAATTAGACAGTTAAATGAATAATGCTAAATATAAATTTGGATAAAATTTTTATACTAAAAAATTAGTTTATTTATTTATTTATTGTATTTTTATTTATTTATTTAGTTATTTTCTTGAATATTGGAAATTGTAAAAAAAAAAAAAAAAAAAAAAAAAAAAAAAAAAAAAAAAAAAAGGTAGCTAAGGGAATATATCAAAATATTTTAAAATTTACAATTATTGATGGAGCATAAGAAGAATTTTACTTTTAAAATTACTTAATAGATGGCAGCACCAAAAAAAATCTATAATGCAGTTATGGATTATTTACATTGCTTCATTCTTTAAATAATTTTTTATTTTAGCACTAGATGGTAGTAATCGCATTAATTTTTAGCTATGATATTGTAAATTAAGTGATTTAGAATATTTTAGTTTAGTTATATAAAATTTAAAAGGGTTAAATGGTAATTTAAATTTTAATATTTTAATGATTTTCTATTTTATTAATTAAATGTAATTATCGGTACTTTATTTAGTTTAACTGCAACCCATGGATATAATATTTGTTTTAACTTAGCTGTAAAAATTAACCTTATTCGTAATGTGCATTAGGAAATTAGGATTAAATCATGTAAAATTATATATGGTAAGCTGAATAATATTACATCATATCATTTATACATAATAATAAAAGTTATTTAAATATTTATTTTTTATATTTTCTATTTCAAGGCCTTTCATAATACTTAGTGTTCATTTTTCTTCTATTATTCTGGTCATGCAGTCGTTAGGGTGCAGAGAGAATAAATTATTCAGCTTTTAGCTTTATTCTCTACAGAAAACGACTGTCTTCCTTATATATGTGAATTCTGTGCCCTTGATAAAGTAATTGACTATATAAGTATTTCATTTTTTTTTCTGTATCCATAATCGTGATTGTTTATTTTTCTTTCTTCTTCCATTTTAATACTCAGGAGGTAGTACATGGGACTATACATTTTAAATAATATTTGGTTTTTGTGGTGTTTGTGATTTCATATTATTGGTCATTTTTATTATCTTTCAATGGTATTATTGTACAGAAAGTTTATATATGTATATATATATATATATAGATAGATAGATAGATAGATCCAAAAATTCAAAACCACAGAACTGATCCAAAGATAAAAATAAACTAAACCAAATGCAACAACTAAATCAACTTAAAAACTTCTAACTTTAAAAAACAACAAACTTTGAAAACGGCAAACCCCAAACAATATGCAATAACTAAAACCAGAAGAAATTAAACCAATGGAGGCTGGCGGCATGACTTACGACATGCTCAGCGGGGTTAAACCAGTTTTAAGTGCACAATGTTCCCCCAACTACCTGTCAAGGCCAAATGGAAAAAAACTAACAAGTCAAATGAGTCGGCAAGACCCATCGAAAATAAAATCAACTAAACGTGAAACTCCAACATACGTGCACGTAATCCTTAGACAGTCAAACTTACAGTTACTCTTCCCTTCGCATCAACAATACATCTAAATCCCTGCGATTAGTCTTACACTTTATGAAATTACGCAGCAAACTCTTCAAAAATTTCTCAGAATAGCTATGGTGCAATGCCAGAATATACCATTTGTAAAGCTCCAGTATTTGAAGTCAGTCTATATATACGGTTTAACCCGTAACGAAAATATTTCTCTATATTGAGATATGTACATTTGAACCGAATTGTAACATTTTTATATTTTCAAAGTTAAAGCTTTTTCGTTTGTCATAAATATCTGTTTTTAACTCAACATTTTTTATCTCGATATTAATATCTAAATAAATGACCATATTTTGATTTTTTGACTCCAATTTCAAATTTAAACCATTAGGATAGCAATCGGTTTTTTTCTTTTTCACGTCATTGCATCTTACTATTAAAATGTCATCAATATACCGAAAACTTTTCATATCCTCGTTCGTATCAATATTATCCTCGTACATATATAAGTAGATATCAGCTAAAATCGAGCTACAGCTTCCCTCCATTGGAATACCATCAATTTCCCCATCATATAAGTAATTCTCACTCATATATATATATAATAAATTTGAAATCACAAATATATGAACAAATTGGTAAAAATCTAAAGATGAATTAGATATGAACATAGGAAACTAGTATGTAAAATAAGAAACTATGAATAACCCACAGAATCTTCAGAGGAGCTTGTAGATTTGATTCATAGTGAAGATGCGTTATTTCATCCAATTTTGTCGGCATCAAGCCTAAAATGACAAAATTTAGCTCCTTATAACGCAACATAACAGAAAATAGATAATAAAAATCCAAGAGATCTAAAGAAAGATACACCTCACACAGGATATTAAAAATTATTAGAGCACAATACCTAAATTGCATTATATATATATATATATATACATATATATATATATATATTCATCTTTGGCAAAATTCTGAAAAAGCAAAATTCCTGTTTTCTAGGTTTTTTTCTTTTTTTACAGTGCAAGGAGTACGTGTTAAACAGTTAGTAATGGGTACCTCCTCGAAGAATAGCCGTCCTATTGTTTTGTTGGTAAACTTAGGAAAAGAGAGTGAATATATTTTTCCTCTTACCCTCAGATGTTTCATGATTTAATAATGAGGATGTTAGAGAATGAATTGCGTTCTCTATGTAACAGGTTCTATTTCTTCCTTAAAAAGTTCTAATAATACAGTTAAAGTGTTATTATTTATTAAGTACTATCTGATCCTCCAGCGTTACCTGGGCCCCTGATAATAACCTCAAATGAACATCAAATTTGTATGATTTTCCATCTTTAATTCCATTTTGTCTGAATTTATATTTTTAAATGAAAAAATATTGATTTTTAGTGGTAAAAGCGCTTGTACGAAGACATTTTATTTATTTTCAAGCTTGGTCGTTTCATAATTAAAAAAAAAAAAAAAAAAAAAAAAAAAAAAAAAAAAAAAAAAAATTAGTTCTTGTTGTCCGAACTCATTGTCCAAATGCTTAAAGATTTAGATATGTTAGATAAAACTCGTGTCCACTGACTGTGTGAAAAATCGGTTACTGTGTGCTTAAAGGCACACATATGCGACCATTATAAATCACATTATAAGGGCCAACATTATAAAAGCACACATAACTCTCTTATTCTAACTAGTAAAAGAGGAAACGGTTTTATCAAACGAAAAAAAAAAAAAAAAAAAAAACTAATGGGTAAAAAAGAGCAAATTTAACTTTTTATACTTACTAAATTATTTAATCATACAATAAATTACCTAAACAAAATTGTTAAGTGATACTTTTACATGCTTAATTTTATTCAAATATCTTTTAAAGATAATTAAATTGTTCCTATCACTATTTATTACAATGCAGCTGCATTTTGCTTGACTAATATAGCAATATATTTTGAGTATTATTATTTCTTATATTACTTAATTTGGTCATAATAATTTTGTCTATTGATTGACTTCTTTTCAGTGTTTCGCTTTAATAAAATAAAGTAAAAAAATGCTCCATCAAAAACATTAATATCAATATATTAAGGTCAATCAACACGAGCATCTTATTAGCAACAAATGATTATCCACCTTTAAGAAAAGAATATCAAAGGGTTATTTTTTTCTTTGGTTGCTTAAACATAGCATTTATTCGAAAGAATTTTCGCTTGAGAAAATCACAGTGACAGGCTATTGAATGAAGACTTTGGTTTACGGGCGATGTCTTTGATTTTCTCTCTCCTCATATAGAACCATAAAACAGAAAAGTCTCTCATTTCTTCTATAGCTAAGCACATGCTCTTCAATGTTATGGTGAAAGCTAATGGACTTGTGCTCTGTAATGCCGTCGAACAAAACAAAATACAATAATGGAATTATCTATCATGTCATAGTAATGTCTAGAAACATTCTACATATTGAGAAGTAGGATTTGACGTAATGACAATTGCTTGCTTTATCTTAGAAATGGCCTTTCGACAAATTTACATTAGGAGAATACAAATGAAAAGAAGTTGAACGAAATTTTCTAAAAAAAAATTCGTTTATTTTGGAAGAATGTTTTTTAATGTTTTTGGATCCGTTAAACATCTTGAATTTGTTAAAAACTTTATGCCACTATAATTTTTAAATTTTTAATACTAATATACATGTGTATATATGTATAATGAAACTTTTTGTAAATAAAATGATTATTAAATCATAAGCTAAAATCGACTGTAAAAGATTTGCCAAGTAATCGAACACTTTAGAAATGTTCTTAATTAAAGATGACATGTAATAATAATAATAATAATATATCATGTTGTCACGAAACTACCGTATATTCCCCCGTAAAACGCGAATTTTTGAAGAAAATCGATCGAAATTTACAGATGCGCGTTATACGCCGATTACAAAAATGAAAGATTAAAAATTAAGTAAAGAAATAAGATGGTTATAAGAAATTTAATTTAATAACCTGCTATTTGTTTGCGAAAAAATCATTTTTGCTGTCTGATTACATGAAAAGTAGTAATTATTGCAGTTTTACAATAATCTGTTTTTACACTTTGCTATACATATCATACAAGTTCCTTTTAAAGAAGGAGGTGCATTTTACATGTTGAACATAACTAAAAATAAATAAAGCGAATCTGAAAGCTTAGATGTGGTTTATACGCCGGAATATACGGTACATATAAAATTTCAAAGTTGTGCATGTGAGTATCTAATTACGATATGCAGGTTTTATGCATATAATCATAACTTGGTCGACTTTAACCTTTAGAAAATTGGATGTGGAGTCTATACATTAACCACATGTATGCAATCCATTGACATTTGTGGTTAAATAAAAATACCTAGTCATTTTTCTTTTGCATGACTCTCAGAGTGCTTCAATCTGCATAAATTATATTATACGAGATGCGCTCCAAAACCAGTAATATAACAAGAAAGAAAAATTATGGGTCAAGCTTAGATTAAGAGACATTTTTCAACACTTCTGCAATATTTTAATAAAACTTCGTTGTTTAATGAGGTAATTTAGAAAGAAAAGCTATATTAGGGGGGAAATTCCCCTTCCGCAATTGTTATCTATAGGCGGAAACATATTTGAATTCTTTTTTACAGCATTGTATATTGCCTAAAGATTTCTATTCACGCCACATATTAAGCTAAAATTTAATTTAGGTAAAAGCACGCTTAAATCTACTAAAATCAATTTCCAGAAATTATCATTGATAGGCGGCCATATATCCAGTTCTTTGTGTGCTCCTGCATATGTTTTTATTTATATTCTACAAATATGTCTTAGTATACTAAATATAGTTCAGATTGAAAAGGCATAACTCAATTAAAAACCAACCTTCAAGCAATTCAGGCTCATACTCAGTAATTTTTACGAACTCTTTTGTCTAGCCCTGTACATGATCTAAAACATTTGTACAAAACACACAGTATGCAAAACTTTAGTTAAACTTAAAAACGCTTACCAAAAATGAAAATTCACTTCCAGCAATTATCGCTAACTAGGGGATCGTACCCGGGCTTCCCGGGTTACAGAATATAGGTGAAAACATTTTTTTTAATTAAAACTAATATTTTTTTATATACAATAATTTTTTTCGATTGCCCACTTACATTAAAAAAGTATTTTTCCTATGAAAAATACGAATTATACAATCAAATAAATTTTTGAAATTTATGAAAAGCGGTATTTTACTATTAGCCGCATGCTAAGAGTTATTTAACCAAGATTTTGCTACTTACGGCATCCTTTTATATTCTGATAATTTCAGAGCTTATGTATGTCTGTTAAATTTGTGTTTTATTTATATTATTTTATTTATTTATACATAGGGAGGTTTTTTTTTAATGGATTATTAGCCGTAAGAAAATGATGAACTCTTTATTTTGCTTTAAGGGCAAACGATTAATCTTTCGTAATCGAGCTCCGCGCGATATAGATACATTAAAAAATATTTCATGCATTAAAATTGTTTTTTAAAACCATAGACAATCAGTAAACTGAGATGAACTTTGCAAACAAATTCCATTTGAAAAAAAAATCCAATTTGATGATCTAAAAATTTAAATTGTATGATTAAAAATATGTTAGATTTGTGTGGGGTTTTTTTTAATATTATTCTTTTATTTGTTTATAAAAGAAGTATTAATTTGTTTAATTTGTCTTTCACAAATATGTTAGATTGAGTTTTTTTAATATTATTCTTTTATTTGTTTATAAAGGAAGTATTAATTTCGTTATGCAAAAATAGTCAGAAACAAATGCTGAACAATGTTTGTTGCTTTATGTGCAAAATGTTTATTATTATTATGTATTGAAACCGGCACGTGATAAGATGAACTTAAAAAAATCATGCTTAAAGATTATTTTAAGAAACATAATACATCAGTCAATTAAGATACACTTTTTAAACAAATTGCATTTAAGTAAATTTTTTACCTATGCGACGAAAATTGAAAATGTACGATGGTCAGAAGATAGCAGTAGCGAAAATTTCAAGACCGAAATTTGATCGTGAAGTGTTGCCATTCGCAAAATGACGTCAGCGTTCCGCACAGATACGTTTGTTCTTTATAATATAGATACGTAATCAGTAAAATATAATAAAGATAAGTTATTATGATGTGGTTATCAATTGAAGCTCTTATGCTTCTTATTCCGGAATGAAAAACAGCAATTTTTATCTTCTCAAAATTTGCATACGCACTTCTCATATCCATCATTTTGTTTCATCATTTAAAAATAATTTTAACTCAAAACTTGAAGTCACCATTGTCAGCAACATCTTTTATGTGAATAGACGCACTCTTTACTTGAGATTCTAATCTCAATTCCGGAGAGTAAATATTTCCGTAATTTATGTTTTTTAGACGAATTTGTGTTAAAATGTGTTATCCAATGTGTAAATAGTATTATCCAATAAAATGATCGTTTTCTTTTAATTATGACTTCATTTTCACTTAAATAAGCATTTCGCCTAGTGTCTGAAACTTAGTACACATGCTGAAGGCAAAACAATATAGAAAATTTATGAGGAAAAATGAGTGTTTTCAAAAGCAGTATGTCATTTTCCGTTATTATTCCCCTAATATACTATTATGCTCCTAATGGGATTTTGCACCACTAAACCCTATACAACAATTTGTATCAACAATTTTGAATTTTTATCAGAAAATGGCATGAATAATGATAAAAATACCTCTTTTTTTTTTTCTCTCGTCTGCAATAATGAAAGCTATCTAATTTTCATCATTCTGAAGAATTTTCATAAAATGCTTTTAAAATTAAATTATAAAAGTAGGGATATTTATATGTATAAAAAAAAGATACTGCGATCACATCTACAAATGAACAGTTTTCAGTTGAAAAAAAAATATTCGTAAAATTAGTTCAGCAGAATGATTAGGGCAGATGACTAAAAAACACACTTGTGTTTTAAATATATAGATTATATAAAATTGTGAAGAATTAAATTAAGCAAATTATGTTATTTTGATAAAATTATAGTAGAATGTCCTAAAGAATAGCATTAAAGTTTTATTATTCGAGAGAATTTTGGACAACTTCAAGAACATGATATTATTTTAAATCTCGAGTTATTTGTTTGCATGTCTAACTCGGTGAAGCAAATCCATCCAGGCGAGAATCATCAATTTCTGTAATATAAATCTCTAAATTTTTGTAAAACATTGCCTTTTATCAGTAAGTGATTTCGATTACATCATTTTCAAAAGTGGAGTATTTTCACCTGTGAAGAATTTGAACTCAGCTGGTCTGTGAAAATGACGAACTTCTACAAAACATAATTCAGTTTTAAGAATTAAAATACACGCTGTTTTATAAAATTACTTCATTTGCATCCTCTAAAGCAATCACTTTTACAATCCAATCTTAAACTTCGTCTATAGAAAAGTATGCATATGACATCATTATCGCGTAATAACAGACAATATTCTTGACATAGCCCGTATTTTAATTTCAACTTTTTTTTTCAGGTTTTATGAGAAAATATCAACAAAAAGATACAAGTCTCCTATTTTCGACTATTTTCCGTTAACTTTCAATGACTTTCAATAGGAATGGGATACTTTTGTTTCCACAATTGGAAAAATGGTATTAAAAACTACAAAAAAATTAATGTCTCAAAAATAAATTGAGATAGAGCTTTCAAACAAATTGCATTTAAAACAGCATTTTTTAGGTGCGTTCGTAATTATATAAATACGTAGCACCCATAGTCGTCGTTCAGTCCGTCTGTCCGTCCGTTCGCATATAACAGAGCAAAAACTACCCAACCGAATGGTCTGAAATTTTAAATATACGATTTTTGCAAAATTTTGTCGAGCCATTTCAAATTTTATGAAAATCGGATATATAGTTTAATTACAGGGACAGTCAAAAGTTTTTCTTTACATTACGGCCAATGGGGAAAATTATTGCAAGTTCATTTTAATGATGTTACAGCCTTCCGAATGGTCTGAAATTTTAAATATATCATTGTTGCAGAATTTTGTCGAGCTATTTCAAATTTTATGAAAATCGGATGTATAGTTTAATTACAGGGACAATCAAAAGTTTTTCTTTACATTACGGGCAGTAGGAAAAATTATTCCAAGTGCATTTTAATGATGTTACAGCCTTTCGAGAGGTCTGAAATTTTAAATATATGATTGTTGCAAAATTTTGTCGAGCCATTTCAAATTTTATGAAAATCGGATGTATAGCTTAATTACAGGGATAGTCAAAATTTTTCCGTTTCATTACAGGGAATGGGAAAAAAATTATTACAGTGCATTTTAATGATGTTACAGACTATGCACTTACGAAGTGCGAAAAAATATACATTCAGTACAATATGGGGTGCAAAAAATAATTATAAAACTAGCTATAGTACTAACGCACCACATTTGCCACGTTTGACGAGCAATTTTCAACTTGTTTCCTTATACGACGGTGTAAAAATTTAAAATGTGCGATGTTTAGAAGTTTAAAAATTTCTAGTAGTGAAAATTGTAAAACCGAAATTTTATTTCAAATTTCAAAGTGTTGCCATTCGCACAATAACGTATGTGTTACGCACAGATATGTTTGTCCTTTATAATATAGATAGATTATATAAAATAAGGAAAAATTAAATTAAGCAAATTATGTTATTTTGATAAAATTATGGTATAATGTCCTAAAGAATAGCATTAAAATTTTATTATTCGAGAGAATTTTGAACGAAAACTTCAGGAACATGATATTATTTTAAACCACGAATTATTTATAACTCGGCGAAGCCAAATCCATCCAGGCGAGAATCATCAATTTCTGTAATATAAATTGCTGTTATTTGCATGTCACCTCTCTTCTATAAAGACACTCTAAATTTTTGTAAAACATTGCGTTTTATCAGTGTGTGATTTCGATTACATTATTTTCAAAAGTGAACCATTTTCACCTGTAAAGAATTTCAAAGCAGCTGGGCTGTGAAAATGACGCACTTCTACAAAACATAATTCAGGTTTAAGAATTAAAATACACGCTTTTTTTATAAAATGACATCATTTGAATCCGCTAAAGCAACCCACTTTTACAATCCACTCTTAAACTTCATCCTTAGAAAAGTATGCATATGACGTCATTATCATGGAATAACAGACAATATTCTTGACATAGCCTCTATTTTAATTTCAACTTTTTTTTCAGGTTTTATGAAAAATGGCAACAAAAAGATAGAGTATCTCCTATTTTCGACTATTTTCCGTTTACTTTCAATGACTTTCAATAGAAATGGGGTACATTTGTTGCCACGATAAGAACAATGGTATTAAAAACTGCAAAAAAATTAATATCTCAAAAATAAATTGAGATACAGCTTTCAAACAAATTGTATTTAATAGAGAGATTTAATAGAGCATTTTTTTCCTTATACGACGGTGTAAAAATTTTAAATGTGCGATGTTTAGAAGTTTAAAAATTTGTAGTAGTTAAAATTGAAAAACCAAAATTTCAATTCAAATTTCGAAGTGTTGCCATTCGCAAAATGACGTATGCGTTACGCACAGACATGTTTGTCCTTTATAATATAGATAGACAGCACTTCGGATACAGTACACTGTTAAAAATCTGAACCAAACTGTCCCGTCATTCGGCCGTTTTTAAATGTAAAGGTTGCTTGACCATATTATGAAGTGTATTTGACCATATTTTTGACAATATTATTGTCAGAATAAAGTTAAATTACAGTTATAAAATCGTTTTCTTTAAAAACTGTCGAATGAATGGACAGTTTGCTGTAGATTTTTAACAGTGCACTGTATCCGAAAACTTCTGTGTGTCCCTGCAAATGAAAGATAAATACAATGCCCATCAAATTCTGCAACAAGTATTTGGTAGTAAACCTCCATAAAGTGCACCAATTTCATTATATTTGAAATAGTGTAACCTGTAACGTAATTAAAATACACTGCAAACAGACTAAACCATTATGTAACGGAATTCATTTGTGTGACTCTATAATAATAAATGCTTTGTGCCTCATATTCTACAGAAAGAATTTTTTAGTATACTTCATAATGGTCTTCCAATTTCCTTATGTTTGAAATGGTGTATCATCATTAAAATGCACTTGAAAGATTTTTTCCCGTTGACCGTAATGTAACGGAGTACTTTTGACTGTACCTGTAAACGAACTATTAATGCAACGCTCTTAATTTTCAATAGATATCGTGTTAATGTAAATCTCAATAACATGTAAAGTTACAGGGTGATCCGAGTATATTTACGAGAATTAGAGAAAGGACAGGCGGTCACGCAAATCGAAAACATAAGCATTTTTCAACTACACTGGTGAAAACAATTAAATGGACAAATGGTTTTTTTGGAATTAAAAAAAAACTAACAAAGCAAATAAAACCAAACTTGGCAAAAATATCATTAGATATAAGACCGATGTATGGGAAAACAAAAATGGGCACAACCTGCACCCTAAATAAGGTAACTGGTCACGTGTCAAGCACAGCAGCTGACCGACACCCTGTCAGTCAGAGAAAAACATGTCTAATAGAGTGTATGATCGTCTGTAACAACTACACAACTCTCGCATCGGTGTTTCATACTGCTTACCAGGGTCCTTATCAATCTCTGTGGCAACTGCACCCACTCTTGCACCAAGGGACCCTTGAGCTAATCGATAGTCGTTGGAGCTGGTCTTCGAGCTGCAATTGATCGTCCAAGGGCGTCCCATATGTGTTCGATGGGATTAAGGTCAGGGGACATCGCAGGTCACTCCATTCGTTGAACATCCTACGATTTGGGGTATTCGTCCACCAACTGATCCCTATGTGGACGGGCGTTATCGTCCATAAAGACCAAATTTGGTCCATATGCTCCGCGGAAAAGTCTCAAAGAGGGTGCAAGGATCTCGTCCCTGTACCGCTGACCTGTCAGAGTACCTCTATCAAACACATTATGGTCGGTACGCCCGTTTGCCTTGATGCCTGCTAGACCATCAGACCACCTCCAGCATAGTGATCACTTTCGACAATGTTAGCGGGCCGATATCGACTCTCGGGTTCTTTCCAGATGAGAACACGTCTCGAGTCGCTGCCCAGACTGAATCTCGACTCATCACTGTACAGAATCCGCCCCAAACTATCCTCTGTCCAAAACAGGTGTTCTCGGCACCATGCTAGACGGAACTTTTTGTGGTTCACAGTCAAAGGGATGCAGACTACAGGGCACCTGGCATACAGGCCACCTGCATTAAGTCTCTGGGTGACTGTTTTCCGTGAAATGGATATTCCTGTAGCATTATACAGGTGACGAGACAGTAGTGTCGCTGTTGCGGACCTACCCCTTTTGGTTAAAAGTCTCAAATAATGGTCTTCAGCCGGCGTTGTTGCCCTTTTTAGGCCTTGACCAGATCGGGGGATCACTGTTTCGGTCTCTGTGAACTGTTTCCACAGAGCAGACACCAAATTTCACGGAACAACGAGGTCCTTACAACAGGTAGCCTGTGATTAGCCGTCCTCGAGTCTTACAACAATCTGCCATCTTGTGGCATCATCTAGACGATGTCGACTATCCATACTAACGATGGGTAAACAAAGAAATTCAAAAAGCAAGGATTGGGTTATGCTACGATGCTTCAAAACGTTCTTCCGCTACAAGCTTCGGCTGTCAAATGAGGCACCTCTGCACAAACGCGATCACAGCGCCACTGCCTTATTAACACACATACCACTGCGTGGCAGGTGTGTCCACGACGAGCTTAACTATTATCTGATACCTTATTTGCGTATAGGGATATTTTATGTTGTTTTTGTTTTTTTTAAAAACCGTTTGTCCCTTTAATTGTTTTCACCAGTGTATGTTGGAAAATGTTAAACACCAACTGTGTTGGAAAGTGTTAAAAATAAACCTTAATTATAGATGCGAAAGCGTGTTTCGAATTTTGTACAAAATGGTATCAAAACGGCCTTTGTAACTTTGCTACATTGTATATAGGTATCGTAAACAAATAATTTAAGGTATTTTATTTTCCATTTAAAAATGTAGTTCTTAAATAAATTCAAAATTTTATCATTTCCATACCGAATCAATAGACTTTTACCGGTAAAAATAGCCTCGCCTTTTTTTTTTTTTTTTTTTCCCGAATCAATAGACTTTTACCGGTAAAAATAGCCTCGCCTTTTTTTTTTTTTTTTTTAATAGATGCACGTCTTTAAAAACCCCAAATAATAAAATTTGTACAATAATGTATGAATTTTCATTTGACATTTACACGGGAAAAAGGAAAGTGAAACGAAAAATGACAAGAATGAAATTACAACGTACAAAAAGAAGATGATTATAATATTACTAGCCACCCTTGGCGACCAGTTTGGTCTCCCTTAAATGTAATGCTAAGCATTGTATCATGTTACTTTTATTCATAATTTGATTTACTTGTTCAATCGTTCTCCAAATGGGAAGATTCTGACACAGAAACCAAAAACTCGGTATATTTATATTAGCCGGACGCAGGGGATAAATCGCCAAACATTGTTCCTGTCGCATTTTTTCGTATTTTATTAATTTCATTTAAAATATAATCCTTTCACTCATTTTAGTTAAAATACACAACTTCAATTTAAAATTAAAACATTTAAAATTCATGACTTTTACTTATTTCTTTAAAAAAAAAAAAACAAAGAAAAGAAAAAGAAACATAATAAATGATACCATAAACCATGACAATTTAAACAGGGATTTAAAGGATATTCTCAGTATACTATACCAAATTTTTGGCATGATGTATGATAACGTATCATAGTTACACCTGTAACGATACGTTATCACGCGTCATTCCAAAAATTTGCTATAGAATACTGAGAATAACCTTAGCACCCCCACTTCTGTAGAGCTTTGGAACAGTCCGACAGCATAGCCCCTTTTTCATTTGAAGTTTGGATCATTCTATCTGGTGGAAAGGGACTCTGAATTTTATTGTTTTTAACCCTGATGATGAGCATCATATGCTCGAAAGTACTAGGTTTTTAAATGTATTGTATCGTAAATAAAAAACACCTTTAAGTAATTTGAATACTGTTTGTGTTTAGAAATTTTTAAACTCATTCATTTACTTTTAAGATATTCCATATCTTGAATATAAAGTGGCTTTTTCTTTTCACGTGCCGTGCGTGATAATGAAACAGAAATATCAAAAACAGTACATTTATTTTCAAACTTGAATGTATAGTAGTACATGCAGAAGTGGCATACACGAAATGCAGCTTGATGTAATTACTGTTGAGACCTGTTGAGAAACTTTTATTTTGTACTTCCACAAAACAATATGTTTATTTACATAAAAATGAGTTCAGCTAAACATATTACGAACCCACATTAATACAAATGATTTAATTAAAGAAAAGAACGTAAATTAAGATCTAAGTTATACAGAATAATACTAAATATAACTTGATATCACAAATGCATAGTTACTGAATTGTCGGAATAAATTTTTATTCTCGCAAAGAAAGTAGTTTATTCCTACTAAATTGAGTTATATAAAAAGCATTACGTGTATGTATATATATCAGCAGAAATTAATTAAACTTCAGAAAATGATGTTATTCGTAATGAAAGATAAACTTACAGAAATGTATTCTATATATAACTCGACATCACAAATCAATAGATCTAGAGTTGTCAGGATCTATTTCTATACTTGCACAAAACAATATGTTTATTGATACTAAAGTGAGTTAAGCTAAAAATATTACAGTGATAGACATTTTCGAAATTTCTCTGAATGCACTTCCCATTCGGAGTGAATTTTAAATCGTTTTTTGTTGTTCTAGACGAGACTTCCTTTTATGTCATTTATCTGTTTTAAACTATGCTCTTCTCCTGAGAGGACGTTTACATTTATTTTCTTCCAGACGCGAAAGATTTACTGTTACTTCAAGAAAAATCGTTTCTGTGTCTCTAAGCGTATTTTTTCATCAATATATTAAAAACCTTTAGTGCAGAAAGAAAAAAAACTTTTATATATAAAATAACATATTTTGAGAGGGGATTTTGATGCAGTGTATTTTGAAACACATATTGTTGAAACAGATTGCTTTTAGGATTCCTGATTTTTAAGTGCCAGCTTACCTGATGTCTTCCGGAATTTGAGTATGAAATAAATAAAAAAGGTTACTTTTATAATATTATAAGACGAAACGCAGTTTTTCACCTTGATTCAACATAAAATATATAATGTGAACATTAAAAAGGTGCACAATCTTACTTAAAAAGTGACTAATGTAATGAAAAAGATTAAAATTATACATTTTATTTAAAACTTCTTAGTACTTTCAAGCCCTCCAGGCTCATCATCGGAGAATATCTTAATAACTAAATGTTGTTTATTTATACAAATACGCCACAAATTATAATATTTATTGTTATTATTATTATTATTGATTATTATTTGTAATATTAATAATCAAATAGAAAATTTTCAAAACAAAGTGACTTATTTGTATGAATAAACAACATTTAGTTATTAAGATATTCTCTGATGATGAGCCTGGAAGGCTTGAAAGTACCAAGAAGTTTTAAATAAAATGTATATTTTAAACTTGTAACATCTTTTTCATTACATTAGTCACCTTTTAAGTAAGATTGTGGACCTTTTTAATGTTCACATTATATATTTTAGGTTACTTTTATGTTAGCTGGGCACAAATCTCGCCAATAGCAGCTTTTATTTTTCGTGTGTATAAATTAGAAACAATGCTTTGAAGTTGAAATAAAATGCTTTGGTTAATTGTATATTATTATTTATAATAATAATAATTATTATTATTATTATTTATTTATTTATTTTAAAGGAATTGATGAAAGGCATGGATTTTAAATGTATGCACTATATGCATTTTAAATGAAAGTTTTGCATTTTAAATGAAATTTGTTACTGTTTAAATTTTTAATAAAATTATTGCAATATGAATGAGAGCAATGGGAACAATATTTAAAGATTTAACACCTGTGACTACATAACATAAAATTACATAAAAAGAATGCGTTAGATTACACAGACATTTTCCAACAAATGCACAGTGGGACGTTTTGACGATCTAGGTGGACAAAATTATTTCTTTGAAGTTTAATTAGTTTTTGCTGATTTTTCGAATGTATCCCTAATAAAATAGCTCAAATAGTGAGAAATAATTGTTTTATTTAATAATAATGTTTCAAAATAAAAATATAACTAATTACAAAGAATGCGTTAAACGTACTTATTTTACTTTTAAGTAAAAAACAATTTAATTCACACATATAAGTTAACATTCACTTTTTATTTTATTTTTGCCTACTCAGATTTGCTCTAGAAATTTGTGTAGTTATCCTGAAAAATAAAATTTTAAAAATAAAATCATATTTAAAAAAAAACTTTAATGTTTTGTGTTACCCTGTAAAACATATAAATGCTAAGTAAATTATGTTTGGTTGAATAAAAGCTGTTGTTTGAATAAATAACCTATATAAATTGTATTCAATTTGAAATAAAATTTCTACATATAGACGGTAATGTATCCGAATTTTTTATGTGTCCCTGTAAATGAAATATAACTGCTACGCACTTTGTTTTCAATTTAAAAACTGCTATTGTGTATCTCAATAACCTATAGTAATTTTGTTGAAATTTAATTAAATAATTTGTTGAAATTTAATTAATTTCAAATTTTTGTTAAAATTTGTACTTTTTAGCAACAATTTTTCCGCGATCGTGTGGCTCTGTGAAAAATGCATAATTCATACGTTCGTCAAATTATAATTTAATAGAATTGTCAAAAGACACATGTAGGCAAAGTTTTAGCCCAATTGGATAACTGAAAATGGTTTAAAATTGTCTTGCACGATTTTAACTAGTTTTTATGTGACCCTGTAAAAAAAGCGTAACTGCTACATTCCATAAATTATAATAATATTGCATTGTCATCAGAATTACATATCCTGAGCAAAGTTTCAGCTCAATCAGATAATTGAAATTGGTTTAAAATTAACTTGCAAGTTTTAATCTAATTTTTTGTGAATCCGTGTAAAACAGTATCCTAAGCAAATTTCTACGTTCTTTAAATCATAATAATATTGTATTGCCATTCAAATTACACATGTATCCATTGTTTCGTCTCAATAGGATAATTAAAAGTGATTTAAATTTTGACTTGCAAGATTTGAACTAAACATACATACATGCACTGGAAGTTAATATGATGCTTGTTTATTAATAAAAACTTACTGATCTGCAGCTATCTGCAGGAGTTTGTTTAATTTTTCAATACTTTAGGAATGGCACTTTGATTTTTAAAAAAGGCCTATTGCTGAATAATGCTGAATAATTTGTTAAAGATCAAGATGAAATTTGTAAACAACATCAAGGATCATCCAGAATTTCAGAGCGGTAAAGCGGGTTTAATATCGCTTTTTTTCAAACAAAAGTGGGTTACATCTGACCTTGACAAAGCTGTGACATTAGATCAGCAAACTTGTGCTTTCAAATAAAGCAGACTAGTCACGACGTGCTTTCAGACTTAGAGGAAGCTAGTGCAACTTTTGAAACTCCCTCAAACCAACTACGCAAATGGCTACTTTATGGTCACAATTAATCGACACCTTTGATTTTTTACGTCAAAACTAGTACGGATCTCGAAAATACAGACATTCAGCTACCAGTACAAGCGGTTTTGTCAAATTCCGAGATAATCGGAAAAATGGATTTTGTCCACCTAGACTAGATCATCCAAACATCCCACTGTGGGATGTTTGAATTTAATTTCCTGGCAGACGCCAAAGATTTAGTGATACTATAGGATAAACTGTTTTTCGTTTCTAAGTGCATTTTTTCATCCAGTGCTACTATAGGATAAACCGTTTTGCGATTCTAAGTGCATTTTTTCATCCATACATTAAAAACCTTCAGTGTATAAAGAAAAAGCTTTTATATTGAATATCAAACAAATAAGGAAAGAGAAACAATGCGTTATATATAGATTTTTAAACGCTTAAAAACAGACGTATATTTATTTATATTGCAGAGGTGAAAGATCCTACTCTAGTTTAGTATCAATGCATTAAAAATCTTTAATGCAGAGAGAAATACTTTTATTTAACTTATTTTGAGAAAGGCTTACGATGCTGTGTAATTTGAATGACATATTCATACCTGCAAAACTCCCGGAAGCTTTCAAATCAACTAAAACCAGAAGTTTTGAAAAATAAAAATATAGTTAAAAATAACAATATAAAAATTGTAAAAACATATTTTACTAAGTATTTTTTAAAGCTTAAATTATGACAAGAAATAAAAAACCCCAAAATACTGGCAGCTATGCATATTGTTGAGACCGATTATTTTCATTTTTAAGGGTCAGCATACCTGATTTTAAAATAACATATTTTGAGAGAGGTTATTGATGCAGGTTTGGATTTTGATGATTTCTGATTTTATAGGTCATGATTACCTGATGCATTCCGGAATTTGAGTATGAAATAAATAAAAAGAATGCGTTAAACATGGATTGTAGACAGACACTTTGCAACAGACGTTGTTTGAATTTTATTTTCGTGCAGACGCCTAATATTTTACTACTCTTTTAGGATAAAACATTCTTGCATTTCTAAGCGTTTTTTTTTCATCAATATGTTAACAACTTTTAGTACTGAAAGAAAGAAAAAAAAAATTAGTATAAAATAACATATTTTGAGAGAGGATTTTGAGGATGCAGTGTATTATGAAACAGTATTGTTGAAACAGATTGCTTGCAGAATTCCAGACTTTTAAGGGCCAGGTTATCTGTTGTATTCCGGAATTTGAGTATGAAATAAAAATGAATTTGTTAAACATAGATTATACAGACACTTTCCAACGGACGTTTGAATTTTATTTTAAGTAACATGCCGAATGAAAGAAAAAGATTCTATATAGAAAAAATTAAATTTAAAAAATCAAAACACCCGACTGCGTAAAAAGAGAACTATTTAATTATTTCATCAATGTGAAACTATTTTTTATATTACTTACCTATTTTTTTATTTACTTGTATTGATGCCTTTTAAGTTGTGTTTACGTGTTAGTTCTTATCTATAAACACTGTTTTGATCAAGACTATAGATATCTATGATGGTTAGAGTTGCAATAAAGCTAGATATCCTACCTACACAACTTCCATTTTGTGTGATATTTAAACGAAGCTTCTGACTGTAAAATAGTCAATGAAACATCGTCTTCATTTTTAAAGACCTATCCAATGATATGCCACTCTATATGGTGCGTAAAAAATTGTTTTCGTGCTTACCGCCATTTTGTATTTTACGACCACCGTTTTAAATTTATAAAAACAAAACCTAGCCTAAAACCATCGGACGGTTAAGACAAATCGATAGAGACTTCATTCATTAAAATCCATCCAGCCGTTGGGATGTTCCGAGGGTATAAAGAAATCCACATACCCAGATACGCGTAAAACACATAACCCTTCTTGGCAGTCGGGTAAAAATGACATATTTTAAGATGGGCTGTCGATGTACGTACTTTGAAAGGTATTTTGTTGAAACTGATTGATTTTAGCATTGCTAATTCTCGGAGCAGACTCTTTTTTGGTCACCACTAATTTATTTTTATTATTATTATTAATTTCGTGCTAGGTTACTACAACAACTGAAAGAAAAAGCTCCCCACGAAGTGAGTTTCTAAGACATTTGCAAGATAAATTTAAAACGGGAATTTCCGTAAGGAAATAGTGGTGGTTAAAATTTTTATTTAGTTTCTTTTAAAAGAGACCGTTCCGAGGTCTACTGATATATTCTGAAATTTAAATACAGGGTGACCATAAAAGTATGACCCGATTATATTATTTTAATAGTATCAGCTGTAAGCGTTGTAGAGTGTTGGTTCAAGGTCACAAATAAAGAATAACTCAAACAGATTTAGATAAGCGCATGCGCGAGTATTGCTTTGCTATTTACTCGCTTGCAGTACCACATACACAAAATGACGATTTCTGAGCGTAAAGCGTTTTGTGTTATGCAATATTTGCTAAGATTTGACCATTAATTTTGCTTGGGCATGGAACCCAATTACAGAAAATTCCCCGGGTTTTTTTTTTCTTTTTTTACGCTAGGTAGAAAGCACGGGCTAGTAAATTTATTTTAAAATATGTAATTTTTGCTTTGTTTCTTTTGTAAGATATGGCAACGAAAAAGAAAAAAAAAGCGTTAATTAAACTATCTATTCAGGATTTCTAAATTGTTTTTCAACACACAATCATAGTTGAATTAGTAATAAACTATTAAATAATAAAAGCGTATTGAAAAAAATATTAGACTCTTATTTTACTCCTATTTCATTCTCTTCTATTTCGCTTTTAAAATACAGGGTGGTCCAAAAGTTCCGGACATATTTTAAAATTTAATATAAAAGCAAGTAACTGTCGTACCGGAGTGCGATTGGACTAAAATGCTTCTAACGATAAAAAGTTTTCTTGGAGCAAATTAAAATAAAAAAATTAACTTTCCGATAGATGGCGCTGTACCTTAAAATCTCTGTAAGAACCATAAAAACACACAAGACAACCAGATCGCTTATTTTGTCACAAGCAGTTACAGAGCATTTATTTTGCTCGAGCTACAAAGGGCCCACACACAATAAAATATGGTAACGGATTGCACAAAATGAATTTTCTGTAACTGCTTGTGACAAAATAAGTGATCTGTAACTGAAAGTTTTGACTTTTTGATGCTTCTTTTAGATAATTTAAGGTACAGTGCTGTCTAGGGGTGAAATTTGGAACTAATTTTTTTCATTCGTTCCAAGAAAACTTTTCGTCGTGAGAATGCATTTTTGACCAAACAGCCCACCCGTACGACAATTTCTTGATTTTATATTAAATTTTAAAATGTGTCAGGGACTTTTGGAATAACCTGTATTTCATAGTTGCGGTTTCACGTTATATTGAACTTTTTTGGGTGAGCGTGGGTTGGTGCATAATTAAATCCACTGTTGTTGTAAATGTATACTAATAAAAGAAAGTTTCGCTCTGTGTGTATATGTGTTTGTGTGTGTGTGTGTGTGTCTGTTCGTGATGGCTAGCAACATCTACGGCACGTACGAATCTCAAAAGTTTAGTGAGGATAGTCGAAGACCTCTCCTGGTGCACCTGAGTTTCAGAATTTTAAATTTATAATAATTAGTTGAGAAATTAATTAAAAACGTCAAATTAAAAGAATGGAAAAATATTCATAATTCAACAAAAGCATAGATTTTTATCAACCACAGAATATTTCTTCGAAATCTGGAAGAGAGTGGGAGGGGTTCATAGAATTACTGCGCTGCTTGAGCGATAAATGTACAGGGACATTTTGCATTACTATATGATTTCAGACTCTTCCAAACTGCTACCTATGAGGTTCTTTTGCTGAATCGGTTCGAAATTTCCCGAGTTGAAAGACCGTTTTTAGTTGATAATCGAAATATTTGTCGATAGTCAAAATCCTTTGTCTTCCAGATCGGCTTATTTTATTTGAATCCTTTTTTCTAATTATTTCATTGTGAATGGCAGTTTTAGAAAGCCTGATTAACCGAGCTATTTCTCTTTTTTCCTTCTCTTCCAAATTTTTCTTACTTCGGTCGCAGACAACTCTTTAGCCCGCTGCATCTTCAAATATATCGCAAATAACACTATCTAAACCTGCAACTTTGCTTCTCGAAAATACTTTCACGATATACAAATGCGTACGTTTTATAATGATGCTGATGTGACGTATAGTATGCTAATTTCCTCCGGTGGTCTTATAATTTCTTAACAGTTACCTTATTTACGTTTTTTAAAAAAAATAGAAGATTTTAATAAAATGTAACTTAAATTTTAATGAAGCAATTTTAACAGAAAACGTTCTACGATCAATTTTAAATACACACGCTAAAAATTAAAATTTGCATATTGTGTCTTCTTCTTTAGAAGTGCACCAATTCGTTAGTGGTCTTATAATTTCTTGAGGCACTGTAATTCTAATACACCAGGAAGAGGGTTAAAAATAAACTACAAAATTTCATCTTTGCATATCAAAACCAAGTTGAATTAAATAAAAGAGTTCAAAAATGCGATTTTTATAAAGGTGGGGATGGGGGGTGGAGTATAATGAAATTCGATGCTCTTAAAAGGAAGAACGGTGAATAACTAACATCTGTGATTGTCACCATTTTCCTCCTTTCCACTTCAATCTCCCCCCCCCCCCCCCCACGAAAAAAAGTTTTAGATTATAAATTTAAGATAAAAATTTTCAAAAAACATGAATTTAAAAAATTAATTTTAAAGACAGAGCAGGTTAAACATATTTTAAAATACTGAATAATAATGGCTAAATTAAACCATCCTGAATATTAAAATATGCATTTCATTACCTTGTAAAAAATTTTGCTTCAAGGAGAATCCGATTTTAAAATCCTTATAGAGAAATAAAAAGAATTTCGCCGCAGCGTTTACTGATCGTTATAATTGCTTTCATTATGCTAGTTAAATAAAAATTACTTTGATTACGCAATAGTCAGGGGTTGAAATGAGTCCGTAATAAAATTTGATAACATGCAAATAAAAAAAAAAAAAAAAAAAAAAAAAAAATAGACAAGAAAGTAAAATCATGCACCAAAGCATAGATTATGATGAAACCCTTTCCAACACTCACAGAATACTTTCACACAACTTTGCCGTTTAGAAAATGTAAATAAAGCAAACATTTTAGGAAACGTATAACACATTTGTAAATTAGGTATAAACAATGCACCAAAGCATAGATTATGATGAAACCCTTTCCAACACTCACAGAAAACTTTCACATAACATTGCCGTTTAAAAAATGTAAATAAAGCAAACATTTTAGGAAACGTATAACACATTTGTAAATTAGGTATAAACAATGCACCAAAGCATAGATTATGATGAAACCCTTTCCAACACTCACAGAAAACTTTCACATAACTTTGCCGTTTAGAAAATGTAAATAAAGCAAACATTTTAGGAAACATATAACACATTTGTAAATTAGGTATAAACAATGCACCAAAGCATAGATTAGGATGAAACCCTTTCCAACACTCACAAAAAATTTTCACATAACATTGCCGTTTAGAAAATGTAAATAAAATATTTAAGCAAACATTTTAGGGAACGCATAACACATTTGTAAATTAGGTATAAATAATTACTGTCCACAGCGCAGCGGGAAAAGTACTCTTATTCCTTTGTGCAGCTCTACATATATGATCTATAGGCTTGTATATATACTAGACGGTATGCTATAATTTAGCATGGTAGCGAAACGCATAATACAGTTGAAAATTCCCCTTCAGCAATGTCTATCAACTAGCGGAAATGTATTTGAATTCTTTTTTACAGCCCTGTACATTAGCAAGAAATTTTTATACACGCTACACGTTAAGATGAAATTTTATTCAAAGAAAAACACGCTTAAAATTACTAAAATCGCACTTTCAGAAATTATCATCCGTAGCTATGCATGTATCCCGTTATTTGCATAGCCTTGAATAATAGTATATTTACAAACATATTTTCCTAAATATAGATGAGCTTAAAAGTACATAAACCAATTTTTTAAATACTTTAAGCAATTCACGCTCATTCTCAACAATTCTTACTAATTCTTTTGCGTAGCTATGATCAGTAGAATTTATACACATTATGTAGTATGCTAAAATTTAGTTAAACTTAAAAACGAATACCATACTTGATAATGCACTTTAAGCAATCATCCTTAATAGACAACACTTCGAGTACAGTGTTGTATTCGAAATCTTTTATGTGTCCCTGTAAATTAAATTAAATGGGATCATATTTTACTGTCAGCATCTTGTAAAAATCCTCAGTAACGTATATCAATTTAATCATAGTTGAAATAGTGCAATAATTTTAAATTACGCTGTGAGCAGATTTTCTCTGTAGTTTATTATAATAATACTGAACTCTTTTGTGTGACCCTGTAAATGAATGATAAATGCTTTCCAACCCTTACAGAAAACATTTTTTAATGCACCTCATAAATTCATATGAATTTCCTTATGCTTGCAACAGAGAAACATCAATAAATTCACCACAAACGATTTTATTTTATAGACCATAATATAACGTAATGCTTTTGAGTTCACTTGTACGCGTACTGTAAGTGCCAGACATAACATATTCTATAGAAAGAATCTTCATATGCATCTCAATAAGGCGTATAAATTTCATTATGTTTAAAATAGTGTTACATGAATAAAATACACCGCAAATGAATTTCCCCCCAGTAGACCATAATGTAAAGGAATACTTTTGAAGACCCGTGAAAATGAAGTATAAATGCTACACATTTCATTTTCAATACCAAACATGCCATGGTAAATTTGAATAATCAATCGTCTATCAAATACATGGCAATCCAAGTATATTTACGTAAGTTAAAGCACGGACAGACAAGACAAACACACACAATTCATAAACATTTTCCTTAAAATGAGGTTTGCATAATTCCCCCAAAAATATCTAATATATAAAAATGAAAATTTGGCTGTCTGTCTAATTCTATACAAATCCACAGTTTGGAAGCCAGAATTGTGAAATGTTACGTAAATGTGTATTAAACACGCCGAGGCAACTAAAGTAATCCGGAATCGATATAATTTGTAGTCAATTTTTAATTCCTAAAAAAACACCAAATTAACAGCAATTTCCTATCAAATTTAAACGTTTTTCGTTATAGTAGTTCCCAACAATTAAAAATCCGCAATAACATTTTTACCACAGCAATTACTTTTCTATTGCAAGATTTCACGCGAAAATTTAATAAAAATGAATATTATGTCATAACTTTTCTATTGCAAGATTTCCACGTGAAAAATGAAAATGAAGTAAATAATTTGACGATTTTTTTTAAAGTAAATATTACGTCAGATTGTTAATATAATGGACGTCAGCAGTTGAATATATAACGTTATATGAGATTGAAAAAACGCATTGAAACATGATAAAGACATCCGATTATGTTAATATGGGCATATTTCAACATTTTGAAGTTATCCGAATTTATTTTCGCCATTTTGAAATCTATTCCAAACAGATACATGTGTGTAGAGGTCCCTAGAGCTCATTCTTAGTGAAGAACTGAAATAAAGATGACTTTACTGCTTTTTTTCATTGCTTGTTTTATGCTGTATGTTTCATTTTGAAATTGCTGTTTCAAAACAAACATTCTTAAAATTCCGGGTAACGCCGGGAACTTTAGCTAGTTATTTAATAAAATATTGCGATTTGATTAAGAAAGATATTTTGTCACATTATATACCTCACAGTTAATTCTTCATATTATTTGCAAATATATTACTAGCAATCTAACATGAAGGAAAAACCATTATCACCATAGATTATGAAATACTTTTGAAAAGTAACATTATATTACTCAGAAAACTCGAAGAAATGGAAAAATAATTTTGCTCCTAAGAAAGAGATTGTATTGGCGAATAAGACCCACTCAATAGGGTAACTTTAGGATAGATGGCCGTAGAGGAGAGATGGCCAGTCTAAATATTTACAAAACTTTATCATAGATTGCAACATAAATTTGTTCATATGAAATAGTTCAACGAGTTTATTTATTGGGATGTGCAATTGTGTTTTTCGATTATAAAAATTAAGTGTAATTTGATTGTTTATTTAATTTAGTGGTTGAATATATTTTTTTTTTTGACTTAGGGTTCTGGATGTTTTGCAGTACGTACGTTATATATATATTTTTGCTATATGGGCTTTTAAGGCATGCATATAATCTAAATTTTAATTCTAAGTCTAAAACAAAGACGAACAATGGACGAACAAAGACGAACCATCTATCCTAGAGTAATCCTATATTTAATCTCCTTTCTTCGTATTAATGCTGGGTGATTTCGGTTTTGGCCTCCATTGAGCACATATTGCTTGCAATGCAATCTGTCCCTGCAATTTGGAGCTAAAATCGCGAAATCGCAAAAACTAACAACTTACATAACCTTCCTACAAGAATTGTTTTAATAGTTGCCACCATTTGCAAGTTACTGAGATTTAAAAACAGTCAATCCATTTTAGGACACCCGCTATATATATATTAAACAAAAACCTAATTTGCAGAAAAAAGAAATCTTTTCTACATTGCTTAAGTCCGAGAAAAGGCAGATATTAAGATATTTCATTCCATTCGTTCTACATTTACTGTTAAATTTTTGTAACAAATAAGTTAAACCAATTGAATATTAAAAAATAAAAATAAAATACATACAATATGATACGTTAAACACCCTAAAACTTGATTCCGTTCAAATGAAACCGAAATAAATCTTAGACTTTTGAATATATGAATTTCTTAGGAAAACCATAATTTAATGCATCAAAAATTGTTTAATGAGATTGCTTAATAAGATGAGAGGAACATAAACTTCTGAATCTATTCAAATGATTAAGGAGTATATTACAGTAAACTGAAATACGAAGACAAGATTTAAAATGTGTAATAGCAAGGCAACACCAGATACCGGGCTTGCTCATTCCTTATCATGAGGTCACAAAAGGTGGCTGCTCGTTATCAAAGACATACAGCGATTGGTACAAAATGATGGGCGCGCCACTTTGTACCAATTGTAGGGCACCCAAATGGTCCGCCAACTGAATACCAATATTATTTTAGAAAAATTTTCTTTTTAGATTTTTCTTACAAACCTCCCCGGAATCACCTTTGAAAGTTAATTCTAGCTCAAACCTACCATAAAATTTTCTGTTAAAATTTATTTGTATTCAGTTGGGAGCCCTGCAATTGCTGATAGCGGCCAGCCACCTTTTGTGACGTAGTGATAAGGAATGAGCAAGCCCGGTATCTAGTGTAGCTCTGGTAAATGGATATATATGTCGTATGCTAATTGAGAAATCCGGCTCTTTGCAAAGAGCCTAGGTTGTTTGCAAAGAGCCGGGCTAATTGGAGAATCATCTCTCTTTTTCCAATTAGCCTGATATTTTTCAGGCTTATTGCAAACAGCCTAGACACAGTTAGGCTAATTGAAAAATGACCACTTATTTCCCAATCAGAATGCTTTTTTTAGGCTTAATTACCGATAACCCGACCCGAACCCGAAAAATAAATTACAACAGACCGTACTCCGATCCGAGCAAAACAAAATAAATTCAGTCTACAAGCAACCCGAACCGAACCTAAAAATTCCATTTAAAAAAATCGGAATCTGAACCGAACCAAATCTGAACCCGATAAAAATATTCCAATGAGCCATAACCGGTCCGAGCAAGTCAAAATAATTTCTGAGGACATACAAGCCGACCCGAACCTAAAAATTCTATTTGAAAAAAAGCCGGAATCTGAACCCGACAAAAATATTCCAATGAACCATAACCGTTCCGTTCAAGACAAAATAATTTCTGAAGACATGCGACCCAACCAGAACCTAAAAATTCAATTTGAGAAAAACTCCGAAATCTGACGCGAACCAAATCTGAACCCGACAATATTATTCCAAAGAACCATAAACGGATCCGAGCAACGCAAAATAATTTCCGTGGACATGTTACCCGACACGAACCTAAAAATTCCATTCGAAGAAAACTCGGAATCTGAACCGAACCAAATCTGAACCCGACAAAAATATTCTAATAAACCATAATCGATCCCAGCAAGACAAAATAATTTCTGAGGACATGCAACCCGACCCGAACCTAAAAATTCTAATTGAAAAAAACCCGGAATCTGAACCCGACAAAAATATTCCAATGAACCATAACCGATCCGAGCAAGACAAAATAATTTCTTAGGACATACAACCAAACCAGAACCTAAAATTTCAATTTGAAAAAACCTCTAAATCTGACTTGAACCAAATCTGAACCCGAAAAAATTATTCCAAAGAAACATAAACGGATACGAGCAACACAAATTAATTTCTGTGGACATGTTAACCGACACGAAACTAAAAATTCCATTTGAAAAAAAACTCAGAATCTGAACCGAACCAAATCTGAACCCGATAAAAATATTCCAATGAACCATAACCGAACCGAGCAAGAGAAAATAATTTCTGAGGACATGCAACCCGACCCGAACCTAAAAATTCTAATTGAAAACCCGGAATCTGAACCAGACAAAAATATTCCAATGAACCATAACCGATCCGAGGAAGAAAAAATAATTTCTGAGGACATACAACCAAACCAGAACTTAAAAATTCAATTTGAAAAAACCCCTAAATCTGACTTGAACCAAATCTGAACCCGATAAAATTATTCCAAAGAAACATGAACGGATCCGAGCAAAACAAAATAATTTCCATGGACATGTTACCCGACGTGAACCTAAAAATTCCATTTGGAAATAAATCGAAATCTGACCCGAACCAGATCTGGACCCGCTAAAAATTTTCCAATTAACCATAACCCGATCCGAGCAAAACAAAATATTTTCTGTCGACAGACAACGCAATCCGAGCAAGACAAAACTATGCCCATGGACACGCACCCCAACCGGAACCTAAAATTTCATTTGAAAAAAAAAACGACATTTGAACCCGTCAAAAATATTCCAAAGATCAATAATCCTATATGAGCAAGACAAAATAATTTCCGTGGGCGCGCACCCCGAGCCGAACTAAAAATTCCATTTGAAAAAACCCGAATCAAATCTGAACCCGACAAAAATATTCCAAAGAACCATAACCGGATCGGAGCAAGGTAAATTAATTTCCGTGGACTGGACAGGCAACACGACCAGAACCTAAAAATTCCATTTGAAGTCAACCTGCAACCCGACCCGAACCAAATTTTAACCCGACAAAAATATTCCAAAGAACCGTAACTCGATCCGAGCAACACAAAATAATTTCTGTCGACAGGCAACCTGATTCGAACCTGAAAGTCCTAGTTAAACTCAATCCGAAATTTGACCCGAATGCGGGTTATGGAAGGTTTTCGGGTTGACTTCAAATGAAACTTTTAGGTTCGAATCCGGTGTATGTCGAAGAAAATTATATTGTCTTTCTCAGATCGGGTTACGGTTCTTTGAAATATGTTTGTCGTGTTCCAATCGGGTTCGTGTCGGGTTTCAGGTTGACGTCCAGTGGAATTTTTAGATTCTGGTCGTACTGCGTGTACGCGAAAAATAATTTGCATTGCTCGGATCGGGGTATACGGCCTGATGTATTTTAATTTCGGGTTCTGGTCAGGTTTCGGGTTAACTTCAAGTAGAACTTTCAGGTTCGGATCGGGTTTCATGCCGACTGAAATTATTTTGTCTTGCTCGGATCCGGTTATGTTTTTTTGGAATATTTTTGACGGATTCAGATTTGGTTCGGTTCAGATTTCGGGGGTTTTCTAATGGGATTTTTAGGTTCGGGTCGGGTTGCGTGTCCACGAAAATTATTTTTTCTTTCTCGGATCTGGTTATGGTTTTGGAGGATATTTTTGTCGGATTCAGATTTGGTTCGGGTCAGATTTCAGGGTTTTTTCAAATGGAATTTTTAGGTTCGGGTCCGGTTGCGTGTCCACGGAAATTACTGTCTTGCTCGGATCAGGTTATGGTTCATTAGAATATTTTTGTCGGTTATCATATTTGGTTCGGGTAATATTTCGCGTTTTTTAAACAAAATTTTTAGGTTCGCGGGTCCATGGAAGTTATTTTGTCTTTCTCCGATCGGGCTATGGTTCTTTGGATTATTTTTCTCGGGTTCAGATTTGATTCGCGTCAGATTTCGGGGTTTTTTTCAAATAGAAATTTTAGGTTATTTTAGAGTAGGAAATTTTAGAGTCGGGTTGCGTGACCACGGAAATTATTTTCCCTTACTCGGATCTGTTTATGGTTCTTTGGAATAATTTTGTTGGGTTCAAATTTGGTTCGCGTCAGATTTCGTTTTTTTTTAATTGAATTTTTAGGTTCGAGTCGGGTGCGTGTCCACGGAAATAATTCTGCCTTGCTCGGATCCGGTAATGGTTCTTTGGAATAATTTTGTCGGGTTCAGATTTGGTTCGTGACAGATTTCGGTTTTTTTAAACTGAATTTTTAGGTTCTGGTTGTGTTGCATGTCCTCAGAAATTATTTTGTCTTGCTCGGATCGGTTATGGTTCATTGGTATATTTTTGTCGGGTTCAGATTCCGTTTTTTTTCAAATAGAATTTTTAGGTTCGGATCGGGTTGCATGTCCTCAGAAATCAATTTGTCTTGCTCGGATCGGTTACGGTTCATTGGAATATTGTTGTCGGGTTGCGTGCAGACTGAAATTATTTTGTCTTGCTCAGATCGAGATACGGTCTGTTGTAATTTATTTTTCGGGTTCGGGCCAGGTTATGGGTTAATAAGCGTAAAAAATCATCGTGACTGGGATATAAGTGGTCATTTTTCAATTAGCCTAACGGTGTATAGGCTCTTTGCAAAAAGCCTGAAAAATATCAGGCTAATTGGAAAAAGAAAGACGATTCTCCAATTAGCCCGGCTCTTTGCAAAGAGCCTGATTTCTCAATTAGCCTACAACATATATATATGAAGACCTGAGATTCAAAATTCGTCTTAACAAGAAAATCAAATTTTGTGAAATCGTGAAAAACGCTTAACTGCATTCATTGGTTTTTATTGTAAACAAAGATTTTACAGTGCCAGAAATATGGGATAAAACTAGTTCTTTTTTTAAAGATTGTAGTGTTTTTATCGTGCAGGTTTACCAGTAGAATAGATTGAAAGAGAAAACACGATATTTTAAAATTTTGGATAAGGCGAGTTTTGAAACTTACGTACTTATATAAGTATTAAAGGAACACATAAAATAAGTTGATGCAAGATCTTCTATCAGGTAGTAAGTAAGCATTGCTGGCAATAATGTAGTTTAAATTCAATGTAGATAACAATAAAATGCTGTCAAAACACTGTTATACGAAACCATTCTCGCTAAAGTATTCCAACTACGTACAATAAGCAAATATAAGGTGGTCCGTCTGTTGGTTCTTTTTTGAACTATGAATATTTTACAGGTTATTTCTGTCAGCTGTTATGTGTCATGCATGTATGAACTGTCAAATGTATGCCATTTGTTATTATGGACTCGTTGACAACACAACAATGGTGCAACGGCACACGTTGCTCGCTAAACCATCAACTTATTGAACAAGAAATTTCCAGATCGCGTAATTTCAAGAAATTCTGATGTGAATTGGCCGCCAAGATCGTGCAATGTAACCCCAATGGATTATTTCCTTTGGGAGTTTCTGAAAAGTAAAGTGTACGCCAATGCCTCCCGCACGATCCAAGACCTCAAACGTAACATCCGGACTGAAATTTTGGCCATGGATCCGCTCATTCGGAGAAAAGTCATCGAAATTTTTGATGTTCAGATGATCGCATGTAAGCGGAGCCGCGGTGGCTACATGTGCGATATTGTATTTCATATATAAATGGCATAGACCCACCTTCCATGTTCAATAAAGAATTTCGATTTTCACTCATAAAAAATGCGTTTTTTTCATAATAAAGAAAGAACCAACACATGGATCAACCTTTATTAAAAAAAGGGCAATGTTAGTTATTTGAAACATTTTTCACAACTGTAAGCAAGCCGTGGTCAGAAATATTAACTTAAAGTCGGCTTAATTTTTCCTTTAAAAATTAATTGTAGTTTAAACTATCTTTCAAAATCAGAAAAATGTATTCCTGTAATCCAACAGTGTATTCCTAACTACAGCAATGCAGTATAAAACTAATTATAATCTAAGATATAAAAATAAATTTGAATCTAACTTAAGGTTCGCCATTTATTATTTTTTAATCGTTTTTATCTCTAGAATTCTGGAATGTTTAGAGCTCGATTTCTTAGCGATCTTTTGTTTAGAATCCTTCATCTATTTAAACACGCTTCGTGGAGCAGAGCTATTTGTTTTATAATGAGAAAACGTCTCTGAACTCGGGAAAACCAACAAATAAATTCATCTCTTCCCCTCTCCCTAACTCCAATCTGTTGGAGGATTTTCATTTAGGGAAAATCCTGGCTTCTTGGCATGAGATGGAATAGCGAAGGAAAAAAAAAATATTATTTCGTTTTATTAAGAGAAATAAAATATTTCTGGCATGTATTTTGCATTTCTACTTAAGTGTGTTTTATAGCTTGATGATTCCCAACCCCCCTTCGTTTCAGTGTGCTACCAAGGAAAATCGAATGAACATTGGAAAAACGTTTTAAATTTAAAATCAATGTAATCGAAAGAATATTATAAAATGAAACATCTAAAAATTTGAATAATTTTTACAGGTTGTTGCGAAAAACTATTAAAGTAAGTTTTTTTTCCCCTTGGTAAAGATATTTTTTTAATCGCAGTAGATTATTAATGTATGAAATCTTTTTCTAACATATATAACTTTCAAATAATTCTGTTTTGCTGTCATGTTATATTCTTTCAGTACTACTATGTAGGGAAGTGCAAAAAGTGTTATGCGCCGATTTTGACGAGAGTGGTATTGTTGGAAAGATCTCGTCGGGGAGAGTAAAAAACTCCCTGAAACTACCCGTCGCAAATCAGCCGTTTTCGAGATATCTGACAGTTTATGTCATGCAATTTGTTTATTTATTATAATGCATTTATGCTGCAACATTTGTTATGTCCTTAATTTTTTTTTCTTTTAAATAGCTTCCTGCACATTTCTATATAGAATACCACAGCAACAAGTGAATACTACAAATGTCCTGCATCAACAAATGCACACACAGCGCATGAAACAATACACTTAGATGGCTACCATTGGGGACAATTTTTTAATTAATCTCGTACTACTTTCTCAAATTAAACCTTTCACATGTCCTTTGACACTATGTGCAAGAGAAATACACAATGAAATTTATTTTTTCCAAAATACTGATGCGAATTGAAAATAAAAATAGTCGCCCGTGACAGCCCTCTATTTACAGACATTAACTTCTCTTTATCTTTTTCTCCTAATTTTTTTTTCATATTTAATATCTAAACATAAGTAACATAATTAAGTTAACATGAAGCCATTTAACAGCCAAAAATATGAATTTAGCGATATGATAAATGTAACATCATAAATACAGTGTAATAAATAAACAAATTGTGTGACATAAATTGTCGGATATCCCGAAGATGGCTGAGTTGCGACGTGTAGTTCCATTGAGTATTTTATTCCGCGCGACGAGATCTTTCCAACGATACTACTTTCGTCAAAATCGGCTTCTTGCACTTCCTTAGTAAGAATAATCAATAAACATAAAAAAAAGTTAAATTTAGAATCAGTGTAATTGAAAGAACATTACAAAATGAAGCATCTAAAAATTATTCAAATTTTTAGAGGTTGTAAGCGAAAAACTATTAAAGTAAGTTTTCTTACTCTTGCTAATAGTTTTGTTCAATCACGGTAGATTTCTAATACATATAACTCTAAAAAAATTATGTTTTAATAGTCGAGTGATATTTTTTTTTTCAGTACTACTAAGGTTACTAAAATTAACACTAAGAAAAAAATTTAAATCAGCGTAATCGAAATAAAATTGCAACGCATCTAAAAACTTTTATAATTGTTACAGATTGTATGTTGAAAATCTATTAAAATGTTTTTCTTACGATTGTTAACAATATGAATTATTTAATCGCAGTAGATTTTTATGTCTGGGGAAAAAATAAAACATTTAATACAAATTCTTTTACAAATTACTCCCAACAATTCTTGTTTCAAAGTTTGATAATTTTTATTTTCAGTATACCGATACCGCTTTTAATGAATGTTTATTTCTTTACATGCGTGCATTAAGGGAACAGCGGACTTTCAATACCACGAAATTCGATTAAAAATCGATTTTTCTTATTTGATTAATTGTGAAACTAAATGATTAAATTCATCTGATGCAAAAAGAATTTTTCAATTATGAAGTTTCTTCGCAGAGATATATCTTTTTATATTTGTAAACACGCTATATATTTAAACAGTTAAATGTGCTTAAACGCTGCTCTCTCAAAATTAAAAATTTCGCACATTTCTAAATCTTGAAACATCCCATGAGCATTCTTAATAATCATTTTGATATTTATAGTATGTAGGGGAGAGTGGGGAGGAATGGGACAATTTTTACAAAAAATAGAAAATCAATTTTGTTTGACACAAAAACAAAAATTTCGATACATAGAATACAAAATGAAACACTTTCTAATGTCCTTGAACAATATAGAAACATAATTTGCAGATACAATTTCATAAATAAAGAAATTGTAAATTTCAAAATGTGTCCCATACCTCCCTGTTAGTGGGGAGGTATGGGACAGCTATAAAACAATGTATGATAAGGCACAAATAGTCTAGTGTTGACTATATATACAGTCTAACAAAGATTGTAGGTTGATAATGTCTGTTCTACAATATCAAATTTCATTACCTTCATCACTGGAAGGAAAATTCAGGATTGTCAGTCAGAGATGACATTAAAAAGTTATCAGTTTAATTTGTTTACATTTTGAAGTAAATGAATACATTTATAATGTTATAATTAATATACTACCCTTGAAAAATATTTGCATATTAGCAATTTACATTCATCTTATTAAAAAGAAGGAATTAGACATGTCCCATTCCTCCCTTTGCTGGAATGTTCCATTCCTCCCTCTACCTTCTTTTATGTTAAACTTCTTGTATAAACAAAAATGCTGCTTTTAAGCATAGTTTAAATTAGGGATAATATACAGTATAATGTTCCATAAATGAGGAAACTATTACATCTACGTATAAACAAGTCATTAATATACAAAAAAGTATAAAAAGTATATGGAGCAAATTTACTTTTGAATCTTGAAATAATCTTTTTCTTTATACAATCAAAAGCTTATATGCAGATCAGCCACTTTTTTCAGCTGAAGCTTGGGGAACCATTGCTTCATCTAATGTGTGATTGATTAAATGATTAGAATGATACATAAACAGAAAAACCTATTGTCCCATTCCACCCCACTCTCCTCTATCCTATATACAAATATAAATCAATTGTTAGCGCGAAAAGTTGCATGGTTGTTTTAGTGTTCCAATTTATGTGCATATGGAAATATATAGCTACTTTTTTCGAAAAAGAAAAAAAAGCATAATTGTAAAAATATTTTTTTCGTTCTTATACATTAACTGAACTTTTAAAATTCATGCCAACTTCCATTTTAATATATAAAAAGCATCTCATAAATAAATTTTGTTGTATTTTATGCAAAACAAATGCGCACGGGGCATTTAAAATTATGACAATTGTTCGTTATTTAAAAAATTTAAAAATGGAATTATTTAAAGCTTTTTATTATTTTAACACCGATTTTGAATACAACTATTTGAGCTTGCCATTAGCAAGTCTGTCAATTAAAAAAAAAAAAAATCAGTAAAATTGAAGGATTTGGTTTTAATGTCCACTGTCGTCTTAACCCTTTATCTACTGACGGTACTTATAAGTACCATTAAAATAACTTGCTATAAAATTCATTTAATACATCGATTAGTAGTAATACAGCTTAGAATGAGTTATAGATGCATTACTTTATCTTGTTCCAAAAGCATTATTGGTTACACAAAACAAAAATATTTTTAAAAGTATGATTTCTTTTGCCTTTGCATCTTTTCAGCATTCTTGGCGTTGAAGGGAGGGGGGGGGGAATTTTTCAATTCGGAAATATTTCTATATTTCTATTGTAAGAACGTTATATTTGTACATTTCCCAATTCTACAAAATACTTAGAAAAATATTTAAAATAAAAGATTTGAGTGGGGATATAAATTTTGCACAAAATCCCTATACATTCAAATTTAATTAAACCTTCTAAATCCTTCAATGCCTCTAAAATCCTTCTAAAATTTATTAAATGATTATGTAAATATTCTAATGTAGTTTAAAAAATTCACGAAAACTGCTTTAGAAGGTAAAATTTTCATGACTTCATAATTCAGGACATAAAGGGTTAATATAATGAAGATGTTGGACAAGAAATCAGTCTCGGTTAAAGAAAATTTCGGCAAACAAATTGCGGAAATGAATTATTCTCGTTAGCTGGTATATCACAGTACTAGCAAAGAAAATCGAATGAACATTTGCGAAACTTTTCAAATTTAAAATCAATGTAATAGAAGGAAATCTACAAAGAGAAGCATTAACATACTTTTATTACCCTTCCTAATGGTATTGATTATTTAATCACTGTAGATTATTAATGTGACAAGGGGGAAAAACAGCACTTGCTACTTATTCTGCTACAAATAACTCTCATTACGTCTGTTTTACAGCTTGATGGAGTTTTTTTATGCTACGAAGGAAAACTAAATGAGCATTACGAATGTTGGTCAAACGTTTTAAATACCGTCAACCAGGGCTACATTAGGCCATTTTTTCCTGGTTCCACTAACATTTCCATTATTAAAAAATATTATATATGATTTTTCAACGTTGAAATTGAGTAGTAAACGATTAACATGAAACAATGAAACAAACTGTATGGCTTTAAAGTGAATTTTTTTTATTTTTATTTTTATTTTTTAACTATCTTTAAAGTTTTGAAACAAAGTAGCCCCTGCTATGGGCTTCTTTGGTCCATTCACTTAGTTTCATATAAATTGAATACATTTCATATGTTGGACTACTAAAACCCTCTTGCAATAGGATCTGCTAATGAATTAACACTGCAAACTCGATAAACATTTTTTTTAAACATTTAAACACAATAAACCAATTGTAAATATTAAAGACACGAGAAACAGTTTTCGTCATGTTATCCAGCAACTGGGACAAAAACAATTAATGTAACATTTTGCCACAGTAGCATTAAAAAATATATATATTACTTAAAACATTTTTAAAGAGATTTGGTTGTATAAAAGGCATTTCTAAGTAACTGGGGTTACTTCGGATCAAACCAGGCCTGGCACAAAGTAACCCCGAAAAACTAGTTTTCATGCTAGCTTTATGAAAACGTAAACATTTCCTGTCAAAAAAAAAAAAAGTTAAAGGAAAAACTATGATCACACATGGGTTACAGGTTATTAAACATGTTTTGATACTTATTTTATACGTAGCTCTTATCCAGATTGCTTCACTATAGAAAGTTTGGAGAGTTAAAATCTACGCACGAAAACAGTAGTTTACAAACACATCCAGTGTTGCTACTAACAAAAAATAAATTTGCACCAAACTATTCAAATATACTATACTAGAGTATAAACTATTTTTCAAGTGCAAAAACTCCAAATTATCTTGTATTGTTTGTTCAATACAAATAATAAACACTTCTTTTATGTGATGGACCAAAGTAACCCCGCATGGACAAAAGCCCCGGTCGACGGTATAACATCGACGCAATCAAAAGAACGTTACAAATCGTAGCATCTAAAATTGTGAGTAATTGTTGCGGGTTATGTGTAGAAAAACTACTAAAATACTCTTTCTATTCGAGAAGACACCACACGCTATTAATTCTATTACAAATACCACTACGCTATATCTATTTTAATGCTTGATGATTTTATTTATCAATGCACAAAGAAAAATCAAATGAACATTGGAATTTTAAATTTAAAATCAATGTAATCGGAAGAACATTGTAAAATAAAAAAAATTGAATTATTTTTTAGAGGTTGTAAACGACAAACTATTACAGAAATTTTTCTTACTCTTTTTAATGGGATTTTTGTTTTTAAATCGTAGTAGATTATTAATATAGGAAATCTTTTTCTAATACAAATAACTCTCAAACAGTTTTATTTAACAGCCAGATAATTTTTTTGTCAGTACTACCCGTACTAATAATCACATAGTAATAATCACAGTACCAATTATCAAATGAACATTAAGAAAAAATTAAATTTAAAATTCGTGTAATACAAAGAACTTTAGAAAATGAAGCATATAAAAATTTGAATAATTTTTAGAGGTTGTATGTGGGAAAACTATAAAAATACTTTTATTGCCTTTTTACTTTCTTCTTTCTAAAGAAGAAAGTATTAAAATAAAGATCTTTTTCTACTTCCGGTTTTCAACGGTGTCAGGTTCTGTGAAACATTTACTAGTAGAACTATGGTTATATATTATTTTTCTTGCTTGTATATTGTCTGTGTACTGGGGATTTTGAAGTAACACTCTTTTCTTATCTGAAACTTAATCCGGGCTAGTGAGTTATAGAGAGTAGGTAAAGGAATATAGTTATGAACAGAGAGGGGTTTACCCTGCTATTCAAATGCATATCTGAGATAAGGCGGGCAAAAGGATTTTGCCAGATAGCGAAATAAAGGACCTTGGGATCAGAATGGAAAGCCTGTTTATGTTGCTGGGAGAGGAATGATTGAGTTAAGGGACAGAGCGGAAGGTGTGTAGTCGGTTTTCCGAAGAGCACAGTTTATGCTTGGAACTCAATGTGCGAGTTCGTTGCAGAGTAGCTCGTGGATAGAGCTTGATTAGGAGTGAAGCTCTTAGAGTATAGAGCTAATGCGTTGGGAGATTAATAGTGATCTCCGATAAATCTAATTTAACTAGCGCAGGGTGAGAGGGATATCAAGTGGTTAACAGTACACAGAAAGAATTTACTATATTTAATTTAATGTTGATCCGGATCATCTATATCCGAGTTCTTAAGTGTAAATAGTGTTTTGAGATTTGTAAATAGTGTGTAAATAAATTGTTAATTAAGTTTAATTGAAAGAGTTGGTTTTCTTTTCAACAATCCTCTCATATCGTCACCGATATCACGGAATCATATCGGTGGTGGCAGCATATAAATAGTAAAGGATTTCTTCAAAGTTGTGTGGACTTAGACGAAACCCGACAAACGAATTTACATGTTTTAGTGGTCAGAGATCTCGAAAAACATGTTTATACAAAATGTCCATCTCTTCGTATGTCCGTGTGTCAGTACACAGAGAAAAATAAGCACTGTTAAATATGCACAAAATGCAGAAAAAAAAATGCGAATTTCGCCAAAGGATCGAGGAAAACATTGTTCATTTCGTCAAGGGATCGAAGAAAACAGCGTGAATTTCGTCACAGGGTCGAGGGAAAATGCTAATTTTGTCAAAGGATTGCAAAAATAACGCGAATTTTATCAAAAGACTGCAGAAAAAACACGAATTTCGTCAACAGATTGCCGAAAAAACGCGAATGATATCAAAGGATCGGGAAAAAACCCGCACATTTCGTCAAAGGATTGCGAGAAAACGTGAATTTCGGCAAGGAATTACAAAAAAAACTGCGAATTTCGTAAAAGTATCGCTATAAAAATCTGAATTTCATCAGAGGATTGCTAAATTCACCACATAATGGCAACTTAAACGCCGAATATTTGTCATCAAAGCAAAAAATTTAGTTGCCACGTGGCGACTGCCGACCGTAAATCTGCACTTAGTCTATAGAATCTATACATGTTACGCAATATACTAAAATTTAATTAAGCTTGAAAATGCATGTTACAGATGAAACCGCACTTCCATCAATCATCACTTATAGTGAGTTCAATCACTGAATTCTTTTGTATGCCTTTGTAAATGAATAATGCTATGCATTACATATTTTATGACAAAGAGTGTTGTTGTGCAACTCATTGATGCATATAAATTTCGTTATGTTTCAAGTATTGCAAACACATTTCCAGCAATCATCACTTACAGTGAGTTTAATAATTCTTTTGTGTGTCTTTGTAAATGAACAATAAATGCTACACACTCCATAATTTATTCAGAACATATTGTAGCATAACTGTTTGATGCGTATAAGTTTCGTTATATTTCAAGTATTATAACATCAATGATATGCACTGATGGCATTTTTCCCCTATATTTCATAATGTAACGAAATTCTTTTGTGAATCCTTATAAACGAACTTATAAATGCTGCTTACTTCATATTCTATAGAAAACATATTGTAGTACACCTCAGTGTTGCATTTCAATTTCATTAAATTTGAAGTAGCGTACCATTATTACAATGTACCGCAAAAACATCCCATAGACCATAATAAAACGGATTTTCTTTATGTTCCTGCAAGTGAACAATAACAGCTACATATTTCAACTACAATAGGGAGCATACTATAGTAAATTTCCATAACATATACCAATAATGTAGAAATCCAACTATATTTAGGAGAGTTAGAGCACAGTCAGACAATCAGACAGATGAGCCGAAATCATAAATAATTTCCATTCATATTGGAAAGAGTTAAATATCAAAATCAATTTGTCATAATTTAGTATTCAAAATACATAACTATCATAAACTGATATTGCTCCTTTATTACGGAAAACAAAAGATCACAGAGAAGAAGAAGTTAATCAAAAATATAATATGCAATAAATATCAGTGAAAAGAATAGTTAATATTACAAATCAAATCCTTTTAATTTCTCAGAATTTTACTAAAATAATTAAATTTTTTAGTCTTTTGAATCAAACTGTTTAGAAGAAGTACTAAACTGAAAAGAACAATAATGCGTCACGCATGGGTTGTAAAACACTTTCAAACTTTTCTAGAATGTTTTAATGCAACATCATCCTTTGATACGTTGAAAAATAAAAACGCATAACACTGTTGTAAACCCAATTTAAGCAGTTAACGCGCACAGTCACTAAAATATTCAAATTTGTGCGGTTCTGTTTACGATTTACAGATTTTTATACACACCACACAGTATGACGAAATTTAAGTCAACTAGAAAATCAATATCACTGTTAATTTTTAGCAGTTTCCCTTTATACATGGTATTGTATTTATATTGTTTTGTACAGCCCTGTATATGATCTATTATTTCTTTATACACACTACACAGTATGGTAGCATTTATTTCAGATATAAAATGCGTGACATAACTAAGAGCTTCCAGGAACTATCCCCATCCATAGATGGTAATATGTTCGATTTCTTTTCCGCAGCCCTGTATATGAAATTATTTAATACTAAAATGGAGAACAGTTGGAAAATGCATGACACATTTCAAGAAATTCCTCTTTATAGACAATAGTGTTTAAAAAAATTTTTGTGTAGTCCTGTATATAATCTATAGAATTCACACACATCACGTAATATACTAAAATTTAGTTACGCTTAAAGTCGCCTATCAAAGCTAAAATGTATTTATAGCACCGGGAACAAACGATAAATTGTATGCATACCACATTCTACAGAAAGCATGGTGTGGTAACGTATAACAATTGTAAATAATTATCCTTGGTATCGTATATCAGTTTCATTTTGTTTGATGTAGTATAACACCATTAAAATATACGGATATGTCCCCATAGACCATAATAAAATGGAATTATTTTGCGTGACCCTGTAAACAAAGTATAAACGCTAAACGCTTCATTTTCGGTAAGTAATAACCTATAATAAACCTCAACAGGACATACGAATTAAGTGAAAATCCAAAAAGATTTAATAATGTTAGAGCTCGGACACACGGTTGGAGAAGCCATAATCATTTTACAACAGTTCTTTTTTTAACCGTTTATGTACTGAATTATGAATTTATGAAAATTTTATCTTCTAAAGCATTTTTCGTGAATTTTTGAAACTACATCAGAAGATTTACATAGTCATTTAATAAATTTTAAAAGGATTTTAGATGGATTGAAGGATTTAGAAGGATTAATTAAATTTGAATTTATAAGGATTTTGTGCAGTATTTATAACCCCACTCAAAACTTTTATTTTAAATATTTTTCTATGTATTTTGTAGAATTAGGAAATGTACAAATATAATGTTTTTACAATAGAAATATTTCCGAATTGAAAATTCACCCCCCCCCCCCCCCACAACGCAAAGAAAGCTGAAAAGATGCAAAGGCAAAAGAAATCCTTTTAAAAATATTTTTGTTTTGTGTCATAATAATGCTTTTGAAACAACATAAGGTAATGCAACTATAACTCATTCTAAACTGTATTAATACTAATCGATGCATTAAATGAATTTTATAACAAGTTATTTTAATGACACATAAATACCATCAGTAGATAAAGGGTTAACATGCATGCGTTGTGTTAAAATGAGAGCTAACTTTTTATTTTAAGGGGCTCCTAGGATCAAAATTCTCAAATAAATTCGGTTTTAAGCTTCTTTGTTAATAAAATACTAAACAGTTAAATAAATTAAATGAAGCAAACAGCGTAGTGCTATGATAATTACATCGGCATATATAACATTTTTGTGTTGCACTATAAGTCTGTCTCCGCCCGTAACTAACACTTTGTCCATTTATCTCAGAATGAATTTTCTCGTAATTGGTCATGTTGGATATATCTACACTTCTTGTAAGATATGTGTATGCAATTTTATAAAGAGTTTTATGTTATGTTTTTAATAAACTGTCTTCAGCATTTTCAATTTCATGTAAAATTTTGAAAATATATCCCTCGAAATAAAAATTGCTCTCATAAATCCGCCTTTTTTTAAACTTTTAAATTTATTATAAATTTTGTAATCAATATTTTTATTCCTGAAGACAACTTAATAAGAATCTTGTTCTGCAATTAATAGTAAAAAAAGTAATAAAATCGGATTAGTGGTTGATGAGTTATATAGAAAAATTACATAAGCTTAAAATAAAAAAAAAGTATGAAAAAAAAATCCAAAGTTTTAAAAATATTTTTGACTTGATCACTCTACCAGGGAGCCAACCAAATAACGGCAAAGGCCCTGAATCCCTGGTAGAAAAACGCTCTTCACCATCAAGCTCAGCCCCAGCCGCCGAAACAGACCCGGAAACAGCGACAATTAATAAAACTAAAAAGTCACAGAAATATAGCACACTCTGCCTAGCAAATAAAATACAAAAATTAAAGTTATGTACAAGTTTTAACATATGACTGTAACCCTAGTTACTATAAAATAAAAATAAGAAACATTTTTGACTTAAAGGTAATCTTTATAGAGACACACATTTCAAGAAAAAAATTCGTTAAAAAATACCTTTCAGTAAAGAAAATAGAAATTTGGCCGCCGGACTGCCCCTCAAAAGATCTGAATAAAAACTTTATATCATTACTATTTGAATATCTGTTAAGAACTAAACGCAGAACAATGCTTTCAGAGCAAAAAGTTTCTGCGTACATTTGAAGTGGACTTTTTTTGGCTAATAAAAGTTTGTTATCCCATGTACACTGTGTGCTGACATTTGAGTTTTTAATCATTAAATTTTAATTAAATTTCATTAAAATTGTTAACATTTTTTCACATTATTTGTAAAAAATTACTGATAAACTTTTACACAATTTGATGTTTCAAAAGGTTGAAATATTTAATTACAATAAGGGTTTCTTTCCTATATTTTAATATATGAGTATGTATCTTTTAATTTAATAGTTTGTTTTGGGAATTTTTAATAAGTGTTAATGATGCTCTTTAGCGTTAATACAGCTAGCAAGATGTTTGCTATCTTTCCTATGCTTGAAAGAATGTCATCATGTATTTTATATAAATTATTATTTTTTAAACATGTCTGAAAGTTTTTTGCTTTATTAATTAGCAACATTTTACAGGAATTAAAACTGTTTATAACTGTTAATGCCTTCTTCATTAGATTCATTTTGAAAAATGTTGCTAGCAAGATATTTGCTATACTTTCATATTTTATTCACAAATTTCCTTATTTGCTTCGAAATAGTCGTTACTCATTTATGTGATGTATTCCTTTTGAAACAAAAAAGTATCTATATATTTTTACGTTAGTTTTAATATTATTGGAATTTAAGGAGTTATCATTTTCTATTTAGAAGGGTTTTTTTTGTTTTTACAAACAGAGCCAGCAAGTTTTTTACTGTATTTTCATATATTACTTACAAACTTTATTGTATGCTTCTATGCTTGAAGATACTTCGTCATAGATTCATACAAAACATAGTTTTTTAAAAGAATCATCCCTTCTTCTTTAGAATCATATTGCACAATGTAGCTAACAAGACGTTTGGTATATTTTCATATTTTATTCAAAAAATCCCTCACATGCTTCAAGACAGTAAGTCATTCATGTACGTAATGTATTCCATTTGAAACAAAAAGTCGATATTTGTTTTTACATTAGTTTTACTATTATTGGAAGTTGTGGAATTGAAATTCTCTACTTCAAAGATTTTTTTTTTTTCAAAATAAAGCCAGCAAATTTTTTACTGTATTTTCATACATTGCTTACAAATTTTATTATATGCTTCTATGCTTGACGATACGCTTCTATGCTTCATCGTTATTGAAAAGAAGTGCGAACAGAATTGTATTTTTTTTTCATTGAACACATTTTCGTGCTCTGTCCGAAAAAAAAAAGATATAGTTTTCACTGTATGTAAAGAGCGATTCTGCGATGAAAGTTCTAATTTGCATGGAAATAGGATTTGCCCTTTTGGGAACAAACACACAACCTACGAAATGAGAATAGCAAAAGCAAACACAGATTCTTAGACACTCCATGTTGTTTGGAAAATGGTATTTGCTGAAAGTGGAGCAGCACTACATCGATATATTAGCTTTAAATTATGCTTGAATTTGCAGCCGACGTGGAGTGTTTGGTTATAGGATGAATCATGAAATATTTATATTTAGAGAAGTTGTTTAGTCGACAACAGTGTTTTAATGATAAAATTACATTAGTATGATTGTTCAGAACTTTTTATTTGATTGCTTTCGTTTTGAAAAATTTCCATTTAAAGTTGAGATTGATAAATGTGCAATATTTCTTTCTCTTTATACTTTTTTATTTTATTTTATTCATTTATTACTTTATTGACGATTCATTAGACAGTTAGAGAATTTACTTAAACGATACCATTGTTTTAATGCTAAAGTGACATGAGTGTCACAGTTCAATTGATTTGTTACATATTAAAATAATAATAATAACATTTCACACACAATCATTGATCAGAATTATTTACTGCGTAGTATTTTCGTCTTTTTTTATAATTATTGTAATATTTATATTTAGAGATATTTTTTATTCAATACCAATATTTTAATGAAAAAATTATATTGGACTGACTGTCAGTATTTTTTGTTTGATTGATTCCGATTTTTAAAAGTACAATTTAAGGTTGGTCATTGTACAGTATTTTTCTATTGGTTTAATCCAATTATTTTAATATATAGCCTATACCCGAGTTGTAATCCTAAAATTACATTAGATTGATTATTAAAAGTCTTGTCTTTGATTGATTTCATTTAAAAAAATGCCTTGAAAGTTTAGACTGATCACTGTGTAGTATATTTTTATTGGATTATTGATGAACCATTTGTATTTAGAAACGTTGTTTAATTGGCAGAATTATTTTAATGTTAAAATTACATTAGTTTGTTCTAATATTTATATTTAGAGATTTTTTTATTCGATGCCAATGTTTTAATGATAAAATTACATTAATTTGAATGTTCAATCATTTTTGTTTGATTAATTCAGATTTTTAAAAAGTACAATTTAAGGTTAATCACCGTGCAGCATTTTTCTATTGGTTTAGTCGGATTATTTTAATATATGGCCAATACTCGTGTTTTAATCCTAAAATTACATTAACTTGATTATTAAGAGCCTTATCTTTGATTGATTTCATCTAAAAAGTGCCATAAAAGTTGAGACTGATCACTGTGTACCATAGATGTAATGGAATATTGATGAAATATTTATATTATAAACGTTGTTTTATTTTAAAGATGAGCCGTTCAGTGCACAAATCTATTAACTCCATCAAATGAAAATGTTCAGTATAAACAGTTAAAGTTATTGTAACTATAAAAATATTGTATCTGTATAATATTTTTTCTCGGTATAATTTGATTGAACTCATTAATTTTTCTTTTAATCAAGGGTAAATTTTTATCACTGTATAAATATATAGAAAAATTTCAATGTTCCTTTGTTTAAAAAAAAACGCAACTTAGAATGGAGTTAGTCGGATTGTCTTCTGAACGCTTCATATATCCTGTACCCGTGTTTTAATCCTAAAAATGCATTAGTTTGATTATTAAGGAGTCAGGTAACCTTTGAACCAATAACGTACATGGAAAAGTGACCTCTGTAAGAATTGCAGTCATCCTTTAACTAATTAACTTTTAATTATAAAATTGAAAACACATGTTAGGATCGATTTATTTTATCAATCAAAGTTGTTAGAAAAGGTATACACATTTATAGTTTTTTTTTTATTTATTTTTAAAGATAATACAATTTTTACGAAAGAATTATTCTTACTTGCATTGCGCGCATGATTTTTCCCATTACAATGGCTGAAAGAAGCCAAGATTTTTTTTAATGAGTACAGATATAAAGTGTTTTCAAAATGACCTACAATGAAAAAAATAAAACTTTTAGATCTCGAAAAAAAAAATTTTTAGACTAATTCAAAATATCGAGATTTTTTTTATACAAAAGTAGCCGTGAATTCTAAACTTCTTACTTGAGAAACATAATAATAGGTGATTTTGTGCTTTTGTATGTTTAATACATCCACCAAAAATTTCGTGAAATTCTAGGCAACCGTTTTTCAGAAATCGTGCGCGCAATGATCAAAATCGCTGTTTTGAGAAAATTGGCTTTAAAGATTGAAAAACCCGTTGATCATATAGCAAAAGCTCAAAGTGTTTTAGACATAACTTCTCTTCTAATGCGAATTTGTGTATGGGGTTTGATTTTAAATGTTCCCAAAGAATCATATTTAATTATAAGCTATTAAAAAAAATCGATTTTTGGACGCTTCAAAGGTTACCTGACCCCTTAAGAGCCTTATTTGTGATTGATTTATAAACACTAAACGTACCGATATATTTTTTTTATACCCATTCTTACCGGAAGGCGTCAAATGACCCCTAATATAAAAAGTTATCTATTTTACTCTGTTTCACTAAAAATATACCAGTTGGTACACTTTAGTGTATGAATAAAACATTTTTTTTCAAATAATTATTACAAATTGTTCATTTATTAACACTTTATCTACTGACGGTACTTATAAGTTCCATTAAAATAACTCCCATAAAATTCATTTAATACATCGTTTAGTAGTAATACAATTCAGAATGAGTTATAAATACATTACTTTATCTTGTTCAAAAAGCATTATTGGTTACACACACACAAAAAAAAGTAAACAATATATTTTTAAAAGGATGATTTCTTTTCCTTTGCATCTTTTCAGTTTTCTTGGCGTTGGAGGGACTGGGAGGGATTTTTCAATTCGGAAATATATTTCTATATTTCTATCGTAACAACATTATATTTGTACATTTCCCAATTCTAAAAAATACTAAGAAGAATATTTAAAATAAAAAAGGTTTGAGTGGTGTTATAAATATTGCACAAAATCCCTATAAATTCAAATCTAATTAACCCTTCTAAATCCTTCAATCCTTCTAAAATCTATCTAAAATTTATTAAATGATTATGTAAATCTTCTAATGTAGTTTAAACAATTCACGAAAAATGCTTTAAAAGATAAAATTTTCATGAATTCATAATTCAGTACATAAAGGGTTAAAGTAAAAAAAAAAAAGTTATAATTACGCAAAAATAAGAAAAATTAATTACTTCAAGAAATTCAAAATTTAATAACAAATATTGGGCAAATTTGTTTTTAGTTCACCACATATTTTTAAGATTATTTCGTTCCTGATATAATCTGAAATGTTGAAACTAGAATCTCACTCGGAGTAAAGTCAATTTCTAATTATATCATCACACATTAACAAATATGATGTAATACAGTAGAAAAATACGCAATTTACTAATGTTCTTACAAAATAAAACATTTATATTTTTATAATTTAACGTAAATTTTATTCAGGAGTCAAATGACCCCTTGCGGTAGTTAAGCGTAAAATATTTTTTCTAGGCAAAAAAAGTAGTTCGGAGATGAGGCATTGTAAGGAATAATATGATCATATATTTTAATAAAAGTCGTGAAACATAAAGAAATTTCGTAATGTTTTAGTTTAAGAAATTTAAAAATAAAATTCAAAAAGTCCTTCCGGCCAGTGCCGGGAGGAAGAGGTAGGTTTCATATTCCTTATTTTTTAAAAGCCAGCTTATATTATTCAAACACACGGAGCTCAAATTACTGGAACCCGATTATACAAGATTAAATACTAATTTTTGTCAATATTGAATATGAATGAGAATTTCGAGAAATTAGTCAGCGTTATCAAAGCTGGTTTTATTAAAGTGATTTATATTTGTCGCCATATTCGGTGATATCCCGAATTATATTAATAATTATATTAACCCGAATTATCGGTGATATCCCGCCTTTTTAAAACAACATAATAAGTGCAACAAAGCTCACCAATGAACTTGGTCGAGACCTTAGTAATTCCTGTGCACATGCTCACTCATATCTAAATCGGTTGATATATGAGAGTGCTGTTGCAGGCAAAAAATCAGATTTTTTAAAATGTCATACACATTCGAAATTCAAACTGCTATATCTCGGCTTTTTTTTTTTTTTTTTTTAGATAAAGGCAAAAAAAAAAAAAAATCCGGAATCTTTGTAACAAGCTGATACACATAAGAAAAAAAATCTTTTTCAATTTCTAATTTTTTTGTACTTCATTTTAAATTTTTTTTAAAAAATTTTTAAATGGCCGCCATTTTGAAACAAGATGGCGGATGAAATTAGCAAACGAACTCGGCCGAGAGATTGCTATGTACTATGCACATGCCTTGTCACATCCCAATCGGTTCATAAATACGCGTGTTGTCGCGTGACAAAAATCAGATCGTTTCAAAATGTCAGCCATGCTAGAAATTAAAAGTGCTATAACTCAGCCATTTTTTAAGACATAGACGAAACAAAAAATGCTCCGGAATCTTTGTATCAAGTTCAAACACATAAGTAAAAAATCTTTTTCAATTTCTAATTATTTTGTACCTAACTTTTAAATTTTAATTTTTTTTTTAAATTTTTAAATGGCCGCCATTTTGAAACAAGATGGCTGATGAGGCTGGCCAACGAACTCGGTCGAGACATTGCTATGTACTATGCACATTCCTTGTCACATCCAAATCGGTTCATAAATACGTGTATTATCGCGTTACAAAAATCAGATCGTTTCAAAATGTCAGCAATGCTGGAAATTCAAAGTGCTATAACTCAGCCATTTTTTAAGATATAGACGAAACTAAAAATGCTCCAGAATCTGTGTATCAAGCCCAAGCACATAAGAAAAAAAATATTTTTCAATGTCTAATTTTTTTGGGCCTCATTTTAAAATTAAAAATTTTTTAAAAATTTTAAATGGCCGCCATTTTGAAACAAGATGGCTGATAAGGCTGGCCAACGAACTCGGTCGAGACACTGCTATGTACTATGCACATTCTTTGTCACATCCAAATCGGTTCATAAATACGTGTATTATCTCGTGACAAAAATAAGATCGTTTCAAAATATCAGCCATGGTAGAAATTCAAAGTGCTATAACTCAGCCATTTTTTAAGATATAGACAAAACTAAAAATGCTCCAGAATCTTTGTATCAAGCGCAAAAACATAAGAAAAAATCTTTTTCAATGTCTAATTTTTTTGTGCCTCATTTTAAATTTAAAATTTTTTAAAAATCTTTAAATGACCGCCATTTTGAAACAAGATGTCGGATGAAGCTGGCCAACGAACTCGGTCGAGACATTGGTATGAACTATGTACACACGAAATTTTATCCAAATCGGTTCATAAAAAAAGTCCTTCCGGCCAGTGCCGGGAGGAAGAGGTAGCTTTCATAATCCTTATTTAAAAAAAGCCAAATTATATCATTCAAACACACGAAGCTCAATTTAGTGGAAACCGAATATAGGAGATTCAATACTATTTTTTATCAATATAATGAATGAGAATTTCGCGAAATTAGTCAGCTTTATCCAAGCTGCTTTTCTTTAAAGTAACATATATTTGGCTGCCAAATTCGGCAATTTCTTAAAGTGCCTGTCATTTTAAGACAACATGGTGGATGAGGCTCAGTGAACTTGGTCGAGACCTTAGTAATTGCTGTGCACATGCTCACTCACATCGGAATCGGTTAATATATAGGAGTGCTGTCCGCATGCAAAAAATCAGATTTTTCAGAATGTCACCCACAATAGAAATTGAAACTGCTATATCTGAGCCATTTTTTAAGGTAAAGACAAAACAAAAAATGCTCCTGAATCCTTATGTCAAGGTCAAATGCTTAAGAAAGAAACCTTTTTCAATTTCTAATTTTTTTGCACCTCACTTTAAATATATATATATTTTTTAATTTAATGGTCGCCATTTTGAAACAAGATAGCTGATGAATCTGGCCAGCGAACTTGGTCGAGGTGTTGATGTATACTATCCACATGCCTTCTTACATCGAAATAGGCGAATACGTGTGTTATCGCGTGACAAATACAAGATCGTTTCAAAATGTTAGCCATGCTAGAAATTCAAAGTGCTATAAATCAACCATTTTTTAAGATATAAACAAAAGAACAAATTTTCAGAAACAAAAACTGCTCCGGAATCTTTGTATCAAGGCCAAACACATAAAAAAATCTTTTTCATTTTTCAATTGTTTAATACCTCATTTTGAATTTTAAATTTAATTTTTTTTAATGGCAACCCTTTTGAAACAAGATGGCGAATGAAGCTGGCCAGCGAACTCGGTCGAGACATTGGTATGTACTATGTACAGACCAAGTTACATCCAAATAGGTTCATAATTACGCCTGTTATCGCGTGACAAAAATCAGGTCGTTTTAAAATGTCAGCCACAAGAGAAATTCAAAATGCTATTACTCAGCCATTTTTTTTAGATATAGACGAAAAAAAACTGTTCCGGAATCTTTGTATTAAGGTCAAACACATACAAAAAAAAAATCTTTTTCACTTTCCAATTTTTTGGTATCTCATTTAAATTGTTTTATTTTTTAATTTTTTTAAATGGCCGCCATTTTGAAACAAGATGGCGGATGAAGCCGGCCAACGAACTCGGTCGAGATATTTGTATGTACTATGTACACACCAAGGTACATCCAAGTCGGTTCATAAATACGCCTGTTATTACGTGAGAAAAATCAGGACGTTTCAAAATATCAGCCACGCTAGAAATTCAAAATGCTATAACTCAGCCATTTCTTAAGATATAGACGAAACAAAAACTGCTCCCGAATCTTTTTATCAAGGTCAAACTCATAAGAAGAAAATATTTTTTCAATTTTTAATTTTTTGGTACCACATTTCAAATTTAAATTTTTCTTAAAAATTTAAATGGCCACCATTTTTAAACAAGATGGCGGATGAAGCTGACCAACGAACCCGGTCGAGACATTGGTATGTACTATGTATAAACGAAGTTACATCCAAATCGGTTCATAAATACGCCTTTTATCGCGTAACAAAATTCAGGACGTTTCAAAATGTCAGCCACGCTAGAAATTCAAAATGCTATAACTCAGCCATTTTTTAAGATATAGACGAAACAAAAATTGCTCCGAAATCTTTGTATAAAGGTCAAATACATAAGAAAAAATATTTTTCCATTTTCAATTTTTTGGTACCACATTTCAAATTTTAATTTTTAAAAAAAATTTTAAATGGCCGCCATTTTGAAACAAAATGGCGGATGAAGCTGGCCAACGAACTCCGTCGAGAGATTGGTATGTACTATGTACACATTGAATTACATCCAAATCGGTTCATAAATGCGCCTTTTATCGCGTGGCAAAATTCAGGACTTTTCAAAATGTCAGCCACGCTAGAAATTCAAAATGCTATAACTCAGCCATTTTTTGAGATATAGACGAAACAAAAACTGCTCTGGAATCTTTGTATAAAGTTCAAATACATAAGAAAAAAAATATTTTTCCATTTTTTAATTTTTTGGTACCACATTTCAAGTTTTAAAATTTTTTAAAATTTTTAAATGGCCGCCATTTTGAAACAAAACGGCGGATGAGGCTGGCCAACGAACTCGGTCGAGACATTGGTATGTACTATGTACACACCGAATTACATCAAAATCTGTTCATAATTACGGGAGTTACAGTGTGACATAGGTCAGATATATATATATATATATCAATTTTGAACGGAGGGTGGTTTCGGGGTCTGGGGGTCATGATCGATGAAAATATACCAAAATTTTTTGAAATCGCTTTCCTCCGAACGGCTGCAATAGGTAGCTTTTTTGTAAAGAAAGCTACCTAATACGGGAGTTACAGTATGACAAAGATCAGATACATATATATATATATATCAATTTTGAACGGAGGGTGATTTCGGGATCTGGGGGTCATGATCGGTGAAAATATACCAAAATTTTTCGGAATCGTTTTCCTCCGAACGGCTGCAATAGGTAGCTTTTTGTATGAAAGCTACCTAAAAGGGTCATTTCACCCCTCATTAGTGTTAAAAAGTACCATGAAAGTTGAGACTGATCACCGTGTAGTATATTTGTATTAGATTATTGATGAAATATTTATAATTAGAAAAGTTATTTAATCCACACGGCACCAGTGTTTTAATGATAAAATTACATTAGTTTGATTGTTCAAAATTCTTCCTTCCTTTGTTACATGAAAAAAATATTATTTAAGTTTAACTTTGTTCACTGTGAAGAATATTTTTTGTATGATTGATGAAATATTAATATTTAGTAAAATTGTTTATCTAAAGATTTTCTACTTCGGATTTATTATCAACATCGTAAGCTCCAATACACATATGATGTGATCTTGGAATGCTCATTCGAAAATTTTCGTTTTCATGATCGCCAAAAAGCATTTTAATACTGCAGATAAAATTTAGTAAATTGTATTTTTTTTTAAATAAAGACACAATCTTGCTTAATGGTACACAAAACACGTACTTTAATAAGCTAAAAGTTAATTTCTACGTTTCGAGCTGTTTCTACAGCCGTCTTCAGGAAAATATTATGGTAAAAAGGCTCAAAGTTCAGAGACGAAAGCTTCCTGTGCAAGAAATAATTAGTCGAAACTTGACCAATGATTTGAATACAATGTAGTGTTGCCATCTAGTGAAAATAAATAATTATTAATGAACTGAGATCAAATGAATCAAAAAGGTCGATTTAAGAAACCACGAGTGCCGCCATCTACACATGAGGGACAAAATCACGTTCAACTGAGTTTTCATTCAAGTTTTGGCAACATAATACAAGTTTAAGCTGAAATATTGTAATTAGATGTAGAATTATGACTTTATGTAATTATTTATTATTATATTTTATCGTTGAATTGTCCAGTATGTGTCACTGTATTTTTTTAAATTCTTATAAAATAATAAGAGCTTTAAAATTTTTATATTCTTTTTATATATATTTTTTTTATTTTAAAGTTTAGAATTATATCCTGAACTAAAACTAACCTTAAAAAGAAAGAAAAAACTTGCTTCAAGCATAGATTATGAAACACTTCCCAACACATTCAGAATAATTTAACAAAGTATCACCGTTTAATAAGTTCAGATATGATGTCTAACTGAACCATATGAAACACATAACACATTTAAAAATCCAATTTAAGCAATTGCCATCTACAGTCGAAAAATTAGCCGAATTCTTTGAGCAGCCTTGTATATGATATGTAGATTTGTATCTGTAAACTGCATGCATTCAAAAATTTGGTTCAGTTAGGAAATACATACCGCAATTCAAAATTACCCTTCAGCAATTTCCGCTAATAAGGAAAATGGTGCGATAATTCTTTTAAGCAGCCCTGTATACGAGGTATTGAATTTATACACAAAGAATAAAATGCAAAAAATGAGTTAAATGTAAAAGCGCATACCGAAATTGAAAACGCACTTTCATCAATTATTGCTCAAAGACAGTTACTGTAATCGATTTCTTTTGTGTGTCCCTGTAAATGAGCAACAAATGATATGAACGTTCTATTCTATAGTAATCATCTTGTAGTTAAATTCAGTGACTTATATCAATTTAAATATCAATCATTTGAAATAACGTAACGTCATTAAAGTACTCTGCAAACGATTTTTTTCCCATTGACCATAATGTAACACTCTTCTTTTAAGTGCCCCTGTAAATTAACTATTAATGCTAATACTTTATATTCAATACCGAACATGCCATGGTAAACATGATTAACATACATCGATTGCATGAAAATCAGTGTTCATTTACTCGAGTTAGAACTTGGACAGACAGAAAGGTTCGGTTGCCAGATTCAGTTGGCCAGATTCGGCACAAATTCGGTTGCCAGACAAACCGAATTCATAAACACTTGTGATGAGTTTTTCCTTGCAATTGTTGAAAGCAAGTGTTTGTAATCTATCACTAAAAAAATTACAAAAAAATATTGGTGGCCAAAAAGAGACCGCACGGTGGGTTGGTAGCATTAATGTTTAGGGTTGGGAAGTGTTTTCATAGTCATTTCTATTTGGGTCTAAAGTGAATGACTTATTTTTTGATACTCTATATAGCGAGTCCTTACCGCCACATTTTCTTAAGGCTGTTCTCAACTGCTCTGCCCAACAAGCGCAAAACGTTTTGACACATTCACAATTTCATTTTTTAACTGAAAGATATAAAATTGGAAAGGCCTGACCAGAGAAGCGATTTGGAATCGAACTGTTTTTTCCATTTTTTGATCAATCATTTACCTCTTAAATTATAAGCGATTTTGATCACGTCACACGGCATTTTTCTCCCCTTACTGACTGGATTTTCTTCTTTCGTGCGGAAGTTCAGTTTAAAATGCCAACTTTGACAGTATTTTCTGAAAGCTACTGCGTTTACATGAAAACGCAAAAAACAGTTCGATGACATAGTTTTTGAATAACAACACCTTCTAGTTTCATGCGTTTCCGAACAAAAATGAATTAAAACTTATGTCAGAAAGTTGACCTTTTGGATTTGAGAACAGCCTTAAGAAAGAAAGTGTTCAGTTTACAGAAGGTATTTTTAAACATTTTATGTATCATTGTCCTTAATAAATGTTTTAGATTTATTTTCTGTTGATTTAGTATTCACTCTCTTTTAAAACACACGCTTTTGTAATATTTCGTAAATAATTCCATTGGATGATAATATCTTGCATAGAATGATGTTTTGTAAAAGAACTTATTCTTCTAGTTTTTAATTGCATACCTTTCATTGACGAAAATTCTAAAACACTGATTGCACGTAAAATACCTACAGAAGATTCTTTTTTTTTAGCCATTAAAATTTCTAAATGTTATATCTCTCTTAAAGAGAGTCTAAGACATCTTATGGTCCTCAGTCTTAACAGAATCTTTATTCTAAAGTACAGTATTATTTCAACATCGATAATGAAAGCGTATCATTATCGTTTAGAATTTCAAGCTCGGAAACTACCTTCATAGCCACTTCTTTTTTTTTTTTTTTTACTCTCTTAAAATTAAACAATTCAAGATGAAATAGCTCCTAATTAAAGACTGTAGAATCCTTCTGAACTTCCTTCAAGAAGACGATGGAAAAAATAGTTTCTATAGCGGGTACATGTACGAGTCAACTTAAGGACTTCCGATTTATATGATGCTAATTGCTTCCTCTAGGAAAGAAAAGATCTCGTCTGCTATATGAAGTTAAACTTGAATTAGCCTTTATTACTTGAATCATGAACTAAATTGCTAATTTAAAGGTAATTTCTATTATAAAGAACGATGTTCAGTAAATTTTAGCGCATTTTATGAGCACATACTTGTGAAAATAATCCGCCTTCCCCACCATTTCGGCATGAAACCCTACAGTATCAAAGTGCACTAATTTGGTGTTAAAGAAAAATAAGTGTAGTTTTATCTTATACGTTATATGATAGCTCTTTAACTAAAATGTTTCGTATTTTTCCGACTTGAATCATCAGGGTAATTCATCTGTGCTAATTACTTTTTAATTGGTGTAGAGGTAACCATCAATTGCAACTACAAATGCATCAAAGGAAAACTTTGAGAATACTTGTTATTTTATTAAAATTAAAAACAACTTTCACATTCTGGAGATTTATAATAAATTTTACATAAGATAATACGTGTAGCTTCGCGTTGTGAAATAAATGAATAAGTGTTATTTTAAATTACCCTAACAAGTTTACAGTCTAATTATTCTTTCCTAAAGTTCTTTTTAAATTTAGGAATGACTAAAATCGTGTGATTGAGACGGATTTTTTAAGTTATAAATCATTGAAATTTAGGGAATTGTTCAGATTTCGTCAAAAATATGTATAATGGATGTATGCAGGGATAAATCTTTCTAATATAAAATTGTTTCTAATATTGGCTATGTAGATAATTTTCATGGTAAATTCCTCAGCATGATGGATTTTGCGTTAATATCTCCCCAGTTGATGACTGTAACCACTTCAGACCCAAAGGTAAAATAATGCTACAAAAAGTCATTCATTGGTTTTTCACAAACAAAATGACATGACAGAAAAAAGAATTTTTCTGAAATTGATCCTTTAGGGGACAAGTAATTTAGGTTCACAAATATGAATCTTAAATTACAAACCCAACCCCTTAACCCTTTAGTGCGCAGTTTTGCATATATGCAAACAACAGCGTTTTGAATTTAATAGATTTTTTTTATTCGTATATACCTAATTCACACTATACAATTAAAATAGAAATATCTACTTTAATTAATAACAGACAAGCATACAAGACATCCAAGCCGGTTTTCTAAATAAAAATTCCAGTGAATAATTATTATTAGTTAATATCGTGCATATGACTATCTATGTTTATATTTTCCTGTGATTTAATTGCAAAAAGTTTTATCATGTATGTATATTAGAAAGTTTCACAATCTTCTGACTTTCAGGAATAAAAATCTGGTGAAATTAAACTTGCTAAAATAACATTTTAAACTTTTAGACGAATGCCTCACTGATTCAAAATAAAGGAAAAATGGTCAGCAGCGAAAAATGTTTTATTTAACTGAGGTTTAAGTTAAACTTGCGAGTTTAATTTTCCTTACCATTTTACCACTATAACTTTTTTTTTCTTCTAAATTTTTACTTATAATGAATTTTCTTTGTGCCCTCAGGACATTCAAATAAGAAATAACAAAAATGTAGTATTTTTAGTACAAAATTTTGGTATAACATTGTCTGAAAGGGGTGTTAAAGAACTGACGGTAAGAAAAAAAGGGACGGTAAGGCAAAAAAAGGGATGATAAGAATGGGATGGTAAGGAAAATTACCACCTAATTTAGGCAGATTATGTTAAGACTAAGTGATAGCCACAATGTTCATTGATTTTTAGAAACAGTTATTTACATTGGATTAAATTAAAAAAAAATTAATTTACCTCGAAAAGTGCAGAAATAAACCTTGGGGAAGGTAATACTACCAATAAAGCCACGATGCTTGAAATTGATATTTAAACGCTGATTTAAATTCTGCAGTAAATTTCCAGTCAAAGAATTTTAGACATTCTTTCTCTAGCATATTTCTGCGTGAAAACAAATTTGAAAAAAATTCTGTGGCTGCACCTGAAGTTATTTTTTGTATAATTTTAGAAGTTTGATGGTAAGGAATCTAAAACCCTGGGACAGAGTTAAAAAAATAATAACAACCATAAAAATGTGTGCAGGTTAATTTTTTGCTACATATTTATATAAAACAATAGTCCCAATTTCGGGAAAAAATTACATCGAAATAATTTTATTGAAACAGTTTTATACAGACAGCTCCAAACTTAAAAATCAGCATCAGGGACACGGGACGTTATAGGAGTTTCCTGGATATTTGGACCTCCAACATCGTCCAAAACTTATTTATTTCATTAAACTTGTTATGCAGTTATGCTATGGGATGTTTCCCAGTATATGAAATTAAAAAAAAAAAAACACACACAAGAATATGTACTTAAATAAAAATTATTCAGGGACTTAAAAGTCAAAGGCTTGTGAGAATGCCCCATATATCTTAATTTTTCTCAAAATCCGTTTTTAACATTTTCTTTTAACGAAAAACATCTTAGTGCAAAACGCGATGTATGTAATGTTATGAAACTGCATTGAAAATTTATAAAATAGTTGATTTAGGGAATGAATTTCTACTATAATTATTATTAGATTATTGTTAATCTTTTTTTTTTTTTCAAATTATGAATTGTAAATTTTGCAGATTATCTTTTGTGCATTTATACATTAAATAATATAGATTTTAAAATAGCACAGTTATAACTAGAAGAGTAGTTCATTCCGGGAAGAAAGGGAGGTTAAAATCTTTATACTAAATTTTACGGAATTCAAATTTGAGTTCTGATATTTTGAGGGAGAGTCATTTCCGTGAAATTTTTAACTATTTGTTTTAGCCAAAATCATTCTGTTTAAATATATATGACTATTTTGCATGTTACTCAAAATTTTCAGACACATTCTACAATATAATAGATAAAAGAAATCATTTTTTTAAATATTAAAAAGAATCTTCCCTCAAGACAATCGGATACCTTAACCTAGCCAGTCAGACATATTTTCTTGGATACATATACTGCGTTCCATTACAGTAGGACCCCACTAATCCGAACCCGGTTATTCCGAACCGATTTTATTTTCGACTTGATTTATTTCGACTTTATTTTCGATCTGGATTCGAATTACTCCGGATTATGAAATTTTCCAGATTACAGATTCAACGTCGGGAAAAACGTCTAGAAGTTAGAATTAAACCAAAAATGGCAGTAAGGCATATTTTTTATTCTTTAAACATCTTGAATAGAATAAAAAAAAATACTCAATAATGTAAAAGTACAACATATGTACACGAATATAAAATAAAAACGTGCACTCTAGGTCTACTCATAGAAGCCATCATAAAAAAAAATCTCAAACATCAATTTGTTTATCAGTCATTATAAAATTCTTTTTTAAAACAAAAAAAGTATTTAATTCAAGATGATAAAAAATTATTTTTCTTTTCAACAGTTTGATGAAATGATTTTTTCTTTCCCCCTCGTCGACGTGGTGACTGAGCTATTTATAGATTCGCAATTTTGAAGTGTTTGTAATGGGTTGTTATGTAATTTCTCATTCTGAAGTTCCATTGGATTATTATAAACATCAGCAGTGATTAAATAAGGAATACTATTTTTTCCGAAAGTCGTGCCGGATTATCCAGCGTAACAGACCTTAGGATGCCGAATTAGAGGATGTTTACTGTAGTACTGAATACTTGTATCTTACAATTTTTTTAGTACGCATCTTTTTTTTTCTACTTTTATCAGAATTTCGGGTAATCCGAATTTTTTGTAATCCGACCAGGTACCGGTCCCAATTAGTTCGGATTAGCGGGGTTCTATGGTATTTCTCGTCAAATTTGAACATATATCGAATTGAAGTAAATATTACCACCAATTCTATGCATTGAAGAGGTTATTACACTATACCATAAATAAGTGTAGGGTGAAATTGTACCTTAGAGTGACCTCTTCTTAGGATTAATAAGAATTGTCCCGGTAGTAAACACTATAAAAATAAAGAAAGAATATCAACAAAATCCATCAATAATATTTTACGAACTGAATATTTCCAACTGAGCAAAAAAAAAAGCTCAGACCGGGAATCGAACCCAGATCAGGCCAATACTCCACCATTTAAGCTAACTGAGCCGACAACCGGTGAGTATATTTCACTCAGATAACATTACTAGTAATAACAACTGGTCTCTGTCAAGTAGACAGCTCAACAGAATAAACCGCAGGTAAAGGAGCTCCATATAAATGATGGGTACGTAAACTATTATTTTAACACAATCAAACTGATTGGTAAAGTTATCATACGAACTGAATATTTTTAATATGAGATTTGAATATAAGAATTTGTCGAAAAGATTATAAATAAATTACAAAATAATATGATGACATTTTATGTCACACAGTGCCTCAAATTTTGCATGAGATATTACACCCGTGTATACAGGGTGTCATTCTCAACGATGTCCTGTGGCTAATCCTTAAACAGTTAGACATAAAGTTCCAATTACAAAAATGTTATGAGGTAAAGAAGTATTTTAAAAGCGATTTGGGTCAATAAAAATATTTTTTTTTAAATTACGAAATTTAAATTTTTATACGGTTCCCCGGTCCTATAAGTTATATTTAGTAAAAATATCCTATTACACTAACAAATAAGACAAAAAAAAAAGTCCCATTCTTCTAGGATTAAAACTGATCGAGTAACAGCTGTTTAAAGTTGAAGCATCTTTTTTGTTGCAAAATAGGGGCTATTCACAAATTTTCTAGAAATATAAATAATCGTCAGATATAATAAAAATAATAGTTGAGAGTAAAACTAACATTACAATATAAATTTTAAATCTGCTTTCATTCTGAGATATTAAAGAAAAACATGCAACTTGTACTAAAAATATAAGTTAAAAAATAACAGATTTTTTGTTAAATGAAATGATGAAAAGCAACAGTCGGAATTCTTAACAAAATGATACATATTTTATGTTGCTAATAGATTATCTATTCTAAAACTTAATAAAAATTAAAGTTATCTTAAAACTTGCTCTAAGTGATTTCCTTCGGCTGCAATGCAGAAATGTAAACGCGAAATAAATCCTTCTGATATTTTAAGCATTTTATGTACGACCTCTCGAAGCATGGCCCAACTCATCTGTGTTCAGATGCAGAAAATTACCATAAGTGATGCATTTCAAAGTTTCATAACTATAACTAGGTTAATTTAACACCTTAACGCTCGAATTAAATTACGGTTTAAAAATTCAAATTGCTTATTGGCACCACTTTTATGAAAAAGAAATATTCACCTTTTAATGACAGGTAAAACGATACTAAAATCTAGCCAATTTCACTATTTTATAAAACTGGTGGGAATCAAACAATTCGGATAAAAGACACAGCCCGGGGATATGACGGGAGCGAGAATTAAGGGGTTAAGTCTAGTGGGACTTTTTTTGTCTTACTCGTTAGTGTGATAGGAAATTTTTACTAAATGTCACTTATAACCGTGTAAAAAATTAAATTTCGTAACTTTTTAAAAAATGTTTTTATTGTTCCAAACGACTTTTAAACTACTTCTCTACCTCATTTAAAACATTTTTGTAAATGGTATTATATGTCTATGACTAACGGTTTAGAAATTAGCCATTGGACATCGTTGAGAGTGGGCACCTTGTATAAACAAAACATGAGCATAAAAAAGATGTGTGCGTAAAATAAATTTAAAACATTTCATTTATTTATGGAAAGTAACACAAATTTCTGACATTCAAAGATTTATTCATCTGTAAATAATACAACATTAAAAATTAAACATTATATTCCACCTTAAAATAAAAAAAATAATAATTAGTTTAAATTCACAAGCTAAATAAAATGGTTTAAATTATCTCGAGTTCTCTTTACGTTAATCAACAAGCTACATTTCATCAATATTTTTAAAAATTTGGATGAATGTATTTAAGAATACGTCATCGCTATAAATTCATTGTTCCTGAGAGCAATAGACAATCATGTGTAATTTTATTTCGTTCAGATTTTTGATTTATATTTAAAAATTTGAAACGAAATAAAAACTAAGAGCTTTGCAAAATGCAAATCTGAATTATATATCAGTAATAATTTATATAATTAGGATAATATAAATAATAAAGAAATTCTTTCTAAATAACTAAATGTACATAATTAGCTGTACAATTACATATATTACATTTTATATAAAAATAGATATTAATATAACTATATTTATAAATTATATTCAATAAATAATGTGTATTTTTATCATTTTTATTAAATTTAACATAATATTCAATGTGATTAAAGTAAATTAAATATTACAATGTGAGCAATTACATAAATGTAGTACCTGTATATAATGAATACTTAAAAAACCACGATCAAAATAAAATACTTTTCAAAATGGGAAATTAATGTGCAAATATGACACGATGTATTTAGAGAAGTTTCGTTTTTTATTATGTGATGGTGCATTATTGAGTGTATTAGTAACAAAAGAAAAAAAAAGTGTAGCACATACACAACATATAACCCATACACTGTACATTAATAAATATTTTGTGAGAAAAGGGTTGTTTTTATCAATGTCAAAAAATTTTAATAAAACTTCCGTTTAATATCATATTGTGATGTAGTATTAAGATGTATCGTCAGTAACAAAAACAGTGTAAGACACAACAGATAATCCATATACTGTACAGTAATAAACATTTCATGAAAGAAAAGTCCTTTCGGCATTTGCCGGGAGGAAGAGGTAGCTTTCATATTTCTTGGTTTTAAAATTTTGCAAGTTTTACTCGAAGCTAATTTTACTCAAATTTTAAGAAGCTAAAATGCGACGAACCCGATAAGAGAATATCGTCAGTACTGAATTTGAATGAGAATTGCGCCAAATTAGTAAGCTTATAGCCAAGTTGGCATCATTTATCGTTACTTAATTTTGGCCACCAAATTTGGCGATATTTCGTCATATGTCGCCAAGCTTGGCGAGAACTTGGAGCTAATGGATATTAATAATATTTAAGCATTGCGCGGCAGTGTATGGTGCAAATGGCCGCCATTTTGAAACAGAAGGACGAATGAAGCTGGCCAACGAACTCGGTCAAGACATTGATATGTACTATGCATACAATCAATCTAATCCAAATCTGTTTATAAATACGAGAGTTACAGCGCGACAAATATTAGGTTGTTTCAAAATGTCAGCCAGCCTAGAAATTCAAACTGCTACAGATGGGTGACAAAATAATACGAACACCTATGACACCAATGGCTTACGAATTGCAACTCTTCCATAAATGTTCGAAGCAAACAGTTTCCTTTGGACGGTTCTTACTGAAATGGGATTCTGGAGATGAATATTTATCTCAGACGCTATATGGGATAAAGATTGCCTGCGCGTTCGGACCGCTGTGGGGGTCAACTCTTTTTTATTCCTCTCAGAAAGCTTTCTTATCCGTCCGCTTTTGTACTTCGCAGATGACACTTTACCGCATTTTGTGTACGCTGTCATAATGGTTGACACAGTACTCCTTGCACGTCCCAAATAATCGGCTGCTTCCGTCACGGAGCAACCAGCCCGCCACATTCCAACAATCATTCCTTTTTCGAACTCTGACATGTCGGTCATTATTGAGTTTTCCAGAGTGTATGGTAAGCGCATGCAACACCTATGATTGATGTTGAACGGCTGATACCTTACCTTTCATAAACACTAGTTGTCAGGATTGAGTGCAAAGTGACATGCGCGTTCTGGTCCTTTGAAATGGACCATGTCTTCTTCATGGGTGTTCGTATCATTTTGTCACCCATCTGTATATCTTAGACATTTTTTAAGATAAAGACGAAACAAAATATTCTCCAGAATCCTTGTATTAAGGTCAAACTCTTAAGAAAAAAATATTTTTCAGTTTTTAATTGATTTGCACAACTTTTTTAATTAATTTTTTTAAATGGCCGTCATTTTGAAACAAGATGGCGGATGAAGCTGATCAACGAACTCTGTCGAGACATTGGTATGTACTATGCATACAATTAATCTCATCCAAATCGGTTTATAAATACGAGAGTTATCGCATGATAAAAATCAGATATATATATATACATATATATATATAACCATTAATTAAAACTTTACCGACCATCATCAAAAACCGCAATATTGTGAATGAATTGACAACAAAAATGGACGCCTGAAACCCACAATATAGAACTGTGTGTATAAAATAAAGTACCCTATACCTAATCACAAGAATTAACATGGAAGAATAAAAAGGAAGAATAAGGATTCCGAAAAAAATGAAAAACTTATATATTGAATTACATTTTCAAGAGTACAGAATTCAATGATATAAGCAAATCGGTTGTTTTCTGTGAGAAAAAAGCTATAAGCTGAAAAAAAAAATTCCCCTGTACTCAAACAACCAATATAACCAAAAAAATAGTTTCAAGATGAAAACAGAACATTATCAAATGGCATGAAATGGAAAAAACCACATCCCATTAAATATTTAATTTATAGCAATAGAAATCTTACAAAACATACCGAATTAATTTATAGCAATAGAAATTCTTACAAAACATACCGAATTAATACTCAGTAGATTTTCAAAATATATTCCCGCACATAGAATCCAAAAAGCATGATAAGATTAAGGTGAATAAAACAGTTAAGTTAACACAGAAATTAAAACCCATGGAGTCAGTTAACTCACTTTGAAATATCGTGACAAATATAACCAATATAATATAAATAAAAAAAATAATTACATTATTTAAAATACTTAAAAACAATTTTAAATTGCTTAATAACAATTTTACAATATTGCCAAAATCAGCGTTTAATTCCACCTGGTGTAAAAAATTAAAATCATCACATCAATAGAAGCTTTAAAAATACAAAATTTATGGTGCTGCCATCTATTATTTTATTTTAAAACTATTATTATTATACAAATGTCACAAAAAGAAGAACCTAATACATGCTAATGAAATTAAAATATATCGACTGCATTCCTACACACATCCTAATATAAACAATACCATACTGTATATCATTATTAAAAAAATTTTAAAATAAATTAAATGTTAATAAAATGCTTACAATATATTCTATTACCATACCATTAAATCTACACTGAGAATTTTTTTTAAACCTTGATAATATATAGAATATAGCTATATTCTATAAAATAAAATAAATTATATATTATAAAAATATAAAAGTCTTAATATTTACCATTACATATAAAAAATGAACAGGAAAGAAAATAAAATAAAAAATAAATAAATAAATAAATAAATTATAAAATAAATAAATAAAAAATGGATGTTTATATAAGATTGTCAAATTCTAAAATTCCCTATAGCCCAAAGATCGCAAATATAGTGTGTGAATTATCCTCATATTAGCCATAAAAAAGCTAAAAAAATATGATTGTGACAATCAAACAAATAAACCGAGAATTAATCATGGAATACAACGTTGAAAATAAAACAATATTAAATAGTATGGAGGAATAATAACAAAAACTATTTACCAAATTTTAATACATACAGTATAACATTAGTTATATCAAATAAACTTATATGCATAGTAATCACTAAAAAGATGGTATAATATTATTAATTAATATGATATTGTCCTGAGTAGACTATATTAAAAACAAGTTAATATTGAATTTGATTAAATAAGTTAAATTTAATATGAAATTAAAAAATAGGAAAAGTCACCAATTACATATAAAACATCAAATCAACATCAATATAAATTACGTATTAGAAATGTAGTTATAATACAAAACACCATCTTTTTTTTTTTTTTTTTTTTTTTTTTTTATAAATTAACCATTGCGTATTATCCAGACAACTCCACCCTCCTCCGTACTCTAACATCTACCCACCCAACCATCCTATAGTAATTGTTTATTATTATTTTACAATTTTTAATTTTTTAAAAATATTTTTTTATTTCATATTTTTTTTTGTAATTTTGTTTACGCATGTGTTAATTTGTTTTTTTTTAAAGATCATGAAAGTACTAATTGAATATTAATGAATATATGAATTTTTTTGGAAAACCATGATTTAATGCATCATAAATTAGTTTTTTAATATTATTGTTAATTAGATGAGAAGAACATAAACATTTTATTCTATATAAATGATTAAGTAGTATATTTCGATATACAGAATGATGAAGACAAGATTTAAAATTTGTAAATGTATTAACTTTGAATTTAAATTCTTTACGTTTATCATATAAATCAGTTATTGTTTTGTTGTCTTTTATTGTAATTTTAAGATCTAAGAAGTTAATTGTATTGTTAGATAAGAGGTTTTCCGTTAATTCCAAATTAGTGGGATAATCAACTGGAAATTGAGAAATTTTAGATTGATCAGTGGCAATTAAAATTATGTCATCAATATAACGATATAAATGGAGATTATTATTAGTAAAAGTACGTTCATAGTGATATAAGTATAAGTCTGATAATAAACTGGATGTACAACCACCTTGTGGTATACCGACGTGCTGTAAATATAATGTGTTATCTTGCAATATATAATTATTATAGATAATGAAGTTTGTTAATGATTTAAAATAAGCAATATCAATATTAGATGGTAATTCCAGTTTTTTATAATACTTTTTAAATAATGCATTTATAATATTATGTAAATCTAATAAGTCTATATTATTAAAAAGATCTTTGAAGTCATATGTCGTTATATTATATACACAATTAAGATTTTTTTAAATATTGACCAGTTGGTAGCTATTTTTTATACAATGTGTATTATCATTGTTTGTAGCAAGTATATATGATTGATTAAGAATTTTTAATAGAAGTTTATTGGCTTTATTATTATATCTATTGCAACCAATAGTTACAGTCCTAAATTTAATTGGAGTTTTATGAAATTTGGGAATAAGAACTAAATAAGGATAATTAAAGTTAGTAGATAGAATATTTAATAGTTTGTAATAACTTTGAATTTTACGATTATTTACAATTACATTTTCATTAGTTTTTTGAAAAGATTTATTAGAGGAAATACAGGTAGTAAGAAGATGATGATAATAAGATTTACATATGATTGCATAATTATTAGGAGATTTGTCTACATATGTAATAACGTAGTTTTTTTGTAATTTAGTTATTTGTTGGAAAAAATGCTTTGTGTTAATAGAAACCAAGAAATATTATTTTTTAAAGCCATAGTTAATTTTTCAATTACTAATATTTTCCATTGATTAAAATATGCAATAGGTTTATTGTAATAGATTGAAATTTTATATATAAAAATATCTATATCATATGTAAACTGTTTGATAATAGATTTAACAGTAAATTTAGATGGAAGTCTATATTTAGTACAAAAACCCATTAGTTTTTTCAATTTAAAATCATTAACAATATTAAGATTTCCAGTGATTATATGTCCATGATCATTGTTTATATATACCGGGTGTCCCAAAAAGGACTGACTGATTTTAAAATTCAATAACTTGCAAACGGTGACAGATATTTAAAAAATTCTTGCAGGAGGGTTATGCATAAGGTCAAAAGTTTTTTTACAGTGATTTTCAATTTTAGTTCGAATTACAAACAACAGATGGCGCTGCGATCAATAGACGCTGAATTCAGGCTCGATTTTTGGTACTTCGTGGCCCGGATAATACATTTCCATCTCCTTTTTCAGCATGGAACAAGAGAAAGGACCAGAAATCGAGCCTATATTTAGCGACTATTGATTACAGCGCCATCTATTGTTTGTAATTCGAACTAAAATCGAAAATCCCTGTAATAAAACTTTTGACCTTATGCATAACCCTCCTGCAAGAATTTTTTAAATATCTGTCACCGTTTGCAAGTTATTGAATTTTAAAATCAGTCAGTCCTTTTTGGGACACCCGGTATATGTATATATATATATTTTAGATTGGGGTCATTGCAATTACACGGAAAATTACTTGCAGCAGATGTATTTTTTGAAAATGTATTGTAGTTAAAAATCTTTCTACCAATTGTATTCGGATATTTAAAGGTTTTTGATATATGAAGATTATTAATAGGAAAATAACAGTTTTTATCGTTAATTATAGAATTGATATTAATTTTATTAAATATATGATTTGAAAAAGTTATTATCATTTGAGTATTCGTATTTTGAATTTTATGTGGTTTTTTTTTTTTTAATTAATATTTAAAAGATTAACCCTAGTCATAATGAGATCAAAATAAATATCAGAAAAATGTTTAGAGAAAGTTTTACTTAGAAATACATTTAAATGTTGTATAATCTGTTTCTTTTTAATAGCAAATATGTATTTTCGAATTAATAACCAATTATAATGCTTTAAATATTTACTTTGAAGATCATTAATTTGTTTAGTGATATATTTTTTAGAAACTACACCTGAGGATGAACCCTTTCCAAGTTTGTTTCGTGTTGTTTTACAATTTAAATTATGATTAAGAGTAAGATATATTGGAGAATAATCAGTAGTGTTATTTATAGATGTAAAGACTTTGACAGGTCGATTAAATATTTCAGTATTAAGTCCATAAGGATATATTGTGTTATAATATTTCATGTATGATGACTCCATATAAAGCCGGTCTGATTTATTTTTTAGAATTTGAAGGATTTCAATTGTCGTATTTTTAAATTGATGTTTATGAAAATGTGCAATTTCAGCTGTAGATTGTAGATTTTTTGCTTTGTTTTTATTAGAGTCTGAACGATGATGATTGATACGTTTATAAATTGGACCTGATGTTTCACCTATATATTTCATGTTACATAAGTTGCACTTTATGCAATTAATAACATTAAATGCTTTAAAAAATTTGAATAATTAGGATCTGAGACAATTTGTGTCTGAGAAGCGTATGGACATGTCTTACACCGAGCTTCTAAACACTTACTAAAAAATAAAGGTCGAGTGGGAGAGTATAAATGGTCACTGGATGACGATCCAGGAACAACCCCATTATTGTTCCTGTACCGGGCACTACACCGCATAGATGCTATGTGTATCTTGCCAGGATCGAGATGTTTACTAAGAACTGCCATATAAAAAAAAAATTTGGAAAATGCAATATTTGCAAAAAATAAGAAAATATAATAATATAAAAATCAATAATAAATTAAATTAAATTAGTCTTGATTAAATTTAATATTAAATTAGTCTTGATTAAATTTAATATTAAATATCTTGAGTATGAAATATAAATATATATACAATATATACAAATCAGAGAAGTAGTACTCAAAAACCATCTATAAAATTTCCAAAGTCAAATAATGATAACCCTAAATGCATAAACTACAAATGCATGAAACCACTGGACTTTTTAGAACAAATAAAATAGCCGCATCTAAAATCCAAAACCTAGATCGACAATAACCACGCAAAGACGACCAAAAACGCTATCCCAATTGACTTCTCAGATCAAAGTAATATAAATATAAATGACTAAAGCTTATTAACATAAAACGATTATTAGAAATATATATTGCTACCATATTGATGTATATATATAAATAGAATAGCTCATACTGAATAAATTTAAGAAAAGCAATAGTAAAAAAAAAAAAAAAAAAATTAATAATAATCTAATAAATTGAAAATATATAGGACAATATCATACAATAACAACAAGAAAATGCATATAAATTACATAACTAGAAAGGTAAAAATCATAAAATGAAACTATGTGATGATAAGAATGAAAAAATTAATGGAATTTCCTAAGGGAGGTATCAGATAATTACAAGTAGAAATCATATAGATAATACACATAGATTATGCGCTTTTGCAGCAAAGATCTAAGCGTATAGTATTAAAAGATTGCTAAAACATTTAGCTACCTAGGTATATATAAATATATATAAGATACCAATATTAAGGAAAAAATAATTGAAAATGAATTGTTGCATTCAAAATGAAAAGATATCATAATAACATCATAAAAAGCTTACATTCATAATTACATGCGCAAATGCGGCATAATAATTTGACTGATATATAGCCATTAATTAAAACTCTACCGACCATCATCAAAAACCGCAATATTGTGAATGAATTGACAACAAAAGTGGACGCCTCAAACCCACAATATTGAACTGTATGCATAAAATAAAGTACCCTATACCTAATCACAAGAATTAACATGGAAGAAAAAAAAGGAAGAATATGGATTCCGAAAAAATTGAAAAACTTATATATTGAATTATATATATGTATATAAAGTGACATTTGAACGGAGGGTGGTTTTGGGGTCGAGGTCATGACCGGTGAAAATATACCAAAATTTTCCGGAAGTTCTTTTCTCTGGACGGCTGCAACAAATAGCTTTTTACTTTTTGTAATGAAAGCTACCTAAAAGAGGATATTTTTATCGAAATAAAATATTTTTAATAATATTTCCGTTTTGTATTACATGGTGATGCATTATCGAGACGCATTGTTAGTAACAAAGAGTAGCGTAATGCGTACATAACAGATAACCCACATACTGTAGAGTACTAAACATTTCGTGAAAGAAAATGCGATATTTTTATCGAAATCAAATACTTTTAAAACTCTTGATCACTTCCATTCATGCTCAAAATAAGAGGGTTTTGCATTTCTCCCACATTATCCCATAGCTTCCATTTCCCTTTTCATACACATGCCGAAAACTGAGTTAAGAGATCTCCTTCTAAGTGCATAAGATTCAAAATTTGCATGCAAATAAAGTCTGCATTCTTCAGGAGCGAATAAATTACTCTTAGAATAAAATTCGGGGATCAAATCTTTTAGGCATCTTTTGAGTTAAACTTGAGCATGAAGACGTCGTACATCTAGTTATGGAGATGTACCAGGCTGAATGAACATGTTTTTATAAGTTTTGTGGTTTTATGTGATTAGGATTTCGAATGAATGCGTAGTTGGCAGGTCGTGATTACCCAAACGGGACTTGAAGCATGAACGTTCTCTCTAAAATTTAGATCCCAAAATGACTGTAAAATGAAATCTCTCATCAACATTTTTTTTTTTTTTTTTTTTTTTTTTTTTTTTTTTTTTTAAGTAGGAGGTTATTAGTTCGACGCCTGTGTATATATTTTTTCATGTATGTTCACCGATTGCTCCGAAATTACTCGACTGATTTATGTAATTTTTTTTCTTTTTTTAATTGAAAGAGGATACTCTCGAATCGTTCGCATTTAAAATTCCTCAAAATTTTTTGAATATTTTTTTTTTAATTCGACAAAAAACAATAAAATCAATATTTATTCTCATTCTGTTGTACGTTAGCTGCTTGCGAATCGCTGTGTTAGCTGGATGCGAAGTTCCCATTGTTGCACGAGCAGCCGATATACAACAGAATTACGAAAACTCTTCTTTTATGTATGTTCACCGATTACTCCGAAACTACGCGACCTATTTATATGATTCTTTTTTTAATTGAAAGAAGATACTCTCGAATTGGTCTCATTTCAATTTCACCAAAATTGGTTCAGCACTTTCTCAAACATTCAAATAAAGTAAAATAAAATAAAATAAACATCTTTAAAGTATTTTATTTTCAACGATTTTAATTAAGTGAGGTAGCGCTATCTGTTTGACGAGAAAGTCACTAACCGGCGATTTTACTCCTTCTTTTTAAGGTTTTCTTTGTTGTAGGAAATACCATCAAGTAATTGAAGTCTTTTTTTTTTTAAATAATTTAAAAGTCTATATTATTTCTTTTTACGTTGTGTTTTAATTTTTTGAAGGGGGGAAAAGCTTTCCTAAACCAAAGAGAATATCCACACTACTCCAGAAAACTTATGTAACCAGAAAATATGAAAGTTATCAATAGACTGTTAACTGATCTAATATGCTTGTTTTAGAAATCACGTATAACTGAACATACAATAACGAAATATACTTTAAATATGAATGTGCAGAAAACATAAAGGAAAAGCTATTAATGAAATATGTGTGAACTTGGCTAAGTCACACATGTAGATTTGAACAGTTTCTATGTATATAGTGTTTAGAAAACTTTTCCGAAACCAAAAAGAGCCCAAAAATGCTACTGTGATTCCCCTTGTTTCAAAGATTAATCGGGTCTAAAATAATAATTAATAATAATTAATTAGTAGTTGTTCTCACTAACTCAACTGCCATAAATAAAGCGTATTGAGGTAATTTCAAAAATATTAAATCATTAATGCATGGAGTATCATCTTTGCAACATACTCATAAATACCCCATATTTACCAACGTGCTGTAGATTTCCATACATGGATTTTTAAGTAATTAATTAAATGGGCAATTAAATATATTTAACTAAATTGCGTATAAATTAAATATAATTCATTTATATCTAACACACAATATATTATAAATATAATATAATATTATCCAATTTATTAAATTGAATATAATATGAAATATAGTTAAATTTGATTTAATTAATTTTTGTATTGTATATAATAAAAAGGTAGTTATGTAAATAATTATTAATTAAAAAAGCTCGATCAGCACAAAATGCTTTAAAAAAACGAAAATACTATATAAATATGTTAGGATTTGTTTAAACAAAACTCGGTTGCTATTATGTATGAATGCATTGGTAATAATGCATTTACTAAAAAGTATTATTTAATACACACGCAACAGAAAACTCACACGTTCTACAGCCATCAACATTTCATAAAAAGTGGAATATTTTTATTGAAATCAAATACTTTTAAATTCTTTATCACTGCTATTCATGCTGAAAGGAAAAGGGTTTTGCATTTCTACCACATTATCTCATAGCTTGCATTTCGCTTTCCATACGCATGGACGATAACTATGTTAAGAGATCTACTTCTAAGTGCATATGATTCAAAATTTGCATGCAAATAAAATCCGTATTCAATAAAGTCGAATAAATTACTCTTGGAATAAAATTCGGGTATCAAATACTTTTAAGCATCTTTTGAGTTAAGCTTGAGTGTGAATATGTCGTACAAGTAGTTATAGAGATTTACCAGACTGGGTGGACCTGTTCTTATCAGTTTTGAGGTTTCGTGTGATTAGGATTTCGAAATAATGTGTAGTTCGCCTCATAAAGTCAACTGCTTAAAATTTAGGTAAATTTAAAATTATTAACCGTTTAATGCATGTTATATCGCATTCGCAACATACAGTAATCCCATACAATAGCTTTGTCGGTGATTAATGCTAATTTACATAAATTTATTCATTAAATAATGTGACAAATACAACAAGTAACTACCAGAATCTCGTTTTAATTAAATAATGAATTTACTGCACCATTTGTGTCTGTTAGCTAACCTCGTTCTCCAATTTACCAATGTGCAATAAATTTATACACATAAATTTTTATGTATTTAAGTAAACGTGCAATTAAATATATTTAACTAATTTGTGTATAAAATTAAGTACAAATCGTTTTTATTTAATAAGTAATAGTTAGTAAATATAATATTTCTCATCAAAATTTTAAAATTTAATATAATATCAACGTAAGTTAATTCAATTAAATTAATCATTTTATTGTAAGTAATTAAATGCATATAGTTAATGTGTATATGAAACAATTAAGCAGTAACAAACTGAATAAAATATTCAAAATAAATATATAGGCAGAATGGAAATTAAAGAAAACTCAGTTTTTATTCTTTATTCATGTATCACTACATTTTTGAGTGCATTATTAATAAAGAACAGATTAATGTGTACACCACCGATAACCCGCATACTGTAAAGTCCGAAATATTTCGCTAAAAAAAGGGGGGTATTTTTACTGAAATCAAATACTTTTAAAACACTTGATCACTTCGACCAAGTTTGAAAGGAAGGGGGTTTTACATTTTTCCCACATTATCCAATAGCTTCCACTTCCCTTTTCATACACATGACGGAAACTGGGTTAAGAAATATCCTTCTTAGTGCATTAGATTCAAAATTTGCATGCAAATGAAGTCTACATTCTTCAGGGTCGAATAAATTACTGGTAGAATAAAATTCGGGGGATCAAATCTTTTAGGTATCTTTTGAATTAAACTTGAGTGCAAAGACCTCGCACAAATAGTTATGGAGATATACAAGAGTGGGATGGACATATGTTTAGGAGTTTTGAGGTTTTATGTCTTAAGATTTCGAAGAAATGTGTAGTTGGCCTTACAAAGTCAACTGGTAGAAATAAAGTTTTCTGAAATAAATTTGAATTTAAAATTATTAACGATTAAGTGCATGGCATATCATACTTGCAAAATATCAACAAACTAGGAAACCCCGCGGCTTTGCTCGCGTAATAGTTGAAATATGCCAAGTGATATTTGCATGACTATTTTTTATAAGAACACTTTTTGGAATAATTCACAAATTACAAATTAAGCCACAGTTTGACTAAACTTCATTATAAAAGTGCAATAGACAGAAATGAGATTTTAATTAATAAGAAGAACTAAGACTAATTCCAAATAAATGATACTTTAGAAAGTATTTTGAGACTTTTATGCTCATTTCATGCGCTCATTGCAGTATTCATTTGAAGTTTTGATTCCATATATATGGACCCTTCCGTAACACAAAAATCGCAATTTCGAACGTTTTATTGCTGTTGCACCCCCTTTAGGGGTAGTGGCACCGACATAAAATGTAGCCTATGTTGGAGCAAGGGTTATCACCATCATTTTGACGCCCTTATTTTTGAAATCGGTTTGATACTTCTTGAGATTGCGTAAAAATCGCCATTTAGAACGTTTTTAGAACGCCTTTTGCGCATTTTCACCCCTTTTAAATTTTGAATTTTTTAAGAAATGTTCTTAGAGATCATTTATATCTAATAAGTATCTACCATGCCATATTCCCTGTATCTGAGCCCTTCAGTAACACCAAATATCACAATTTCGAACGTTTTCTTGCTCCTGCACCCCCCTTTAGGGGTTGTGGTACCGACATAAAATGTAACCTATGTTGGATCAAGCGTTGTCACTCTCATTTTGGCCCCATTATTTTTTAAATCATTTTGGTACTTCCTGAAATTGCGTAAAAACCGCTATTTAGAACGTTTTTTAGAACGCTTTTCACGCATTTTCATCCCTTTTTAATTTCGATTTTTTTAAGAAATGTCCTTAGAGATCATTAGTATCTTATAAATAACGACCATTCCAAATTTCATGTTTCTAGGCCCTTCAGTAACACAAAAATCGCATTTTTAGAACGTTTTTTCTCCTGCACCCCCTTTTGGCCGGTGGCACGGACATAAGATACAGCCTATGTTTTAAGTTGGACTGACACCATCATTTTGATACCATTACTTTTGGAATAGGTTCGGTAGTTCCAGAGCTTACGTCCTACAAATAAACAATTTTTACCTCTTTATAATATTAGTATAGAATAGATGATTCATATTTACCGATGCACCCTAGATTTAAACGCATAGATTTATTTTAATTAACTAAAAATATATTGCTAAATATACAATTTAATTTACTAAACGAAATTTTATATAAAATTTAAATAACAAATTTATATTTAATAAATAACATTTAATAAATATAATATACGATTGGTCACTAACATGTTCACACTTCAATGAGAAAACATTTAGTCTAAATTGGTTTAACAATTAATTGGTAATTTTTTTTTTTTTTCTTTTGTCACATATAAGTTTCTATCCGCGTTACAAGGGAAATTTTATATAAAATTTAAATAACAAATTTATATTTAATAAATAACATTTAATAAATATAATATACGATTGGTCACTAACATGTTCACACTTCAATGAGAAAACATTTAGTCTAAATTGGTTTAACAATTAATTGGTAAATCTTTTTTTTTCTTTTGTCACATATAAGTTTCTATCCGCGTTACAAGGGATAACAGGTTAAGAGCTTGCATCTGGGGGCATGGCAGTGCCCTTGCCAAATCGAGAAAGCACAGCCGTAACCATTAAATATGTCCAATAAATGTTTTTTCGGTTCAGTGTTAACGTATTTTTGCCTAAAATTTTTCCCATTGAAGCATTAACATAATTTTTGTCTAACTCTGTATTTTTATCAGCTTTCTTAATTTAATATAATATGCAATATAATTTAATTAACTTAAATTAATGTATAGAGTAAATGTATATGATGAGTAATTAAGAAACCACACTCAGAATAAAAAAGTTTTACGAACTAAAGTGTTCATGTAAATATGATACAGTGTATTTAAAGAAAGATCAGTTGTTATTATTTATCAATGCATTATTGAGTCTATTATTAAAGGGACCGTGGATCTGCGCGCAAATTGATCCAAAAATCGAAAATTATTTTTGTACATATTATTGTTCTGCAGTTTATTCTGAGCCATTTGCGAAAAACCGCATGCAGATACGATTTTTTTCGCAAAGTTACAAGCGTTTGAATTTTGTACACAGACGATTTTTTGGCCCTTTAATATACTTTAAATCTACTTTCTCAAAACTGATTTTGTTTGAAGATTTTTAAAATGCTCCATGCGTCATAATACTAGGTTGAGCAAAAAGTTCTGGGAAATATGTGAAAGTTGCGTTGTTATGAGCAAATTAACAACAAAAGCAATAAGGACTATTCTTTAAAGTAGAGACCATCATAGTCCACGACTTTCTGCCACCGTTCTGCCTGATTCCCGATTTGCTGGCTAAGTTTGTCGCCGTTACCAACACCTTCATCCTCATTAATCTCATCGACGGCTTTCAGAATCGTTTGGCCTTTTCTCTAATAGTGCCGGGTCAAATTTTTTTTGAGCCAAAGTTCCTGAACTCCTGTAAATATACCACTACTACTCCTATATACGATACAAATTCTGGTAACTATTAGATTAAAAATTTTCCAGAACTATTTGCTCAACCTAATAATTGATCAAAAGTCATGAAATTAATAAGGACGAATCCTGATTTTGCTTATAAAAAAACTGTGCATGCATTTTAAAATTCGACTCCATTAAGATAATTAAATTTGATTTTTAGCTTATTAAAAGGCTAAATTTTGATGAAAAATTCAGAAAAAAAATCTCTAAAAAAATAAGTATTCAAGGAATTAAAAAATCTATGCACAGATTTGTTTGTAACAGGGATTTAAGTGATTAAAATACCAAATCGAGGAAATATCTCAAAATTATGACGCATGGAGTATTTTTAAATTTCGTTTTAAAATTAGAGTTTAAAAAAATCTTAAACTTATAATAAGATTGGAAATTTATTTTAAGGTAATTTACGTACTTAGGGTGAAATGCATATTTCCACAAAATTTTATATCTCTAAGATGAAAATTAAAAAAAAAAAACTTCCGCCGTCCCCTTAATAAAGAACAGATTGATATGTACACAACAAATAGCCTGCATACTATAATGTCATAAACATTTTTTATTTTTTTTAAGGGGATATTTTTATTGAAATGGTACTTTTGAAACTCTTAATCACTTCCATTCATTCTGAAAGGAAGAGAGTTTTGCATTTTCCTCCACATTATCCTATAGCTTCCATTACCCTTTTCATACACATGCAGGAAACTGAGTTAAGAGATTTCCTTCTAAGTGCATAAGATTTAAAATTTGCATGCAAATAAAGTCCACATTCTTCAAGGGCGAATAAATTACTTTTGGAATAAAATTCGGGGGATCAAATCTTTTACGCATGTTTAGAATTAAACTTGAACGTAAAGACTTTACAGTTATTTATGGTTATAGAAATGTTCCAGACTAGATGGTACAGGTCTAGCTTATGAGTTTTGATGCTTTATGTGCTTAAAATTTCGAATGAATGTGCCGTTGATTTCAAAAAGTCAGTTGCTTAAAAAAAAACTGTTTCAAGTGATTTCGAATTTAATATTATAAATAAATATATATATATATTTCTCCGCGTTCTTGTAGTGGTTACGGTAAAACCTGTTTAATAAGAAATCATAATCAATGATACAAAGGTTGTCTTTATTGGCAAATTAATCACCCAGGCCTTTTTTTAGAAAAGTCTAGAAACAAAATTAATAAAATGTGGTATAATATAAAAATTTTTGAGTACCTTTTAAGTTAAAGTTTATCATTAGACATTGCAAAAATAGTTATGGATATGTAACAGACAGGATGGATATGCACTTATGACTTTTGAGGTTTTATATGCTTAGGATTCCGAATTAATGTGAAGTTTGACGTAATTATCTGAGGTTGCTCCTTCACTGACTATAATCGACTCAGGTGTACATACCGCCCAGATTTTTCCAATATTCAAAGCAACCAAGAATGACCAATAAGGACAGAGAGTGGCCTTGGCAAAAACCAGTGGATAATGTCCAATAAGAAACAGAAGTCAAGGAAAAAATGACCACTTAAAAGTGAAATCCCATCAAAAACGTCTCATATCAAAAAACGTAGCGAAGTCTAGTGACTCTTTAGTAATAAAAATTCCGAGATCACGCACATCCAGTATAATTTTATTACTAACCCTGACATTTTCATTTACAAATCACTCCTATTCTCTACATCTTTAGTTAAAGGATATTTTGTGACTTGGCAATTACACAGCACCGGGAAGTTATTACACCTTACTATGTTATGGGATAGGATGGGATTATTTGATTAAGGTCGATTAAGTACGCGAGGGATATAATCCTAAAGGAGAGATGTCTTGGGTGGAGGTCTTTCTAAAGGAGGGGGTGGGGGTTGACTCGTATTGCTGATAGATCCAAAGAAAGTCACCCAAAACTCTGGACATCCATCTCAACCGCGAGACAGGTTTCACACCCGGGCTTACAACGGTTTGTAAAATTAAGTCCACGCTAGAAATACATAATATCTTCAGCGCTCATATATATACTATTTTATGCTATATTTTATGAAGAAACGTGATTGTTAAAATATAAGCAGCAGTCGGCGCATTTTCGTGCTGCGTAATTGCAATTTACAAAATACTATTTAACTAAAGATGTCGCGACTAGGATTGATTTGTGAATGAAAATGTCAGAGTTAATAATAGAGACGTAATTGGCTCTGCATGATCTCAGAACTTTTTACGGTTAGAGTCACGAGACTTGACTACATTTTTTACATGAGATGTTTTTGATAGGATTAGAAATTACTTCTCCGAGTTGTTGTAGTGGTTGTGGAAAACCCCATTTTACAGGCGATTATGGCTAACTATGGCTATATAGGGAGGTTGTCCTTGATTTTTTTTTCTTACTTGGCGATCTTGGCGAAATTTTAAGCACCGACATTTTATTTTGAAATTCTATTGATAAAATTACCGGCATCAGTATACAATGATAAATTTTATCAAAATTACTCCAAATTGGAAAACGTAGCAATCTATCCCTTTATGACTGATATTATTAATGTTAATAAAATTAAAAACTTTCTTGAAATGTAAATTTTAAATATCAGCTTCAGTATGAAGACATTGCACAAGTACAGTATGTAAATGTAGCATAGACATATAGCTTATGAGTTTTGAGATTTTATAAGATTAAGATTTCAAATAAATGTGAGATTGGCCTGAAAGAAGCCAGCTGCTAATAATGAAGATTTTAGGAAAAAAATGTTTGCGGTAAATTCGAAATTAGAAATCATTAAAAATTCTTACTTTACTTTTTTATTATAGGTGTTATAGAAAAACTTTTCCCATAAAAATACGTAACTTGTACTGAATGTTAACATTTTTTTTTCTCTTTTACAGTGTTTATTAGTTTTAACCCTTTGCACTCGAGAGGTGACTCACTCCCACCACTAGTTTGCCAGATCTCTCACGTAAATCGAGGGTCCAAATGCTCTGGTCACCAGCATTTTAAAGTAATTTTCTTCGTCTTATCTAATGGCAGAATTATCTGCGATTAAAGATGGCGAAATAAACTGTAAACATTTAGTGTTGTCCAGAGTAATTGGAGCTCCGGTTTACACTGGGAACCTGGCAACACAAGTGGTGAGCGAGAATCACCTCTCGAGTGCAAAGGGTTAAGTAGATTAGCTTAAAGCGATTCTCAAATCCCCTGCTCAACACTAACACATTTTCAGATTAATTTTTCAACTTAAAGGCACAAAATTGGCAAGCCTGATTATGGAAGTGATTTGGAATTGAAATGAGTTTTCCATTTTTTGATAAACAAATTACAGACGTGTGAAAATTATTAGAATAATTGTGAAATTTACATTAAAATCTTGTTATATTAAAGAAATAATACATTTAAAAATATGGACCCATTTAATATTTAGCGTACACCCTCTTGTTTTTAATTAAAGGTTCAATACGTCTTGGCATATTTTGTATGAGTTTTTGGCTTTTAATTTGTATTTCGTTGTCATGATACTAAATTTGGATGAATTTTTCTATCAGAATATTCTTGTTTGTGATGTTGCATTTCTTTAATTTAATTAAACAAAACATTTTCATAGCCTGAAAGCAGTCCAGATATGAAACCCATAAAGAACCTTTGGGCCATTATAAAGAAAAAATTAAAGAAATACAACACCACAAACAAGACTAGTCTGATAGAAACACTCATCCAAATTTGGCATCATGAGAACGAAATACAAATTAATTGCCAAAAACCCATACAAAGTATGCCAAGACAAGTATGCTATCATTTCTTTAATAAAAAACAAGAGGATGCACACTAAATATTAAACTTATCAATATTTTTTAAATATTTCTTTAATATAACAAGTTTTTATTGTAAATTTCACAATTATTCTAATAATTTTCACACGTCTGTACTTATCGAGTTGTTAGCGACTTTGGTTACCTGACAAGATGTTTTTCACCTTTCGTCCGAAAATTCGGTTAAAAATGTCAACTTTGGCAGTACAGTAGACTTCCGATTATCCGCCACTCTCGGTTAACCGCCCCCCCCCCCCCCACACACACACAGACACACCCCATTCCAGGTTTTTTCGATTTTTGGAAGTCGCTCATTATCAAATATGCCACGTGCAATTTGACTGATGCCTGGAATCATTTATCTGAACAGACTTTGCACAGAATCTGGGGAAAATTATGGTCCAACACTGTTGATAGCACAGAAGTTGCTGAATCACCTTATGATGATTCGGAGATATTGACTTTGGTATCAAACGTACCATATTTAAAAAATATATCTTTGGATGAAATCAGAGACTGGTTTAATTGTTATAAGAATGATATTGGTTATGAAGAATTTACGAATAACAAAATTATCCCAATTGTTTTGAAGTTAGATAAACTTGAAGTGGATAAATCTGATGAATCGGGGAATGATGATCCAGGATACAGTCATGCAGATGTGGAGACTATGCTCTCTAAGTTCATTAATCCGTTTGAGGTACAAGAGGAAGCAGATGCAACCCAAGTACTTTTATTACGTAAAATTCATAATCTGCTGCAGTAAAAGCAAAAGCAAAAAGCAAACAAAAATTTGTAATGGATTATTTTGGATGAAAACGGATAGTATATTTTTACTCTGTAAAATTCTAAACATAAAAAACTTCTAAACGTAAAATTCTATACATACATTTTTTATTATTAATTGTGTATTTTATTCACGAAATGCACAGCGAATAAAAAAGGCATTTAAATATTGTTATTTATAAACCAACAAATAAAAATGTGATTTTAATAATGGTCTTGTACTGTCTTTCGATTATCCGTCTATTTCGATTATCTGCCACCCCGTTGGTCCCGTGAGTGACGGATAATCGGAAGTTTACTGTATTTTCTGAAAGCTCTTTTGCGTTTATCAAAAAATGAAAATCATCTTTCAATTACATAGTTACTGAATAAAAACACCTACCAATTTCATACGTTTCTGGACAAAAATAAATTTAAAAAATACGTCAGAAAGAAACCTCTTTGAATTTGAGAACAACCTTAAGAACTTCTGGTGTATGAATTTTCTGCTCCATCTGATGAACAGAGCCACTAATTAAATACTTCCGAAACTAGATTCGCGTTCGTGATGTTTTAGTGGAGATAAGAAAAAACTTCAACTTGGCATCATTTTCATACATCAGATTACTTACATTAAGCTCTGTATTTCTATTGATAAAATTGTGATTCTATTATTCGTTTTAATCGTTAAATTTTGAAATATTGAATGTGCTGTGTTCTTCCAATATATTCAGTTAATGTTATTACTTTTTTATTTATATTTATAAAATAATTCTTCTTTTCTTTTTTGTTCTAGGTAAATGAAGCCTTTGACGTATACATAATGCCATTATTATAGAATTATTTTATTTTGGATAAGCAGAATGGGTAATCAATTCTTTGTTCCGATGGTATGTTTACAGTTTAAAATATTTTTTAAGCATTATACTTTATGCAACGCTTTTGCATTTTTAAAAAATAACACCACAGAACTCAATCTATTTTTAACACTTTCAAATAAAGTTGAAAATTGTTTATGAATTCGGTTTGTCTATCCCTCTGTCTGCCCGAGCTCCAACTCGCGTAAGTATTGTCGGACTGCCATGTAATTGATATACGTTATTGAGATTTACTATGGCATGTTCGGTATTGAAACTGAAGTGTGTAGCATTTATAGTTCGTTTACAGGGACACCCAAAATGAATTTCGCTACATTGTGGTCTATGGAAGGAAATCGTTTGCAAAGTATTTTAATGATGTTACGGTATTTCAAACATATTGAATTTGATGTGTGTCACTCAGATATACAAAAAGAATCTTCTTGTATGATTTTTATTGCATTTGAACGCTATACACAACAGCATTCTTTAAAGCGTCATCCATTCCAGCCTTGCCTCTGTGAATCTGCTATAATTTTAACATATGTTTTCATCGTCATTTCACATGAAAATATCGGGTTGTTTTCAGTAATATATTTATTTGCATTGATTACACAATAGCATGTCCATTATTTTGTCTTTCTTGTATAAATGGCAAAACCAGATTACTTTTGGTTGGCAACCACTTGTGCCAGACACGGCAGTATCAGTTTTTTTTTTTTTTTTTTTTTTTTTTTTTTTTTTTTTTCAGTTGTAACTCGGCTAATTTTTATATAGATTTATTTATAGATAATTTACCTGTCATTCAGTGGCGTGGCGTGAAAATTTTCGGTGGTCATCGCAATTATTTAAGTTTGTGGTGAAAAATTATTAACTCTAAAATTCAATGGTTGAATGTTCAAAAAAGAAACTTTAAATCTTACCTTCACTTATACATGAACTCCAAATGTTCTGCTAAAACTGGATCGTAGAGTTTTAAAAGCTTATTAAGAGTTTTAAAATATTGCTTGGTCATCGCCGCATCCAGCGATGACCGGACGCCACGCCACTGCTGTCATTATATTCATTTTATTACTTACACAACTTCAACTTATGATTTATTAAGACATAAATGCTTTAATTTTAAAAGCTTGCTCTCCCACCTAAAAAATGGTACATGATAGAATAATTTCATTGTCATATTCTAAATTAGTAACGTGAAATCCTATAAGAATCAAGCATATACTAATTTTAATTACTAAAAGGTGTAAATTAAAACTTTGAAAATAGTAAGAATAGGTTTATTCGACATGTTTTTACATGTTTCGACTGTAACCGAGTCATTTTCAAAACGAATAATTAAAAATATTCAAAAATTACACGATCTATGAAATGCCATCATTGAATTTTCCACGTATTCTTTCATATTATGCGTGTTATTTTTTTTTTTTTTTTTTATTTTACTTGGACGTTTATTTTATTTTCGCAACCGAAGTTTATTTTATTTTCGAAATAGCTCGCTATATTGCTACAGCCGTTTATAACGCTCGCTGATTTGCTATATATTTAGAATCAAGCATAATTTTTGCCGGAAGGATTTTAGTGCCGATCAGGGAATTAAAACAATCAATTAAGGATAAAGGATTACCATATTCTTTTTATTTATTTTAATCTACATGCCAGACATTTGTTTATCGAAGGGATTACTCATTTCAACAATATGCTACTTGATTTTTGAACAAGCTAACTCAAAAACGATAATGCATAAATACTTAAGTTTATAACATAAAAAGATACATTTGAAACTACATTACGTCAGACCTTTTCGAAATTCTTAAATTACATATTTATCAACTTTAATCGACAAAGTATATCTTTTGTGTCCATGATTTACGATGATATTAGATATAAGAAAAATGTTACACGTTTAGACAGCACATTTGTCAGCATTCTCTTCCTAACGTTGTTTGGAGAGCGAATAGAAGCCTGCTTTACTGACTGCGTTTGACGTATTTTTTAGGAAATGAACTCAAAATGGATGGTGCATTGTTTATTAACCCCATCATAATGTGCATCACTTGGTTAATAAATGATGAAGCTGATTGTAATGGATTTCGCTTATTGGTTTATTTCTGCTTTGGAAGGAAAAAGTTAGCAGACTTTAAAGGAATAGAAAGAATTATATTTATGTGTTTTAAGAGTATATAAGTAACCATTTTTTAGAGACCTTAGAAAGCTTTTGGTTTAAAATACTTAGTAGTTTTTTTTCATCACGAAGATAATTTTAGTATTTAGACAAGAAATTTTTTTTGAAATATTTGCGAATTTTCGTAGCATATTGAGGCATATATGCTTTTATAGCATATATGTGCACTAGAATATTTTTTACGAAAACAACTTGTGGTACATTGTGCAGTAACTGCATCATAATGCACATCACTTGGTTAATAAATTATAAAATTAATTCTAATGTATTTAGCTTATTGGTTTCTTTTTCTTTAAAGGAATAACTGCAGATTTTACAAGGATAAAAAGAATAAAAAAATATATAATTTTTTACAGTTTTTAAGTAATCATTTTTTAGTGATATTGAAAAGCTTTTAGTATAAAATATACTGTACTACTTTTTTTCACGAAGATAGTTACCATACATGGACTAAAAATCAAGAAAAAATATGGTAATGCCGGCAAATTTTCATAGAAAATTATGCTCTACTATATATTTTTATAGCATGTGTATAATATTGACGTATTTTTTAGGAAATGAACGCAATATAGATGATGCATCGTTCATTAACCCCCATCATGATGTACATCACTAAGGTTAATAAATGATGAAGCTGGTTGTAGTGGCTTTCGCTTATTGGTTTATTTGTACTTTGGAAGTTTAAAAGAATGAGAAGAATTATATGTTTGTTTGTTTTAAGAGTATATAAGTAATCATTTTCTAGCGACCTTATAAAGGTTTCGGTATAAAGTACGGCATTGTTTATTTTTCTACGAAGATAATTCGAGTATTTTGACGCAAAATAAGAAAAAGTTTTGCTTTTTTTTCAAATAGCCATCTATATTATTATAGTGTGTATGCACAATACTGACTTATTTTTAGGAAAAGAACTCATTAGTGCAATTTTTATTAACCTCATCGTGATGTGCATTGCATCACTTGGTTAACAAATGATAAAGCTGGTTGTAATGGATTTCGTTTATTGGTTTATTTGTACTTTAGAAGAAAAAAGTTAGCAGACTTTAAAGGAATAGAAATAATATATATATATAGGGTGTCCCAGGATTTAGATTGCCTAAGAGGGACAGCTCCCACAAGAAAGCCAAGTCTGTAGAGCATAGTGTCCCTCCCGGTCGCCTTTATTAAGGTCTTAAAAAAGAAAAAAATATTACAGTTTTCAGCCAGAGCTGAAGCCGTCAGAATCACGACAGTGGGCGGTACGTATTGGGGCAAACTTTAAGGGGAGGGAGGGGACAACACAAGGATTGAGAATTGTATAGCAACCCATGACCGGAAACTAGAGGTCTGCACGGGCCGGAATTTCCAGGCGCGGGCCCGGCCCGGTGTAAAAATTGAAAGTTCGGCCCGAGCCCGGCCCGGCCCGTTTACATTTTTACCGTTCTCGGCCCGGCCCGTACAAAAATCAGTGAAAACAGGCTCGGACCGGCCCGACTAAATGTCTACAAAAAATTCCGTTTTTTCTCGACATACAATTAAGATTCTTTTAATGAATACTACATGCATATTTATGGGAACATTTTACAGTATATTTTAAATTACTATGTGTTCGCAAAATAGAAAACACACAATAGTAAACGTTAACGATTACTTACAGTGTTTTAGTCAACGTCTCTACAGACGTTTCAAAATTTAAATAAGGGTTTATTAAAAGATTATTGTAGTTTAGAATAAAGGGTTAAAAAACATGATAACTTTTGAAGCTTATAATAAAAGGTAGATTTGTGAAAATATTTCTGTCATTTTTAAGGCATTTCTCAAATCCAAAGGAGCTACATTTTGATATATTTATGAATTCATTTCTTTTCGGAAACGCATGAGATTGGCAGGTATTCTTATTCAGAAACCATGTAAATGCCGTTTTTTTTTTAGATAAAAGTAATATATCTTTCAGAAAATACTGCCAAAGTTAGCATTTTGAATCGAAATTCCAGAAGCGATAGCACAGGAAAGGAGAAAACATACAGTCACGTGACAAGAGTCTCTGTTATCTCTGTACGTAATTTATGAAAAATGGAAGCGCTATTTGATCCCAATTGCCTTCAATACTCAGTCTGTCAATTTTATGCCTTTATAGTTAAAAATGAGTCAGAAAATGTGTCTGAGAGTTTCGCATTGTTGAGCAGTAAATATGAGAACCATCTTAAGGTACATTTCCAAAGATACTGTTAACAGAAGTTCATTATCGCTATTAATGCTTTTACAAAACATAATGCCTGTCCTACACATCCTGAGAACGATTAAGACCAGTTACGTCCCGGCACAAGTCTGACGAAAAAAATTAAAGCCGGATCAGGCATCATGTAACTGTACGATGCCGATCTCTACGATGGACATGTTACATTTCTGTATTGATGTTGTTAAACTCGCATCGGCTCGTAACGCACATTTATACTTCTCGAAAAAGTCATATTCCTTGGAAATGACCTCGTATTTTATCTGCTCCTCTCAAATTCTTATATCGGGCCGATAGGCCCGATTAATTTTTTTTTATCGGCCGGGCCCGGCCCTTCAGGCCCGTTCAATTTTTTTGCCGGCCCGGCCCGTTTATTTTGTCTGTCGGCCCGGCCCGTTGAAAAAATTGTTCTAATTCTGCCGGCCCGTTTGAAAATTCTCCTCCATTCCGCCGGGCCGTGTACGGGCCTCGGGCCAAGCCCGGGCCCGTGCAGACCTCTACCGGAAACGTCATCTTACGCCACTAGGTGGAACTGTTCACGAGAACACTGGGGGGAAAATATCTGCTTTGTCGCAATCATTCGAGCAGTGGTCGCATTGAGAAGAACATGAAACATTTTACGTGTAAATTATTTATGCAAATTGTGATGCACATTCGAAAACATCAAGCAGTCAGGTACATCTCTCTTTGGGAACTGTTCTCGATACAGTTCTTGAGCTGTTGGTGCATTGCCACCATCCAAGCCGTACACGAAGTGAATGTCTGCCAGCTCCCTGTCCGTAAAATTTTGCATGTTCTTCTCAAGGCGACTACTGCTCTAATGATTGCGATAAAACAGATATTTCCCCTCCAGTGTTCTCGTGAAGAGCACCACCTACAGGCGTACGATGACGTTTCCGGCCTTGGGTTGCTATGCGAATCTGAATGCTTGTGATGTTCCCTACCCCCATAAAGTTTGTCCCAATAATACGGGGAAACCCTGTATGAATGTGTTTATGTAAGAAATAATTTTTTAGAGACCTTAGAAAGTTTTCGGTATATAATACTGCGCGGCTTATTTTTGCACGAATTTAAGTATTTATACTGCAAAGTATTTTGCGGTGTTCGCAAATGTTCATGTTAGCATACTGAGGCATATATATTTTTATCGCATGTATATACAGTGACGTATTTTTTAGGAAAAGAATTCATGATGCATTACTACAACTCCATCGTAATGTACAGTCGTGGAAAAAAAAAGTAAACACCCCCTACTAACTCCTCAACAAATTATCGCAGAAGAAAGTTACTGGTACCGAACGATTGGAAATAAAGTCTACTTTTAAATGATGTATATAAAATTTGCTTAGGGGGTATTACTACATATTAAAACGAGCCCAAACTTCCTTTTTTTCAATAGCAATACCCAATTTTAACGAGATATTTTAAATCTCCGGTTCAAATTATGCCCAGATACCAAATTTCAAGTCATTGGGATGGTAAGTTTTTGAATTATAAGCATTTAAAATTTAGTGCATTTAATGTTAAATCATATTTTCGTATTTTCATTAATATCTCCTGAAATTATACTCCTAACGTGCTAATTTTTTCTGTAGCAATAATACTAAAATACTCAAACATAAATGCGTTGAATTTGCAATTTTTATAATTTTATGATATGAATTATTAATTAAGAAATTAATATTAGAAAAAATTATTAATTGCAACCTACAATTTGTTTCATGGATTTAGATTTATTAAGTCTTCCTTTATGCAAATCCAAAATTTCATATTTTTCTTCCAAGTAGTTTTCAAATTATGCTTAAAAAACGGCAAAATGATGGTTTAAGAGGCCATCTATGATAGAAGTGACTAGGTATTTTGAAATTTCTTATGCTATCCTGTAATTTAGCCTTCAATGACTGCTTGAGTGCCCCTTAAGATGCCTTGATCAAGAAGGGGGCTCTCTCGGTCAACAATCGAGTACCGAACTTTAATTTGGATACAGCCCCTAAATTATGCTAGTTTTAAAACAATTAATTTCTAGTACACGCTTATCGTACGAATTGCATAAAAATTTGTTTTTTGGCTAATTGAAGGGTGTAGAGTTAATTTATGCTGTCAGAATTGTGTACTGCTATTGAAAAAACAAAGTTATGGTTCGTTTTAATATGTAGATGCCCCCCTAAGCAAAATTTATATACATCATTTAAAAGTAGAATTTATTACCAATCGTGTGGTACTAGTGACGTTCTTCTACGATAATTTATTGAAGAGATAGTAGGGGGTGTTTCCTTTTTTTTCCACGACTGTAAATCCTAGTTTAATAAATGTTAAAACTGATTCTAATATGTTCCGTTTATTGGTTTGTTTGTACAGTAAAAAAAAGACTGTGGGCTTTTCAATTAAATAAGAATAATTTTTTTTTAGAGAATTTATAAGTAAATATTTTTTAGAGACTTTAGAAAGGTTTTAGTATAAAATATTGCACCATTTTTTCAATAAGATAATTTGCATAGTTGGACTATTAATCATGAAAAAGGTTTGCGATGTTAGAAAAATTTTATAGAATATCATGTCGTATATATTTTTCTAGCATGTGTATAACTCTGATGCATTTTTTAAAAAAATCGGTCTTAAAAATTATGATGCATTATTTATTAATTCCATCATATTGTGCATTAATTTGTTAATAAATGATGAAGCTGATTGTAATGGATTTCGCTTATTGGTTTATTTCTGCTTTGGAAGACAAAAGTTAGCAGACTTTAAAGGAATAGAAAGAATTATATTTATGTGTTTTAAGAGTATATAAGTAACCATTTTTAGAGACCTTAGAAAGGTATAAAGTACTATGCAGTTTATTTTAATCAAAAAGGTAATTTGGATATTTAGACAGCGAAACAAGAACAAAATTCGCAATATTTGCAAATTTTCGTATCATATTGACACATACTATATCCTTGTTTAGCATGTACATACACTGGCGTATTTTTTTCGAAAAGTACTCATGATGTACATTGCTTTGTTAATAAATGATAAAATGGACTTTAATGTATTTAGCTTATTCTTTTATTTGTGCTTTAAAAGAAAAACTGCGCATTTTACAAGGATAAAAAGAATAAAAAATATATTTTTTGGAGTTTTAAATAATCGTTTTTTAGAGACATTGAAAAGCTTTCAGTCTAAAATACTGTAACTACTTTTTTTTCCGCGAAGATAGCTTTCCTGTATAGACTAAAAATCAAGGAAACAAATTACTTATATTTTTATAGTATGAGTATAATACTGATGAATTTTTTTAGGAAATGGACTCAAAATACATGATGCATTATTTATTAACTCCATCATACTGTACATCAATTAGTTAATAAATGTTGAAGCTGAATGTCATAGATTTCGCTTATTGGTTTGTTTGTGCTTTAAAAAAAAAGTTAGCAGACTTTAAAGGAATGGGAAGAATCATGTATACATTGAAACAGCCAGTTATTAGCACGTAACTAGTAACAGACGCTTCAGCAAAAATCTAACTCAAATAAGCATTTTCTTGTAAAATTCTACAATGTAATGTCATCTACTGGTAACTTAGACACTTATATTTATTTTGGAGCCAATTTATTCAGCACTAGAGGGCCAGGAATATATTCAATGAAGAATGAACTTTTGAGAACACAAAAAATGTCATTTTCAAGTAATCATCTTATTTCTAAAATTAAGGTAGTGTTTTTTAACAATATTTGTAATGCAACCATCCTAAACTTTTTCTTAAGGGGTCTCAGGACTCTTAAAGCTTCAAAATTTTCGAAATTTAATTTTTTAGATGTTAAACTCCTATCTTTTCTTAACATTTTGATATGATTGTTCTTTCTTTTTTTAATTCCGTTTAGAGGAGAAGTTATGGGTTTTAGAATTATACCCGCTCAATAGCTGAAGCGACGTTTCTGAAACTTTGAAGTTATTTTTCTCCAAGGGATGTTTTTGGGCATAACGCGCAAGATATCTCAAAAACCTCTGAATATTTTTCCATGAAATTTTCAAAACATACTTTTCATGTTAGTCTGTATAAACAGAACCTAAAATTACCTTTTTGTTGGTAAGAAAAAATGTGATTATACTGCTGAAGTTTTCAAAATTTTGTATTAGCTAAATATAACTTTGTATTAAAAATATAAAAATGCTTTAAATGGAAATTTGTTTAGGCTCAAGTTGATTATTATAATAGGAAGTATAAGTAGGAACCAAAATTTTCATTCTGGTTGCAATATTTATTTCGTAATCTTGTGCGTAAGCTGTTATACCAATTTTCTGCTCGTCAAATATCTGACAGTTTGGAGCGCCCTGTAAATGCTAATTCTGCACCTTGAAATTTTTTAAATATATGAAATGAAAGAACATACTTATATCTTTCTTCCCAATAAAAATTGTGTTTTAAAATTATACATATTTTAAGATATTTTTTTTTTCCAATTTTAAGAGTCTTGAGACCCTTTAAAGTTCTACTTGTTGAAATTAGTTAAAAGATGCATATAATACAGTACATTAGAAGCATGATTTATAGTTTATAGCTATTTACTTTAGCTTAATGAGGAAGTGGCAGTTACTGGCTCCATGAATTTCATTTCACCAGTCTCTAACAGAGGTATCAGTTATTGGTTGCATTAAAGAAATGTATAATTTATTATTTGAACTGTTTAAAAATGCATAATCATAAATTAAATTTATCTTGTAGTAAACATCATTAAAATGTATGTTGTTCTACCAGTATCTGACACCATATGTCAATCACTGGTTCATAAATGTCAGTTATCGGATATTTGCATTAGTAATCATTTTAAACGTGAAATAAAGGACACATGAGTCTGTAGTATGATATAAAATATTAATAATAAATTTAAATAAATAACTAAATACTATTAAATTAAATAATACTTTAATCTGAAAAAGCAAACTGAATAAGTCTTTATGTAAACAATCATTAAAACCAATTTTAAAAAATTAACTTTCTTTGATTTTAACTTTTATATTCAGAATATTTTTTAATATTTTTTTTTCTTTTTAAGAAAAATAATGGCAAATGTTCATTTCTTTTTTTTTATTATTTAAATTGAAAGTTAAAAGTTATAAAGTATAAAGTAACGCTTAAAAATATACGTGTTTTCCTCTTTAAAAATGTAAATCCTACTTTTTATAATAAAGATTTAAGTATTTTGTTTTTATAATAAAGTTTTGCATATTTTTAAAGCAAAATTCTTTGAATTACAAAATAACTTCTTTTTATAATCTTTGGAAATAAATTGTCACACAACGCTGGTTTGTGTCTGTTATTGTTTTTTATATTTTTGTTGTTCTTGTTGTTGTTTGTCAATTTCCGGAGTTATTGACCATATTTATGAAAAAAAAATAATTTGTAAAAATAAAATATGTAATTTTTCAAAATTTTTCAAAAATAATTTTTTAATGTGTGTCTCTACTATATCCTCTCAAAAACAAAAATAAATTGAAAATGTATTTAAAATTTTGTAATAGTGATTTGACAAGAAAGATTCCTTAAGGTGTCAGTTACTGACGATTTCACCCAATATATTTTAAGAGTATATACAGGGTGTTTCATAAGTTTGGTGCAAAAGTAAAACGCGATTAAAAAAAAAAAAAAGATCTATGTGTCGGAGAGACATGCAGTTTGCAGATAAATATTCAGCGTGTTACGGAATTTTGTATGACACCAACGAAAAAAACTAGTTCAAAATCTGTACAATAGAGGGTTGATTGGTTGGTTGTATGGGGTTTTATGGCGCAAAATCGCTTAAGGGACATGCTGCGCCAACTACAATAGAGGGTGCTACTGCGGATAATTCCATGGAATAACACCATATTGCTCACACAAAGCAAGATTTGCTTACGAAAACATTAAAGAATACTGCATGTACACATTTTTGTATCCAAATCTTGCGTTGTGTGAGCAATAAGGAATTATTAAATGGAATTCTCTACAGTAGCGCCCTTTATCGTCGAGATTTTAAACTAATTTTGTTATTGGTGTCACACAAAATCCCTTACCGCGCTGCATATTTATCAGCAAACCGCATGTCTCTCCGTAGACATTTTTTTTTTTATCGCGTTTTACTTTCGCACCGAACTTTTGAAACACCCGGTATACGTATATCATTTTTTAGAGTCAAATTTAAAGTTTTGGTCTATTGATTTTTCTACAAAGATTAATTTGAGTATTTAGACTGCAAAACAAGAAAACCTTCTACGATATTTGCCAATTTTCATTGCTTATTGAGACATATATATTTTTTATAATACAATATACAATGGCGTTTTTTTTTTTGTTTTTTTTTATCATTTGGAAATGGTTGTTATTTTCGGTCGAGGATGGTGATAAATGATGCTCGCATTTTATTTTTTTTTTAACGAAATTCAACGATGTTCTTTACTTTTAGAAGAATTTTTATTTGAATTGTAATAGAAAGGCATAAAATAGTTAAAAATTGTTTGAATAGGTAATCGAAAGGCATAAAATCGTTAAAAATTGAATATGTTACAAAATGGGTAGGCGCAAATTATCAGATATGGAAAAATCCAAAGCCAAAGAGTGACGCCGAAATGAAAATCGTCTTGCAAAGCAAAAATCGAGGTCTTTAACTCATTATGTAGGCCATGAAAATCGAGGTCTTCAACTGATTATGTAGGCCATGAAAATCGAGGTCTTCAACTGATTATGTAGGCCATGAAAATCGAGGTCTTCAACTGATTATGTAGCTCATGAAAATCGATTACAGAATAAAAGACGAACGCGAAAAAGGAAACAATCTAATGTTTGATCGATTGATAGTAAAAGGCCATGTCTCGAGAGGCTCCAATCCACTAGCCACGGCGTTTACAATCGGTCGATTCTAACGGGGAAAAATTGAGCTCAACGTAGGAAATTTGTCGCAATCTGTGGATGATTCGGCTTTCGATTTGTAAACTGTTTTCCTTCTCGAAACGGGACTTGGATAGTTTATCGATGAAGGTTTTGGTCGTCTGAAGTTTGATTTTTGCAATCTGTTGTTGAAGAGGGTGCGACGGAATTTGGTGGACGAAATTTAGATTTTCCGGTTAAATTTTGTTACGAAGGGGATTTGTCGCGATCTGTGGATGATTCGGTGGAACTGCTTTCGATTTTTAACCTCTTATCTTTCTCGGCTTCTCTTGTCGAAATGTCCTAAAATTAAAACTAAGTAAATATTAAGTAAAAAAAGAAAAAAAAAATCCAAATGGTCGTTGCAATCTATTAAATTACATTTTTTTTTTTTTTTCAAGTAAAGGAACTTATGATGCATTGTTTATTAAGTACATTATAATGTACACCATTTGATCAATAAATGAAGAAATTGATTGTAAAGTATTTAGCTTATTGGTTTATTTGTGTTTTAAAAGAAAAACAAACTGCAAAATTTTCAAGGTTAGAATAAATACAAATAATATATTTTTAAGACTTTATAATCAGTCTTTAGTGACTTTATGGGGTTTCTATATAAAATTCCCCTCTACTTCTTTTATGAATATGATTTGCGTTTTTAGACTAAAAATCAAGATAAAATTTGTAATACTGGCTGATTTTCATAGAATATTACGGCATATATATTTAACAATGACAGTATTTTGCGAAAATTCATATGTTACTATTAATATATTTTTCGCATATTAATCCCAAAATATAAAAATTGTGATGTTAATATTTGTAAAACATATGAAGTACATAATTGTAATAATAAGTATGTAACATAATAAACTTGTATTTTTTCAACATAAATCGATTTTTAGAACCTTTTAATATACGAATACAAAATTAGAGCTCGTTTCCAATATATTTTTTGAGTTATGGTTAAACAACTACCCTTTTTGCAATTTATTTTGCAATAATTAAAAATAAATTTAATATTAGGAGTTCCAAATTTAACATATTAGTAATTCCTAAACTACTTGAATCACTTTCGGTTTGGCATCTGAAGTTAAAATTTACCGAAGAACACAAATGTAATGACGTCAAGATTGAGTGATCGTATTGAAAATTTTGCTAGAATTTTATTTTGAAGAATCTAAGTTATTTTTTTTTATATATAAATTTAAAAGAAGACATAATACCCAATCGGGTGTCAATTTTTGTTTTCCTCTGAGGCAATTTGGTGATTAAAAAGGTTTTTTTTATCCCTTTTTAGAGACAATTTATAGGTTTCAACATAAAATATAAAATACAGCTTTACATTCTTACTTTGCAGCAAGGCTAGTTCACGTTTTTAGATTGATGAAACAGAGCACTGATTGTAATATTAGCAACTTGTAGATAAATTTTCGCAGCATATTTAATCATATATATTTTTGTATATTGTGTTTATTTTTTTTATTTTGTTTATTTAATACTTGTTAAGAGGCATTATTGCTTTGAAAAATATATATAGCTTATGTATTTACATATTTACATAGAGTAAACAACTTAATGATTTGTCATCTTTGCAAAATCTTATACAGTCGGACGTCGTTTTACCGACACCCGGTTTTCACGTCACTCCGCTTATCACGTCAGTTTTTCAAAATCCCGACTTTCTGTATACGATTTTCACGTAAATAAACTCCGGATTTTACATCGTTGAATAATTTTTAACTCCGGATATTCCGACGCTTTAGGAAAATTGCCCATTTTTCATAATCCATAGCGGTAAGAAATGTCTTAGCCAAACTTTTCACAAAAGTGCTTAAATACCCTTTGAGATAAATGAGAAATTTTACTTCAATCCTTTATCTGAATAAATAAACCCACACACTATGAATGACCCACTTAAGCTCCAGATTCTACTCGTGGTGTTTTTGTTCTGATCAGGCGACACTTTCTTGTGGCTACACGGTGATTTTCATCCGACTAAAATCGAAGCATTGCATTGCATTGAAACGATCAGAAATTATCTAACATCCATTTCTAAACAAAGAATATAGATTAAAATTCATTGCATAATCTTGAAAAAATAATTGTAAGAAGCACATCTAGGGATAAGCAAACCTTAATTAATCAATATTTCATCGCTCAATAAAAAAACTAGTCATAAATCTGATTTTTATTCTTTTCAATTTCGTTTTTGTGTTTATTTTGTTTAATAATGTTTTATTGCTTAAAACTGCAAGAACAGTTATAAATTTAAAATTGTCTTAAATTAATTTAAAATACAGCTTTTTATAAACATATTTTTCTCCAACTCCGGTTACCGCGACACTCCGCGTATGACGACACTTTCTTTTTGGACATTAGAGTGTCGGGATAACGAGGTTCGACTGTAACATATTAAGGCGTGCTTTTTTTACATAGCATATGGGTAAATTTTTTATTTCGCATTCGTTAAACTTATGCTAATCACTGTATTGGTGCTGGTAAAATTTTTATTAACTTGTGTATTTATAAAATTTAAAAGAATAATGAAATATTTATTTACTTTTTAGAAAATTCTTTAAAGTGCTATTTTTTATGTAAATTTTGAACCAAAGAATAAAAATATTTTACATGCTAGTTTACAGGCTATCTAAAGTTTTTTGTCATGTTTCACAATATAAAGCAGATAAAAACTCTATTTTTTCAATATTGAAAAGAAAAATCTCCGAATTCAGTCGAATATCTTAATAACCATTTAAAGAAGCATGCGTTACTAATGTGCATAATTTTTCACGAGGCTTTTTAATATTTATATTTTATTGTATGATACACAAGATAATATTTTTAATCAAAAGTACAAAGTAAACTATATTGTGAAAATAAAATTTTGTAAGTTGTGAATTATAAACTGTTACACCATAACAATAGAATATATAATTCGAATGTATAAACGAATACATAATCGAATCTGCAGTCGAAATATAAAACTTCAAAAAACACATTTTCGAAGTATTTTGGTTTTCCTTTTACATAATTCATTATAATCGGGTTAAATAGGTTATTATTTTGCAAACGAAATATGCTGATGTTATTTTATCAAATTTTGTACATATTTTTTTTTATCAAATTCAGTGTTCAAAAATGGTAATTTTTTAACACTTTTCAACTAAGTTGGAAAGTGTTAACACTTTCCAACTTAGTTGAAAAGTGTGTTGCCACGTAATTGATATAGGTTATTGAGGTTCAATATCGCATTTTCGCGATTGAAAATGAAGCGTTTAGCATTTTTAATTCGTCTACAGCAGTAGTTACCAATGTACGCCCCACCGGGAAGGGGGGCAATTTCAAATTTGTAACTCACCCTTTTGCTGTCATGATTTTTGGAAAAGTAATCTTTTTAGGCTAAAATAAAATTAATATATGCAAAATTAAAATAATAACAACAATAATAATAATAATAATAATAATAATAAAATTGTTGAATTTTAAAAAGGTTCCGAAACAAAAACTTAAAAGAAAAGCGACACCAGAATAATTATATAATGTAACCTTTATAATTATTTTAATACCTTTCTTGTTCTATTGCAAATATATAATTTTCTGGTTAAATATCTATTTTACATTTTTTCTCATCTTTTCCGATTATTTATTAAAAGAGCATAAGGGTATGAAATTGCTTAAGGCTATATATAAATTTTAGTGTCTTGAATCTATTTAATTTAAAGTATATTTGAAATACCTAAACGTGGTAGTACCAGCCTTATAAAATTTATAAATCTTAAATAGCATTAGAAAAGGAAATGTGTAAATAGCAAATATTTATGGCTATAAACATTTAGGCAGGCCCTCCTACACAGTAAATGTATATAAAACACTATGAATTTAAATTTTAAAAATATGATAATACATGGAAGCCAATTAACGATAGTCAAAAAGAAAAAAAAAGATAATTGTGTTTTTCTGGGAAGTAATGACAACTTAAAATTGATAAAGGTCATAATATTTAAATGATTCTCGTGTTATTTGTTATTCATAGAAAGAAAAAATTTCACCATCTTTTAATAAGTTACTAAGAATTTTAAGATGTGTTAATGTTATCAATTGTAATGTTAAATATGGGAGTCTCTTCAAGCATTTTTTCGAATATAAAAACGCGAACTATATAATACTTTTCTTAAATATTCAGATAAGGTGGAAATGCACAATTCTTTCTGACACAAAATTGAAGATGTATCATCTCATTTACATAATTATGTTAAAAACACATTTGTGACAGATAATTCATCTCTTTGAGTAAAACACAAAGTGAAATGAATAGTTATTGTTAAGGCTCTGCCAGGTTCCTTTCATCTGAATAGAGTACATTTTTAAGATAATAAGAGATACATGTTACAGAAAGTGCGTATGAGAAGAAGGGGGGGGGGGGGGAGCAATCACGATTTTGCAGATGCTTCGGTGGGGCGTGGTCATTAAAAGGTTGGGAACCACTAGTCTACAGGGACACTCAAAAGAATTATATCATGGTTACATTATGGCCTATGTGAAAAAATTGTTTGCAATGTACTTTGAGGATTTTATACTATTTCAAGCATAATAAAATTAAGATGCATTTTAAGGCTCTCTAAAACATGCTTTCTGTAGAAAAGGGAGTGCAAATCATTTATCATTCATTTACAGGGTCGCACAAATAATTCTGTTACAGTATTATCTACGAGCGATGAATGCTGTAAGTGAATTTTCAGGTTTTGTATGTGTATTTAAGTTTAATTAACTTTTTGCGTACTGTGTGGTGTGTATAAATTCTGAAGTACAGGGCTACACAAAGAATTCGTAAACGTCACTGTGCATGAGCGTGAATGTCTTAAGAATGTTTTTAATTCAGTTATGAATTTTTCAGCTGAACTATGTTTAGTATACTAAGAAATATTTGTAGAAGAACATAAATAAATTGATATACAGTTACATTCAGTCTATGTATGGTTATTTATGAAAGTACGTTTAGAGTTGCTATGCGTTTTCTAAAATGTTTACTTAAGATATCTTCATTCACCTTATTAAGGCTGTTCACAAATCCAAAGGGTCTGCTTTCTGATACATTTTAAAAATCATTTTTGTTCGGAAACGCATGAAATTGACAGGTGTTGTTATTCAGAGACTATGTAATCGAAAGACGTTTTCCATTTTTTGGTAAACAAAAAAGATCTTTCAGAAAATGCTATCAAAGTGGGGTTTCTGAACAGAATTTCCGCACGCGACTCCGCGAGACAGGAGAAAATTGGTCGGCATGTGTCCACAATCGCTTATACGAGGGTAAGTCAAAAATTATCCGCAATGCAGTTATAAATTTTATTGCAATACAAATAGGAAACTAACGTTAACATCATTTTTAACGTTAACATCCATCGTTGCACACGTTTCCTGATGACCTCAGAAAAGAAGGTTTTCGGCTGAGCAGCGAGCCACGCATACACCGACTTTATGAAACCAAAGTCTGGTGTGGATGATTTCGTAGGCAGAACCATGACTAATTTGCAGACGATGTGCCACTTCATCAATAGTCACCCGTCTGTCTAACAGAACTTTGTCACGTGCACGCTCAATGTTGTCATCATTTGTGGCTATACATGGTCATCCGTCTCATTTCTCATGCATAACCGTTGTATGACCATTTTTTAATTTGTCAGTCCATTCGTATAGACCAGCCATACTCAACCTGCCGGCCGCATGTGGCCCGGCAACGTTTTATGTGCGGCACGAGAGACGTAATCATTAATTCATATTTATGCAATTAATTGAGATGCGCATAAAAAAGTATTTAAGATTTCATTTTATTGTCATTTTTTTTTTTTATAATTAATTTAAAGTAATGTTGAAAGCGGTTTTTTTAGCCAAAAGTTCTTTTTTCATGTAGTCCTACTTGTCCTACAGTGATGTATACATTTCTTAATCTTTAACAATAATCAAACATCATTCCAAATTATGTTTTCACTATGTATTTCTAAAATTAATATTTTTTTTTCATTGAACAAAAGATGGATTTATTAGAGAAAATCTCTATAGAAATTCTTACATTGTTATAGTATTACGTTTCATATTTATTAACCCCTTCGGGACAATGCGTGCATATATGCATCTTCAAAAAATGCTTACAGCACTTGTTTTTGATACCACTAAAAAAGGAAAGTAAAATTTTTCTTATTTAATTAAGACATTTTCTCGATCGTTAAACTAAATTTAATTATTTGACTAAAGCGGTGTCAATCGAATAAAATTCATGTAAAAGTTGCTGGTCCCGAACGGGTTGAAATACAGTTAATGCTACTTTCTAGAATTGAATTTTTGTCGCGGAAAAAACTGGCACCGAAAACATTTTGCAACACTATTGCCAACCAACAAACTTCGCGGTATATTTATACAACATTTGCAATGGAAATCTACTACTAAGTTTAATATTTGGAAACAGAGGTGTTCATTTTTTTGGCAATATTTTTTCCGCGAGAAACATTTAATCCTAGTGATAATATTAACTTTGTTATATTGCAGTGTTATACTACTTATGTTATTTTAATTGTGTTTTTTTAACCCTTTTAAAAGTGTGTTGCGGCCCGCCTAAAGTAAGAAACTTATATTTGCGGCCCGCCTAAAGTAAGAAACTTATATTTGCGGCCCGCCTGAAGTCGAAAAATTACGTTTGCGGCCTTCGAGAATAAAAAGTTGAGTATGGCTGGTATAGACACTCCGTTACGGCCGGCAAGACACTGTTCCCCTTCTGTACCAAAAGTCTTGGATGGAGTGCGGCCCCCGTTACACATTCCGACCACAAAAACCGGATCACTGCTCGTTGCTCCTCTTTGGTGCAAACCTCTAATGGAGCGTCCATAATCTATCTGCAACAAAATGAAGGCAAATGGAGGAATCACGGTCAAACTTTCAAAGCATGACCATAACAGCATAGTGATAAAACAAACGAGAACAGAGGTCAGTCTGAATAATGTAAGAAGAGTTATGTCAAAATTGCGGATAATTTTTGACTTACCCTCGTAACTCGATAAGTAATTTATTTATCAAAAAATTGGGAAACTCATTTTGATTTCAAATCGTTTCAATAGTCAGGCCTACGAATTTTATAGCTTTACGTTTAAAAATGAGTCAGAAAGTTTCGCGTTGTTAAAACGGTGGATTTGAAAACCGCCTTAAACGGTAAAGTTCTGTTACATTCTGGAAGTGTTAGAAAATGTTTCATAATCAATATCTGACACATTACTTTTGTTTTTTTGTAAATATTTAGCCATAAATTTGCAATATAATATAATACTAATGTTTGTTAATAGATTTCTTATGAAATATCCCAGTATTAACTTTGTATCTGCTTTTGAAGAAAAATATTGCTCTGCATTTATTGGAAAACTATAAGTTAATAAGCTTAAACTAAATCATTACTCATTTAGTTCTCTAACTTAATATTAAATGTGTTACATCTTTATAAAAAAATACTTGTTTTGACAGAGTATTTATCAGCGATTTCTCTTTCCCATTGTTTACTGCTAGTTGTCTTACTTCTTCCTTTTGTTACTTCAGGGAGAAAATCAACAAAATAGACGAGTAAATAGTTTATTTATCGCAAAAGAGCTACTAGGTGCTTCAATAAAATATGATCCATAATGTATTTATAAGTTATAATTTGGCGAGATAATACCATTTATTTATTGTGTTGTGAAGACCGAACATATTTCTTTTTCTACAAGTAAATAGTTTGAAACAACTATACTTAAGTTAATCTGACGAATGAAAATACATTTTTGATTAATCTGACTAGGATTTGCTTTTATGTTTTTTATCCCCTTGATTTAAATAGCTCAACTGCAAACAATTGATCGAGTTTTTAACTCAGAATGGTAGCATACATTTTTCTGCCTGAGAAAAAATCACTAAGATGTTTCGAAACGTATTGTGCTTTTCTCATTTTTTATGGTGATTTTCAGAATTACTTCTTTGTATAGAATTTTTACACTACTATAATCTTGCATTAAAGTGTTGAAAAACAGATATGATACAATAAAGGCAAAAAAAAACTTCTTAATAACACGATAAAATTAAAAAATGCGCAAGGCCTTCGAAAGAACCTTGTCTTTCTTCTTCAGGCACATATAAGACATGCTACTACTTTGAAGGCAGGAGAAAGACTGGTCTTACTCCTTTAGGATTGCTCCTTTACAGTCTTGTTCCTACCTTCAAAGCGGTAGCACATCTTCTTTTTGCATGAAAAAGAAAGACAAAGTCCTTTCGAAAGGCTTTGCACATTTCTTAACTTTAAAGTGATATTAAGTTGTTGCTTTTTTACCTTTATTGTATCACACCAGGTTGTTCAACATGTTAATGTAAGATTATACAAGTGTAAAAATTAAATACAAAGGAAATATTTCTTAAAACCACCATAAAAAATGAGAAAAGCACAACATGTTTCTAAAGATGTTATTATTTTTTCCTCAGACACAAAAAGATATGCTACCACTTTGAATTATTATTAGTGCCAATTGCATTTCTGAAGTACATAGTCCTGAAAGTTTACTTATCTTAATGGGGACATTATTGTTTATTAATTATCTGATTCTACTATGATCTTTGTAATTTAGAAAATTTTGCATTTAGAACGAATTCAGTTTCTCGTATTACCATTAGCTGAGTTTACAAACGCATTATTCTGAAAAGTTGAATAAAATACTTTTATAGTTACTTTACAAACTGTGAAAGCAGTTATTTAAGAAATAGGGTAATTCCTTAAAGTTGAATAAAAGACTTTGCTAATAACAAGATTTATAGGTTTTCTACGAGTCTAGACAAAGTTGGGAAAGCTTTTGTAGCTGTCGCTGCCTGCCTTACAGGGAGATTGTTTATTATAATCATTGTTGTAAGTTTATCGATTATAAAATATTTACCTATTTATTTAAAATTATAATTTCTTTTATTATTATTATTATTATTATTATTATTTATTTATTTTTATAATTTATGTAAGAATTCCAAAAATGGAATAATTTAAAATTCAATATTTCATAAACTAAAATAAATATAAAGGTGCAATAAGTGAGATATTTAAAAAATAATTACAGTCACTTTAAAAATAGCTCATGTTTTCATGAACAGATGGCGCTGCGCTGCACCATTTGAAAAAATGTTTAAACAAGCGTAAAAATTTACCAAATTGAAGTAAGTTTTTACTATTCATTTTGTTTAGCTGTTGAAGCACGGAAAAAAAATGGTTTGCATTTTGATACTTTTAAATTATATTGAGCATTTTTACAGTTTGAGGCAGCAAAGCGCCATCTAATAACTAAAATTTGGAAGTATTGTGTAGACTAATGGTGATACCCCATAAATAGTGTTCGCCATTACTCCTATTTTACTCGTTTATAACCATTTACGCCCATTAAGAAACTTTCAAGGAGTGAAATTACTCATCAATATTTTATAAAATTTCAAAGTATATTTCCCCGCTGTACAGTCGAAACAGAAAATTGCATTAAATATTCTCATGCGAAAAAAATTAGGGACCTGCTACTTTAGGCTGTATCAGGAATGATCGATTCAGATTTGGTGGGGATGTAGAGAATAGTAAAAGAAGACAATTTCACATTGAAAAGTATGGGCGCAAACAAACACATGAAGTTATAAAGTGCGCTATGTATCCACAATTTCTGTTCACAAGCAAAGCTCTTTGACAAGTCCAGCCGGTCGTCATGCGACAAAGTGACTTTGCAGGCTTAACATGAGTCATTATATGAGGGGCTCACAAGCATAGTAGACCAAGTCCATTTTGAAAAAAATAGTCTATTTAGAAGGTACAGTCGTAGGAAAAAAAAAAAGTAAACACCCCCTACTAACTCCTCAACAAATTATCGTAGAAGAAAGTTACTGGTACCGAACGATTGGAAATAAAGTCTAGTTTTAATTGATATAGATCAAATTTGCTTAGGGGGTCATCTACATATTAAAACGAGCCATAACTTTGTTTTTTTTTTTTCAATAGCAGTACACAATTCTGACAGCATAAATGAATTCTACACCCTTCAATTAGCCTAAAAACAAATTTTTATGCAATTCGTACCATAAGTTTCCGTGAAATTAATTATTTTAAAACGAGCGTATTTTAAGGGCTGTATCCAAATTGAAGTTCCGTACTCGATTGTTAACCGAGAGAGCCCCCATCTGGATCAAGGTACCTTAAGAAGTCAATGAAGCCTGCTAGATTACAGGACAGCAGAAGAAATTTCAAAATATCTAGTCACTTCTATTATAGACAGCCCCTTAAACCATCATTTTGTCGTTTTTTAAGCATAATTTGAAAACTATTTGGAAGAAAAATGTGAAATTTTGGATTTCCATAAAGCAGGACTTAATAAATCTAAATCCATCAAAAAAATTGTAGGTTTCAGTTCATATTTTTTTCGAATATTAATTTCATAATTCATATCATAAAATTATAAAAATTGCAAATCCAGTGTATTTATGTTTGGGTATATTAGTATTATTGCTATACAAAAAAATTAGAACATTAGGAGCATAGTTTCTGGAGATATAAATAAAAATATGAAAATGTAATTTAACATTAGAAGCACTCAATTTTGAATGTTTATAATTCAAAAACTTATCATTCAAATGACTTGAAATTCGGTGTCTAGGCATAGTTTGAACCGAAGATTTGAAATATCTCGTTAAAATTGGGTATTGTCATTGAAAAAAATGAAGTTTGGATTCGTTTTAATATGTAGATGGCCTCCAAAGTAAATTTTATATACATCATTTAAAAGTAGACTTTATTTCCAATCGTTCGGTACCAGTAACTTTCTTCTACGATAATTTGTTGAGGAGTTAGTAGGGGTGTTTACTTTTTTTCCCCGACTGTACATAAAATCTATTTTAACCTCTCCCATAGTGAACCAAGCCTGTTATCACATACTTTCACATATATGGTATCTGTTTACACACTTGGTTCACTGTGGGAGTGAATAAAACTGATTTTATGCACCTGCTAAATAGACTATCTCATTTTTTTTTTCAAAATGCACTTGGTCTACTATGGTTGTGAGCACCTCATATGTTAGATGAATATGCATATATTCATCTAATTTACGGTGCTATAGAGGAAAGGTCTTCGGAGAGATGCGCAAATGCGTCCAGAACGCTGTAAGGTAGCTTCCTCGATTGGAACTCTCCTTGTCGATGGACTGCCTCCCCCATCATGACAGATACTGGTAACCGATCCAGTTTCGCACAGTTTTTGATGAACACGTGCAAACATTTGATCCTGAAGTCCGCACCTGTTGGAGTAGCGTTCTGCATACTTTTGCGCGACTCTGACCATTTTACCCTATCGTACCGCAAATTAAAAGCATATCTCCATATTCCTTTAACATGCAATGACTCATGTTACGTCTGCAAAGTCACCTTGTCGAATGACGACTGACCTGGACTTGTCAGAAAGCTTTACGCGTAAGCAAAAATTTTTGTTACACAGCGATCTCCAGAACGTCATGCGTTCGTTTGCGCCCATAATTTCCTAGGTGAAATTGTCTTCTTTTGCTATTTTCTACATCCCCACCAAATTTGAACGATCATTCCTGATATACCCTGCACAAACTGTTGTCAATGACAGTCCTTTTCAAATTTGCATCTGAGTGTAAGCATACTTAGAATAGTGAATCATTAGTTTTCCAGATCATAGGGAAAAAATTACATGGGACTGACATTTCATCTTTCTACTACATCATTTTAAGAGGCTTTTCAACTCAAAAAAAAAATATATATATATATTTTTAATCGCTGAAATTTAAATAAGTGAGATGTGAATAAACCACAAATCTTTTGCTATATTAGTGTACAATCATTTAATATAGATTAAAACATTAAAAATATTAAAACATTTATTCTACAGTTTCAGCACACCTCCGTGGTCTTCTTCAGGAATATAAATGAAGTAAGCTGGTAGTTCATTTACTTTCCTGAGGAAGGCCACGGAAGTGTGCTGAAACTGTAAAATGAATATTTTAATGTTCCTGCTTAGTTCATTTACATTCCTGGGGAAGGACACGAAGGTGTGCTGAAACTGTAGAATAAATATTTTAATGTTTTTAATGTTCTAATCTATATTAAATGGTTATACACCAATATAGCAAAAGATTTGTGATTTATTCGTATCTCACTTATTTAAATTTTAATTGTCTATGGTGTAATGGTCCAATATTGTTTATAAAAATCTATGATTATTTGGATGTACTTTTAAGACTTTTTTGTGGAAGGCTTTAAATACTCTTAATAATAATGTAAAATGTGATATGGATTTTTTAGAGTCCGTAGAAGTGTGAAAAAAGTAAAACAAATGTAATTTTGTATTTAAATTTTGCCTTTTAATGTAACGGACATTACCCCTCAGTATTATAGCTAAAATATAAATAAAGGAAATGCTTTTCGTACGTAAAAAAAAAAGAAAAAAATTGTGTATAAAAAACGAAACGTAATTTGGTATTAAAAAATGTGATAAACAAAATGCAATTTTATACTTACGTTTTGCCTTTAAAATGTAACGGTGATTTATTTTCAAATATTACAGCTAAAATCAATAAAGAAAGACAATAAGTTTAAAAAATTTGTCCTGAAATTTATAACACACTTCTGAAACTTTTAAAAGGAAGTGAAATTACCCTCTGAAAATTTTTTCGGGGGCTAATGCTTACTTATAACCATGCCACTTATCTTACTTTTATATTTATTATAGTTATAAAATTATTGAACTTTAAAATTCGTGTGTCTGATTCTCTTATATTTTATTCATTAATTATTAATTACTTTAATTTTGATTCTTGGGAAATACGCTTTTTTAGTTATAGCTATTTCTTACTTCTACTGCTTTTCTTATTTTTCCTATTATTATTACTAAATTACATTTGAAACAATTTTTTTGTTAATAAGGGTTTTTTTAGTAGAAATTTTAGTTACTAAAACTAAAACAAAAGAACCCTGCAATTCACTGAAATTTCCGGCAATTAGAATTGGGAAAGCGTTTTATAATTAGACATTTCAGCATGCATAAATAAGTACATGCATAAACTTACTCACATATTTTTCGCCTATCGGTAGGGTTCACAATCTTTTCCTTCTTTCCCATGAGTATTTTCGTATATAAAACGAATATTAATAACTGTCGATTACGTTTATTGACGGGAAAGCTCAGGGAAAAGTATCCTCGAGCTGGAGAAAAACCTTGGTGGAAATATGATGAACTCCCATGGGGTCAGACGAGTGTCCAGTGATGCGAAATAGAAGCTCTTGACCGCTTGGCTCAGCTTCAAGGGTATCGTTTTCTATGGTGGATTGTATATTTGCTGCTTTGAAGAATATTTAAAATATCCAGAATCCCTTGCAATATTATTGTTTTGTAAAATTTTAGATATAAGATTTAGTAAGTTAATGATTCCGATTTAAACTAGTCATTGGGGGCCAGCGTAACACTTACCGATCATGGATTTGCAAATTATAAAATATGAAAATAAAACATGTGTGAACTTAAAATATATAATGTGAACATTAAAAAGGTCAACAATCTTACTTAAAAGGTGACTAATGTAATGAAAAAGATGTTACAAGTTTAAAATATACATTTTATTTAAAAATTTCTTAGTACTTTAAAGCCTTCCAGGCTCATCATCAGAGAATATCTTAATAACTAAATGTTGTTTATTTATACAAATACGTCACTTTGTTTTGAAAATGAAAGAGCCAATAATTACTGGAGTTGTAAGTAGAAGAAGTCAAGACAAACTGACGTATTTGTATAAATAAACAACATTTAGTTATTAAGATATATTCTGATGATGAGCCTGGAAGGCTTGAAAGTACTAAGAAAATTTTAAATAAAATCTTTACTTTAAATTTGTAACATCTCTTTCATTACATTAGTCGCCTTTTACGTAAGATTGTGGACCTTTTTAATGTTCACATTATATATTTTATGTTGAATCAAGGTGAAAAACTGCGTTTCGTCTTATGATATTACATGTGTGAACTATTTATAAAATGCATTGCAATTCCAAAATAAAATTTAAACGTATTTTTTGTCAATTATTTCGGTAGATAGAGTGTTTAAAATTGTGGCTTGATGACATCATAAACTTTAAATACTCTACTACTGAATTGCGTAAAATAAGCATTCTTATAACTCCAAAAATGATGATCATATTAACTAACAGTTTATTGCGTCGGATTAAGCGTCTCATTTCCAATTAAAATATATCTTTGAATTGAAATTTGAATGAAATACAGTGTCATGAAAAATCGAAGAGTGTTGAAAATCTGATTACAAATATCTCGACAGCTAATTATCCAACCGTCTTTAAAGTCTGTCAAAAACTCAAGACGGTTTTGCTCTAGTTTTAGAAGATATACGACAACGTTCCTGAGGAAGGTCATAGAAGGATGACTGAAACGTAGATATTTTAACTTTATTTTAATGTTTGTATAAGTTTATTTTTGACTTTACAACAGTTTTGTACACAGTGTAGTAAACTAATGATATTTTATCAAGTGTATATATAACTTTTTACGGTGTAATTGTCCAGTTCTTTTATTATCATTAAAAATCATTTGAAACGATTTTTTCTCATTGGCCGTAATGTAACGGAATACTTTTGACTGTTCCTATAAATGAACTAAACATGCTACAAACTTCATTTGAAATAGGGAAGGTGCTATGGTAAACGTCAATAGCGTTCAAAAATTTTGAGGGCAATCTGAGTATATTTACGAGAGTTACAGTGCGGACAGACAAACCGAAGTCATAAACCCTTTGTTAAAAAATGCGAATCTTCTTTTGCCTCTCATTGTGAAATTTACTTTTGTCGAGATGTGTCACTCTTCTTTCGGGTGAGTGAATGTTGTTAAAGTAGAGTGAGCATTTTACATTTAAAAATAATCATTTTATATTCTTTCTACAATTTAAAATATTATATTATAGAATGGTTATTGATTATTGTTTAGAAATATATAGATCAACTTAATGTAAATATCGCCAGTTTTTTTTCGTAAATCCGGTAATGAAATATAAGTAACGTTTATTTTGAATAGGTCTTTAAAACTATACTAATTAAATGGATATACAGTAAAATCTCATTACCACAAATCTCTAAGGAGCACTGATTAAAACACCCTCACTGACAAACCCGTATTAATACGTTCACTAAGCTCCAGGTTTCACAACAATACAAGCAATATTTAAAGTAATATAATTCTATTGTTTTAATGTATTTTTAATACATTGAACAATGATTAATACTTCCAAGGATTGCATTCATATTCATTATTAAGTTTTTTTTAATAAAATGTTGAAAGAATAATCTTTTTTTAGCATATAAAACAAAATGCTGAGAAAACAACATTACAATTTTGCCCTTTTCCAAGACTGTCAGAGGGTTAAATTCGCTATACCGAAAAATTTGTTAAAGTGAATATTTTTATAATGAAATACGATAGTAGGATTTTTTTAGCAATCTAAATAATATTTGTTAAACTGAAAAAATCGTTAAAGAGATGTTCGTTGTAACGAGATTCTACAGTTAAAAAAGAATATAAGTCGAATAAACAAACTGGATCCACTTAATTGTATAAAACCTTTTAGAAACATTTTGCGATTTGTAATACTGAAACTAAACTAAATCAACTACTCACCAAACGATTTTATTAAATTTTAGTTTGCGTGAACTCCAATTTAAATCCTTTAATACAACTGTTTTTATGGCTGAAGAATTTTTTATTATGTTTTCTAAAGAAATTTCTACAACCTGAGAAGTGTTCTATGTCAAAAACAGCCGGTATGTTTCTCCACCGCCTCACGGCTGAAATAAAAGCAGTGTCGAAGGCCTTACACTCCCAATCGATTAACACTTGGCTAACCCCAGAAGCTGCTGATTTTTCCTCTATTTTTTTCTTCTCTTTTCCTCTTAAGAGGTTCCTTTAGTAGTTAGTAAGAGGCATCTCCTCGAAGAAAAGAAAATCATTCGCATTGTTTAGTGGATATCTTAGAAAGAGAAAGGGGGCAGGTATCCCCTCCCAGACGTTTCATGAGTTAATTATGGGCACGTTCGAGTATGAATTAGGTTTTCGAGATTCTGTTTCTTCCTTTGAAAGTTACAATACTATGCAACTAGAGAGTAATTTATTTATATTTTTTTACGATATATTACCATCTATGTGTTTTTCATTTATGTGTTAAGATTTGTGTGTTTTCTCATTCATAAGATTTCTGTGTCTCATTTCTGTGCTTTCGTTCATACAATGAGATTAAAATTCCATTTCTTTTCTATGTTTTATATTGGAGATTTGTTCGTTTATATGAAAAAAAAGAAAGGAATATCATGCATTGCTCATAGCTTATGAAACAGCTTTCAACATTTCTAGAATATTGTAACTAAACCTAAGTATTTAATAAGTCAAAAAAAATCGAAATGAAAACCTCAAGAGAACATCTTGACATCATTGAAATACACAACGACTGTTTTTCAACGAAATACACAGCAAATGTTTTTCGACATAGAGATATTAATGTAATGTAATTCTTATGTGTTTCCCTGCAAATGAACGATAAATTTGCTATGTTCATTATATTTCACAGAAAGAAAGTTGTATTTCTCTTCAATAATGCAAATCTATTTCATAATGTTTGAAACAGATTTACTAATTTGATTTACTAAAATTCACTGTAAACGATTTTACCACCATAAACCATAATACAATGGAATTTTCTTTTCAGATTCCCTCTAAAGGAACTGTATATGCTGCGCACTCCACTTTCAATGGGAATGTTCAATAATAAACCTAAATAACATATAGCAAGTTCATGGTAATCCAAGTATATTTACTCAAGTTAGAGCACTGCCGGACGGTCAGACAGACCGAAGTTATAAACACCTTCCAACTATGCTAGAAAGTGTTAAAAACAAACACAGTATTATCCGACGCTCGACTGTATTACATACTTAGCTAACAGACACCCCTCAAATAACTCACCTTCGATATGTCCTAATTGCTATATATTTATCTTCTGACATATTTAATAGGATGCTTGGAGATATATTCCGAAATTGTAGGAGAAAATGCATTATATTTTAACTTACAATCAAATTTACAAAGCTTGAAATATGGTTAAAATGCAAAATAAATGATTAAAATCCTGTTAAATTATTTCAATGCATTATAAAGTTTAATAAGAAGTGGAACAATTTTCCGAGATAGCATTTAAAATTGGTCTAAAAGTTTGGGAAACTAGAAGCAGCAGATTAATTCAGGTGCTACTATTGCCAAGTGCTAATCTGAAATCCCGTATCAAGTAAATCGCAGTTACAATAAATAGATAAAAATATATAGCTGTTATTTTTCCTGAAAATTATCTTATTTTTACTTGTGAAAGTAATCAAAGACGTGAATAATTACAGAATTCTCCTTCAGATTTTATTGTTTTGTTTGTTAACCTTAAAATTTTACTTGAAATATATTTTTTTATGATAACAGCTGTAGTTTTTATTATTTATAGTCATCTTAAGTATAGTTTAACCTTTCCACAATTACAAAATGCATCTAGTAATATACTTTCAATTATCTAGCGATTTCAATTTTCACAGTTCCGTGCTTATCGGATAATGAACAGCCTACTGTATTTATCTTCAGTTGCACGTTTTTTTCCCACAATAATGCTAAATCCCGCCCCGTCTAAAAATATATACTTTTTGAAATTTTCTACATTTGCCTTTTCTTCTTATTATTATTATTATTATTATCATTATTACTATTATTATTTTTTACTTAAAAATGCTCTACGGAAGAGTACTTTTATGCAGGATAAAATACCATGCAAAGATAATGATTACCTTTTTTTATATTTAATTTTTATTAAAACATTATTAATTATACAAATTAAAAGATTTTCCAAATTACTGCGATATATTTTTAGAGTTTTATCAGTGAAATAAAATTTTCGTTTCTTATAAGTGTGTTGAAATTAAGTTTGAAGGGTTAAAGCTCCGTAGATATGCCTTCAAATTGCATTCTAAGTATAAAAAGAAATGTCACGAAGAATTTACAGAGTGTAAAAAGGCAGTATTAATTTAAAGTTGGGCAATTTCATACCTTAAATAGGCTAAAAATATCCTTGTATATGGGTTCCTACATACGGGTAGTATATAGAAACCAAGTGTTTGTACTTTCAAAAGTATAGTATTTATTCCCATAATGTGGATTATGGCAAAAAGCATCCTCTTAAAAAAAAAAAAAAGTTTTTACATACTCATTATACGTACGTAGTATAGGCTAAGTCTTGTAATCCTTTTAAAAATCGAAAAACAAAATTTTTTTGACGGATTTACATGTTTCAGACCCTGGAGATTCTGAAAAATATATCTCTCTATTCTAAAAAAAAGTAACTACCGCTGTCACCGCCGCCGCCGCCGCCGGTTTTGAATTTTTTGTGACCGGAGGTCTTTCTTCGTTAATATTGAGAAAAATATCTCTCTATTCTAAAAAAAGTAACTACCGCTGTCACCGCCGCCGCCGCCGCCGCCGGTTTTGAATTTTTTGTGACCGGAGGTCTTTCTTCGTTAATATTGAGAAAAATAATGCATACAAAAATATGAAAATCAGTGGTTTTATACAGAAATGTTTGATCCACACGCTGATGCAGACAGTTTTTAAATCGAAGAATTATTTTAAGAGATATTTAATGCTAAAGTTGGACAAAATCGTTCCACTAAAAAAGTTTTATAGGAGCAAAAACTATTCATAGGAATTTAATCATTTTTAGATCATTTTATACGTTTGAAGTTCCCGGTGTGCAGACTGTTTTTCTTTTTTTAATTTGACTAATTTTTTGAGGTTTTATTTCTATTTTAAATTCAAATTTTCAGCATTTCTAGAGATATTTTTTACAGATTTCAGAAAATTGTACTAATTTAAACTGTTGCCAACTGTATAAAAAGCGCAAGCAATAATGTTTGCTTCAAATTAAAAATTTATTTACACGTGACTATTATAAACAGGAAAAAAACTTTCAAATTAGAATTAAATAATTATGTTTAAAAAGCAGGAACTTATTAAAAATTACGTCATAAAAAGGTATACACATGAATTTTAAAAGAGAAAGGATATTGTAAAATAATAAATTCATTAACATGCGTTAGAAGTCTTAGGAGAAATTACGTCATATTTACGTCACATTATAGTTATTACATAAAATGAACACAAAATAATATTGCAAAAAAGTTTAAATTTAGAAATTGCGCTAGACATTTATTTAAAATTTTGAGAGGATATTTTCAACTATTTTTGTTAGGAAAGCGCAAATAATATTTCATTGCTAACAAAAGTATTTTCATGCGATTATTTAAAAGAGAAAGAATAGCTTGGTAAAAATTACGTCAGATTAAAAACGATTAATTTAAAATGTCTCATTTAAAAGAACTTTCTTTTCGCTTTGTTAAAAAATACCAGGAGACAAAGACTCTGTTTACTTAATTCCTTTTATATTAGCTTATTTTGAAATGGTGTTACACGTGTCTACGTCATCAAGTTATTTTTATTTCGACGTTTTATTTGTATTTTTATTAATGTTGTACGAATTTATTTGTTCTTCCGTTATTTAAAATAAAAGTTATGTCAATTTGTATAATTTGGCGAGTGGTTTGGCGATTATATAATTTGGCGAAATGGGTCGACGGGATAATCAAGTAGTACCGCAGCGGATTTGGCGTTAAAATTCCCCAATCAAAGAGAAATGAGTAGAAATTCGTTTATAGGGAGATCGCCACTGTTTTTTAAATTATAATTCAATCTTTCGAAATCTTTTTAAAGCCGATCAAATTAGCGTGCATTTAGAGCCTGCGATGTCTGGACGGGGGGTTAGCGAGCGTAGCTCGTAGGGGGCCGAGCCCCCTAGTTTTTAGAGAAAAAAATTGCCCTCCGTCTGTCTATGTGTCTGTAAAACCAAACAAATCTCCCGAACAAATCGAGATAGAGACTTGATATTTCGTGTGTACTTAGTACGTAAGAATGAGAAGAAGCCTATTGAATTTCCTTAACCTCGATTATTCGGAACTATTTTTTTCGGACTCTCGAAATATTCGTTCTGATAAAAGGTATATAAAAATTTTCGAAATTGTTTATTTTAAGGAGTGAATATAAAAGACAATAAAAAAAAATAAATTTTGCATAAATAATGAAGTCAATCGGATTATTAGTTGCCGAGATATTTGTAATCATATTTTCCACACTCTTCGATTTTTCATGACCCTGTATATCACTCAAATTTCAATTCAAAGGTATATTTTAATTGGAAATGAGATGCTTAATCCGACGCACTAAACTGTTATTTAATATGATTATGATTTTCGGAGTTCTACGGATGTTCCTTTTACGCAATTTAGTAATAGAGCATTTAAAGTTTATGACTTCATCAAGCCACGATTTTAAATACTCTATCTACTGAACAAATTGGCAACAAATACGTTTAAATTTTATTTTGGAATTGCAATGCATTTTATAAATACTTTATATATGTTTTAATTCATATTTTATATTATGCATATTCATGATGGATAAGTATTACGGTGGGCCTCCAATGACTAGTTTTTTATATACTTTTGTAAGGTAATCAATATTTAAAATGTAGAAATTTTTAGACCATTTTTCCCAATTAATAATTTTTATTTATCTACTTATTTTATTTAGTTTTTTTTTTTTTTTTTTTTTTTTTTTTTTTTTTTTTTCCAGAAAACAAACGTTTAAGAAAACTTTATGAATTGGGACACTAAAACTAAACAATACGAATTATTTTCTCGAGATTTGTTTTAACTTAAGTTTATGTAAGCTGGAATTTAAATTCTGTATTACAATTGTTTTTATGTCTGAAGATGTTTTCTAAAGAAATTTCTACAACCTGAGAAGTACATTGTGTTAAAAACAGTCGGTATGATATGCATCTGCATCTCCGAACTTGTGAAATAAAAGCAATGTCTAAGGCCTTATATTTCCAATCGATTAATACTTGGCTAACCCCTGAAGCTGCTGATTTTCTTTTTGCATTTTTTATTTTCTCCCCTCCTTAAGAGGTTCTTTTAGTAGTTAGTAATGGGCATCTTCTCGAAGAATAGAAAGTCATCGCATTGTTTTTTATAGGTAAACTTAGGAAAACGGAGAGAATATAGCCCTTCCTTCACCCTCAGACATTTCATGAGTTAATTATGACCATGCAAGAGAATGAATTGGATGTAACAGGTTCTATTTTTTCTTTAAAAAGTTGTAATGATACAGCTAAAGAGTTATTTTTTCTATTAAGTATCAGAAAAGCTTATTACTTAAAAATAAAGAACGAAAAATCATGCATACAGCATAGACTATGAAACCCTTTTCAACAAATTCAGAGTACTATACATAAAACTTCACAGTTTACTAAAGTGAAAGATGACGTCTAAATGAACAATTTAGATTACCATGAATAGTCGTCAAAATACACGATTTTTTTTTCTCCCTATATATGATCTACAGATATATATGCATACTACATAGTATGCTAAATGTTAAAATAATAAAACTTTGTAAAAAATCACCATAAAGTAAAAACAATACAAAGGAAGCGTTTCGAGCTAAAAATATTAACACCTTGTCATCAGCTACAGTAAACACGTGTCCGTAAGGGGACAAGATCAAAAATGAACTGAAAGATAGAGAGTAGAGCTTGCAAAAAATGCGACAGATGGCGCTAGATGAAAGGAGCACATGCAGAAGACGAAAGTGTTGCCAAAATGAAAAAAAGGATCTTTTGGTTTTTTCTTGTTTTATTCTTTTATATTTCTATATTTATTATTATTATTTATATTTATATTTTTTATTTACTTCTTTTATTTTATTTTAATTTTGTTTATTTCTTTTATTTCCATTCTTCCCTATCAATTTCTCTTCTATCATTTTGGCAACACTTTCGTCTCCTGCATGTACTCCTTTCAGCTAGCGCCATCTGTCGCATTCTTTGCAAGCTCTACTCTCTACCTATCAGTTCATTTTTGACCTTGTCCCCTTACGGACACGTGTTTACTCTAGCTGATGACGAGCTGTTAATATTTTTAGCTCGAAACGCGTCCTTTGTATTGTTTTTATTTTATGGGGATTTTTTGCAAAGTTTTATTATTTTAATTGTTTCATATCGCCAGTTTTCGGTGTTGTTTCGCTGCTAAAAGTTAGTTCAGTTAAACGCATAGCACAGTTGAAATTTTTCACTCTGCAATTTCCGTCAATTAACGGATGTTGTTGAGAACTTTTGTGTGACCCTGTATAGGATCTATAGAATTCATACACACCAAATCATATTTAAAAAGTAGTTAAATTTGAAAACGCATACCACAACTGAAAACGAACTTCCAGCAATTATTGTTCGTAGGCTTCAATAGTTCAATTATTTCTCATTTTCTTCTATAGCCAAATTATTTTGTGTGTCGATGTAAATAAGCGATAAGTTATAAGCACACCATATTCTATAGTCAGAATCTTGTAGTACACCTCAGTGATGTATATCAATTTCAATATATTTAAAATACCGCAATATATTTAAAATACACGGCAAACGATATTTCTCCATATACCGTAATGCAACGGACTTATTTTGAGTGACCCTGTACATGAACAGAAAATGCTACACACTTCATTTTCAATACCGAAAATTCCACAGTAGACCACAATAACGTATATCCATTTCATGGCAATCGGACTATATTTACCAAGTTAGAGCATGGCCAGATAGGCAGACGGACAGACAAACCGAATTCATAAACACTTTTCAACTATGTTGGAAAGTGTTAAAAAAAGAGAAGAGTTTAAGATAAAAGGAACTCTATCATGGATTTAAAAAAAAAAATGTTGCAGTGAACGTTGTATTGCAGATTAGGATTAAAGAAAATTCTAAATTTGGCCGGCGAATGCTCCAAGGGCAAATACTCCACTAAAAATACATTGAAGTGATTTTGTTCAAAAACCGATTTAAATTTATTAAAATTTAACTTCGATGAAAGTTTGGTTTCATTTGATTATCCCGCTTTACACAGACGGGATATCTGATAAATGCCCGGGCATTCTGCTGCTTTTTGTAGAGGTATGAATTTTATAATTATCGGAGAGCAATCATTGTAATTAATCATAAATATAATTCAATTTTTTCAACAACCTGATGTATTTATCAAGTTTTAACTAAATTAGGATCATGGAATAATCCTCATTAATTATTATTTTAATTTTTTGAAAAAAGAGTTGTTATACATTCTCACAATCTTTTTACTTTTACGTCCCTGAATAATAATTTTTATTTTAGTACATATTCTTGGGGTTTTTTTCATATACAGGGGAACGTCCTATTGCATTATTGCATAACAATATTAATGAGATAAATAAGTTTAGGACGATGTTTGAGGGTCCAAATACCAGGAAAACTCTTATACCGTCCCGTGTAACTGATGCTGATTTTTAAGTTTGGAGCTGTCTGGATAAAATTATTTCAATAAAAGTAATTCGATGTAATTTTTTTCCGAAACTGGGACAATTGTTTTATATAAATATGTAGCAAAAAATCAACCTGCACACATTTTTACGGTTGATATTATTTTTTTAACTCTGTCCCTGCGTTTTAGATTCCTTACCGTCCCTCTTCTAAAATTATACAGAAAATCACTTCAGATGCAGCCACATAATTTTTTCAAGTTTTTTCTCATGCAGAAGTATGCTAGAGAAATAATGTGTAAAATTCTTTGACAAGAAATTTACTGCAGAATTTAAATCAGCATTTAAATATCAATTTCAAGCATCGGCGCTTTATTGGTGGTCTTACCGTCCTCAAGGTTTATTCCTGCACTTTTCGAGGTAAATTATTTTCTTTAATTTAATCCAATATAGATAACTATTTCTAAAAATCAATGAACATTCTGGCTATCACTTAGTCTTAACACGATTTGCCTAAAAGTAGTGGTAATTTTCCCTACCGCCCCATCCTTACCATCCTTTTTTTTTTCCATTATCGTCCATTTTTTCCTAACCATCCCCTATTTCTCCCTTACGGTTCTTCTTTAGCACCCCTTTAAGACAATGTTATACCAAAATTTTGTACTAAAACTACTACATTACTATTATTTCTTATTTGAATGTCCTGTGGGTACTATGCAAATTCATTATAAGTAAAAATTTAGAGAAGAAAATAGAAAGTTAAAGTGGTAAAATGGTAAGGAAAATTAAACTCTCAAGTTTAACTTAAACCTCAGTTAAAAAACAAAATTTTCACTGCTGACCATTTTTTCTTTATTTTGAATCGTTAAGGAATTCGTCTGTAAGATTAAAATATTATTTTAGCGAGTTTAATTTCACCAGATTTTTATTCCCGAAAGTCAATAGATTGTGAGAATGCCCCATATACTGTTTGTATTTAAAGTCATTGTATGCATGTATATATTATGTTATAAGATGTATGCATGTACAAATATGGAAAGGATATGTGTACACTGTTAAAAATTTCTACAAAAACGCAAAAAAAAAATGATGCTCTCTGTAAATTTACACTAGTTCTCAGCTACTAAATTCATTCGGTTGAGTTTCTCGGTCATCATTTTACAAACATTTCCCTCTTCTTATATCAAATTCCCTGTAGGGATTTCTATGTCTTTAAGACATTTTTATCTTTGTTGTAACCTGTAATTCAAAATACACACTTTTAAAATTCTTTTACAATTTTATTAGAAATATTAAAGAAAAAATCAGGTTTAATATTTTGTTTTTTTTAAATTTAGGATATTTTAAAAAGGGAAAATTCGTCTCTGCGTAGACAGCGGGGATTTTTTTTTTTTTTAATTCACAATCACTTTATAGTTATTTCATTTACCATGTGCGTGACTCTCAAAGCTTGTAGACGGAAGGTGCTGGGTTCGAACCCAATAGCTGACGTCGGCTTAATCGTTCGAAGCTTTCTGTTCGTTTCTTCGAACATTGTGTAAATACGGGTTAGGTTCCCTTAAAGTGCTATTATGTAAAAATTTCAAGCGACTAAAATTGCCTGCGACTCGTCAGTTTTCCCGCAACATCTGTACCACTTTTTTCGTTTCCAATCATTTCATTGGCTGTTCGGGAAAAGGTTTTCCATCGTCATTTTCCCAAGCATTTGATTGGCTGTAACTGGCGACTCGCTTCGTTTTAGGTGTCAAAATCGCTCCGACACAAAAGTTTCTTGCTTTCCAAGCGTCTTTCTTGGAACCACAGGATAACATGGAGACGCCTAGAATTAGAGGCAACTTTGATGTCTTGTGTAATAACACTTTTAGAAAGTCCCCCCCCCCCCACACGGAAGGCACTCCTCCTCGGGCCTATATACCTCGTGTAGCTAATCGGCCGTCATAAATAACACCAAACACTACCATGTGCATGAAGCTTGGTAATATTTAAAGTAAATTGTAAGTAAAACTATTTCCCGGCTGAAACATAAAAGACATCCTTTGAAAACCAGGTCCTATAGAACAATCAGTAAGATGTTCGTCACCAACTCAGAGGACTCAGGGTCAAATTCCGGGCCGTCTAGCGATAAATATTGCAAAAATTAAATGGTACAGCAGTTCAAAAAGTTCAGATTCTTCGATGTTCAAAAATTCACTTATTTCGAAAAATAAACTATTATCATTAAAAATAAGTAAACTAAATTAATTTACAGAGTCTTGTACATTTGTATCGATGTAAATTTACAGAGTCTACTGTAAATTTACCGAATAATTTCTCAGTTATGCAACAGGGTCTCTGTTTTTCTAATCTCTGACCTTTTGCATAAGACTTAAGATAATGGATTACCGGTAGATTCTCTGTAATGTTTTTCATTTTTACCTATATCAAATTTTCTCACAGAAGATGTTTTAATAGTGTACTTATGGATATAATGTATTAAGAATGGAGGCACAACATGCAGGTAATTTAAAAATAAAATATCGAAAATTGAACTAATTAACCCTTTATGCACCGAATTATGAATTCATGACAATTTTATATTCGAAAGCATTTTTCGTGAATTGTTTAAACTACATTAGAAGATTTGCATAAACATTTAATAAATTTTAGAAGTATTTTAGAAGGATTGAATGATTTAGGGGGATTAATTAAATTTGAATTTATAGGGATTTTGTGCAATATTTAACACCCTACTCAAAGCTTTTATTTTAAATATTTTTCTTAGTATTTTCTAGAATTAGAAAATGTACAAATATAATGTTCTTTCAATAGAAATATAGAAATATTTACGAATTGAAAAATCCCCCCCCCCCTCCAACACCAAGAAAGCCGAAAAGATGCTAAGGCAAAAGAAATAATCCTTTTAAAAATATTTTTGTTATGTGTAACCAGTAATGCTATTGAAACAAGATAAAATAATGTATATATAACTCATTCTAAACTGTATTAAAACATTACAACTAATCGATGTATTAAATGAATTTTATGACAAGTTATTTTAATGGTACTTATAAGTACCGTCAGTAGATAAAGGGTTAAACTTATCGAAAAATCTTATCTTAAACTTATTTTAAACTTATCGAAATATCGAAAAGTGTATTCACATTCTACAGAACTACTTGAAGGCACACTACGTGTACAAGACGTTACGCTAGTTAGTTCGAGAGATGTGTTCTAATCAAAATTGCTTAGCCTGAACATCTCATAAATATTGGAAATGGAGTCCGCCATAAAAATAAATAAATAAATGTTAACCAATTGAAATTAAGATAACTTTTTAATAAATAAATAAATATAAACATTTATGGTGCAATATATATTTATATATGGGGCATTCTCACAATCTTTTGACTTCCGAGAATAAAAATCTCGTGAAATTAAACTTGCTAAAATAACATTTTAATCTGATAGACGAATGCCTTAATGATTCAAAATAAAGAAAAAAAAAATGTTTATTTAACTGAGTTTTAAGTTAAACTTACGAGTTTAATTTTCCTTACCATTTTACCACTATGACTTTCTATTTTCTTCGAAATTCTGACTTATAATGAATTTGCATAGTACCCACCGGACATTGAAGTAAGAAATAATAACAATGTAGTATTTTTAGCACAAAATTTTGGTATAACATTGTCTTAAAGGGGTGTTAAAGAAGGGGTGGTAAGGTAAAAAAAAAAAAAAAAGGGACGGTAAGGAAAATTACCACCTATTTTAGGCAAATCGTGTTAAGGCTAAGTGGTAGTCACAATGTTCATTGATTTTTAGAAACAGTTATTTACATTGGATTAAATTTTTTAAAAAAACTTAATTTACCTCGAAAAGTGCAGGAATAAACCTAGAGGACGGTAAGACTACCAATAAAGCCACGATCTTGAAATTGATATTTAAATGCTGATTTAAATTCTGCAGTAAATTTTCTGTCAAAGAATTTTAGACATTCTTTCTCTAAAATACTTCTGCATGAGAAAAAAACTTGGAAAAAAATTCTGTGGTTCATCTGAAGTGATTTTCTGTATAAGTTTAGCGAGAGGGACGGTAAGGATAAAAAACCCAGTGACAGAGTTCAAAAAATAATATCAACCGTAAAAATGTGTGCAGGTTAATTTTTCGCTACATATTTATATAAAACAACAGTTGTCCGAGTTTCGGAAAAAAATTACATCGAATTACTTTTACTGAAACAATTTTATACAGACAGCTCCAAACTTAAAAATCAGCATCAGGGACAGGGGACGGTATAGGAGTTTTCCTGGTATTTGGACATCCAACATCGTCCAAAACTTATTTATCTCGTTAATGCAATCATGCAATGGGATGTTCCCTAGTATATGAAATAAAAATAACCACAAGAAAATGAACTAAAATAAAAATTGTTATTCAGGGACATAAAAGCCAAAAGATTGTGAGAATGCCCCATATCCCAGTCTCCAAAATGTAACCAAAAAAGAAAGAAAATTATGAATCAAACATATATAAAAAAGGATAAACTAATATTATGAAAACTTCTCAAAAACATGAAGCACTATTTCTATTTTAAATGACAATTTGGGTGGTTAGTAATTTTTGACACTACAAATCTACCATTATTTACTTTGTCCTGAAAAATCGTAGAATGTGTCCAGTTAATATTTGGAGTCTGGCTGAAATTCACTATTTTGTGAAATAGTAAAAATACCAATATACATGCAGAGAATTTTATTTATTAGCCTAACTAAAGAATATTCTAAATTTTTCCCCTTTTAACTTACCTTTTTTTCTACTTAAATGTCACTAAATTCTTTCTCTTTTCAATAAGCTACCCCATATTTATTTTCATTTTGACGTAGCGCCAGTACAGGCTTCCCTTCAAAATTCTTCATTTTAATTTTCCCTTCGAATATTTTGCTATCGGACTTTTCCTCGAACGTTCTACCCGCCAAAAGTAAAACCGAATCGCAACGATTTTCTCAATCCGCGCTTTCCGTTTTAATCATTGGTTAGTTGCCTCGCTATAATGGAGATATTAGTATTCGTACGCACTCACTATAAATGTTTTCTGTCCTTGTTCAGAAGAACTTTTTTCAGTGATTTTGACTGCTGAAGTATAACTACGATATTCGAAGATGAACGTCGATTCGAACTATAATATTTTCAAACTAACACCTTTTTTTGAGAGTGCTCCACCATTCTGAACAATGATCGTATAAATAAAGAATTTGGATTACAACTGTGTGGTATTTATGTATCCAAGAATACCAAGGATTCTGCTGTTGTTGTGATTATTTGTTTTTCGCTCGGTACACGAATGGAATGATCGTACTGGCTTCGATTAACAGAATATATTTTTTTAAAACTACGATATGCTGTTGTTGAATTGTTTATGCGATCTGATTTTACAGATTCGCTCTTCAGTCAGTGGTTAACTGATTGATAAGGTGCTCCAAGACTGCTTTGATTAACCCTTTCAGGGGTGGTGGTATGTTTATGAAACCACTTAATTTTAACTCCCAAACGAAACGTTGGCGGCAGAATTTTGGTAAAATATTTTACATCTAAAATTTGTGTGAAGTATAGCCTTCTTCTTGTTTCCAAATAAATTTGTTGATAAATTCCGGTGCCATTCATTTATTGCAACACTTTAGCATTGAAAATGCTTTGCCACTGAAAGGATTAAATAGTGAAATGTCTTTCACTAAAATGGAGATTTTTAGTCATCGATTACTGCCACAATATTACATACATAACCCGCCTATGATTACCCAAAGCCTATGTAGAAGCCGCCTTAGAAGGATCCATAATCCTTGCAGCCGTACTACTAAAATCAGGGGTATATTGAATCATTCGCTTTATTTTCATATGTATAACATCTATTAATAAATTTAACCACTGAATTATTAGAAGTCGATTGGTTGGTGCTACCGTAACTAGAATAAATTGCATTCGGCAGAAAGACCTTAAATCCTTGATCGTCTACTCATTCGTGGCTCACATAGGTTTCGTTTTATGTGTCCTTTACACTTTCAATTTTATGTCCCCCCCCCCCCCCCCCCAAAAAAAATCGAACGAACTTACGCGATGCAAATGCAACACATCTGGTTGCTACGACAGCTAGTCACATAATGTATACTGGCCTCCAAAAGTTAAGGTACAGTGACTGGAAGCTTTCGATTGGACACGGTTTGTCGAATATCTGCCAACATTATTGGCGAATTGTTCTTGAACCTCTGGAATGTAAAGAACATGTTTGATTTCATATTTCTCGGTGAAGATTTAGTCGGGGTATAATTAGGGGGCTAATAATAAATTTAATAATAAAATAATATTTGCGATCACCTATGTAACAGAAAATGCTTGAAATGGTTTGTCACTGTGTTAAATGACTATTTGGGTCCTGTTCAACGTTTGTGTGCATTTGTGTAGGCATAGCACTCATATTCGTGAAGATGTTATTGTGTCTGTAAAAATTCAAAAGTTTTTTGTTTATAGCATACAGAGTTTCCAACCAAATTTAACACAACTTTCCGAAACCCTGGCAATGAACAGTAGTAACAGTACACTTCAGTTAAAACTTGAATATATTGAATATTTGATGAGATATGAGCACTTGTATGAAATAATTTTTTACTGCTCATGCGTGGAAGATTTCAAAATTTTTATTTCATAATTTGGTAGCCAGTTATTTAAGGCAACTTATCTAAAAAGTCCAGTCAAATATAACGAAAATTCACAAAGATAGGGGCGATATAGTGAGTTGCTTTCTAAAAATAGCTTTATTATAAGGAATTTTCCGCACCTTTTCAATAAGTTCACTATATCTTTCTGAGTTTTCACAATATTTGACTGGACTTTTTATAGAAGTTGCCCAAAATAGCTGACTGCCAAATTATGAAATAAAAATTTTCAAATACTCCACGCATGCGCAGTAAAAAATTATTTCATACAAGTGCCCATATCTCATCAAATATTCAATATATTCATGTTTTAACCGAAGTGTACTGTTAGTACTTTTCATTGCCAGGTTTTCGGAAAGTTGTGTTAAATTTGGTCGAAAACTCTGAATGCTATAAACAAAAAACTTTTGAATTTTTCACAGACACAACAACATCTTCACGAATATGAGTGCTATGCTTACAAAAATGCACACAAACGTTGAACAGGACCCAAATATTCATTTAACACAGTGACAAACCATTTCCAGCATTTTCTGTTACATAGGTGATCGCAAATATTATTTTATTATTAAATTTATTATTAGCTCCCCTTATTATACCCCCGACTAAATCTTCACCGAGAAATATGAAATCAAACATGTTCTTTACATCCCAGAAGTTCAAGAACAATTTGCCAATAATGTTGGTAAATATTCGACAAACCGTGTACTATCGAAAGCATCCGGTCCCTGTACTTTAATTTTTGGAGGCCAGTGTACAATAATGCTTGTAGAGTTTAGCAATAGACAGCAGAGCCATTTCCTTTTCGAATATTCAGTTAAAAAACTTGCCTTTGGACAAATTGTTTTTTGTTTTGTCAAGAGAAAATTTTATCAAATAATTCTTTTTTTTTTTTAATTAAACAAAAATATGACCATTTTTTTTCCTCTTTTCCTTTGTAGTAAGATGTCCAAAAGTTAAATTATCACAAAAAACTATTTAATAACTATTAGTCATATTTTTTTTTATGCTATGCTTGTAATCCTTATACCAAGTCATTTTGTAATTTTATAATACATCTAAGATTCTTTTCAAAATCGAACATTGTTTGTCCTTAATAATATATTTTAAGTCAAATATTTTTAATTCACTTTAAACTAATTCATGCATCAGAGGATTAAGAAATTATATTTAATATATTATCATATTTTTTGTCTAGTCTAAACTACTACTGCGTTATGTTTAGTAAAAGAAACTACTTTAAAACATTCTTAAAATTATTATTTGTCTTCAATAATCTATTTTAAGTCAAATATTTTTAGTAAAATAATTCATGCATTATAGGATTAAGAAATCATATTTAATATATTACCATATTCTTTGTCTAGCCTAAACTACTACTGCGTTATGTTTAGTATAAGAAACTACTTTAAAATATTCTTAAAATTATTATTTCCTTCCTCTTTTGTTTTATCGATTTTTCAAAGTTTGTTTTTTAAACATATTTGCTTATTCTTTCAATTTATTTTCAGTATTTCTGAGTATCAGTGGAGATTTTGATCATATTTTAGTTCGGAGATGATGCAATTTTAAAAACACAGGAATGGAATTTTGTTTATCTTGGTTTTTGATCTTTTGAAACAAATTATATATAGGTTAAAAAAAGAAAGTTCATGATGGAGATAAAGTTTTTAAGAAGAAACAAAAATAACTTAAAGCAGTATGTAATATATTTTTTTCGGAAATAAAAGAGCTAGAAGCATGAAGTTAAAATGCTTAATTTTTTGGAATTTAAACTACACTATTTGTATGTTTTCAATTTTTTGAGAAAAGTATTTCCTGGCTACTTGGATATATAAAAAATAATCGTTAGATATTACTTTATTTATTACAAACTTAGAATCCTGACTAAATGCAGTAGAACCGCTATTCAATGAAATTCTATTTACGGAATTTATATCCGGAACTCAGAACTTTGAAAATAATTGCGTGTAAAATAATTTCCATGTAGCGAAGCTTAACCTCTATTTAACGAAGTCGCGTGACGACTATTCAGAACAGATTTTCTTGGGAATCTTATTTTCTTTTCAACACTTCCACATTCCTAACTCTTGAACAGCCCGAAAAGTTAAAAAACATAAGATTTGTTTGCTTTTTACCTGATATGACATCTAAATTGCAGTCAATGGGACAAGGTGTCATAGGGAATCTCAAATGTCATTGTCGCAGAAGAATACTGAATAAAATACTAAATGATACACTCCATCGGCTGAAGATTACGAGGAGGAAGACGAATTGCCGCTGTTTGAAGTAGAGGAAAAATAGTGAAAACTCAAAGAGTGCGGAAGAATTTGCGAAGATGTCTTGGAGACTATCTAGAAATCTACAATGACGTATAATCGCTGAACATCCAAATGATGCTGATATTTTAGAAGGTGTGAGAAAAAATCATGAGGAAGACGAAATTGACGTCGAGGAAAATGAAGAAGAGGAAAGTGAATGTCTTCTTAAATCTTCACACGACGACATGATCAAAGCGTTTTAAATAGTTAGACACAGATTTCATTTTCGAAAAAATGTACCAGATAACGTTTTGAATTCCTTCCAAAGACGCGAGGTTTTTTTTTTTTTTTTTTTTTTTTTTTTTTTTTTTTTTTTTTTTTTTTAATACGAAAGGAACGTCAAGCAGAACGTCAAAGGAACTTCGAACGTCAAGCAGAAAATAGGAGGCTATTTTTCAACATAAAAACATTGTACATGAACACAATTTATGATGCATTATTGCTCCTTATTATTATGTAAGATTTTATTTTAATAACTTAAATGCTGCTTAATAAACTGTGGAAGATTAAACGGGAAATAACAATACATTAACTGCATGTGTTATTTTTAATGTAATAAATCAAGTTAAAAAAAATTATTTGAGCAAATAGCTACTTTTAATAACTAACCTCTATTTTACAAAGTCCTCTGTTTAACGAAGTTTTCGTCGTGATTTAACCACTTCGTTAAATAGAGATTCTACTGTAATGAAAAAAAGCCTATTATTATTATACAGGGTGCCCCTGAACTAATTGGTTAAATTGTGAGGTCAGGTAAAGTACACATACAGCAGGGTTGCCGGTTTGGCCTCCACCTTTAGTCAGAAAATTCGGATTCACACCAGAAACTACAAAAAGTATTTTCAGATTTATTTAACCTTCTAATTCCCATGGTATATTACGTTCTAGAAGTTCTGTAATTCAGACAATCTGAATTCAAACCAGAAAATTTCAATAATAAATTTTTATTTACTTAAATACGGAATGCCTCGTATTAAATAAACGAAATATTACTGTTTTAAATTTCTGGTGTGAATTTTGAATATTCGAATTAAAAAATCTCCTAAATTCAAAACACGGGTGGTAGCATATATCCTACCATGGGAATTAGAGGGTTAATGACAGACTTTTCTCGATTACTTAAAGTAAAAATTTCAAATGGACAATCTTCAACATCAATAAAGACCTGACAGCGTCAGCAAGTGGTGGGCGTATCCCAAAGTGATATAAGTAAGCGTCCTATCTTAAATGGGAGAGGTAGCCGCAAGATTAAAGGCGAGGTTACATCAATCAAGGTCGCACGCCTCGTAGCGGACGGAGTTAAACTACAGGAAGATGCCTAACTGCTTTCTTACTTCACACCACTAAAATTGTAAAGTTTTTTTCACCTTCATTAATAACTGAAGTGTCTCACAAGGCGAAGAAAACTTCGTGGTGTCAAGTGCATCTGGACGCCCCTCACGCTACGCCATTATTTTGCAATAAATGTGGTAAACAAAATTCAGTTCTATGAGTGACTAAAGATTTAGAAAATATGTGCAGATGGTAGATATCCTGTCATATATGACGTCGCACTAAAAGCCCGCGTATGTGGATTATCACCCCGTCCACAAGATAGCGCAACTGTGTTAATTTACGCCCGATTCTAGTATTAAGTTTGTACGCTTACTTATATCGCTTTGGGCGTATCCTTTCAAAAACTGACTTTCTAACCTTTTGCTGCAACTGTTCGTGAAACATCTGGAATATTCGAAAGGGTGAGCCAATCACTTTCTAGACGCTACCAGGTCCGTATCAATGTTGGTACTGTAACATTTAACCACTTGCTATAATTATTCTGTCAATAAAACGCTTGTTTTCCTTTCCTCTGCATTTCTTGTTTTTCCACAACACTTTTCATTTCCGACCCCACATTGCTATACCAAAATTGCTTCTTTATGTGTACTTTACCTACTTTTACAGTTTGCCCCTGTACTTTTACAGAGACACCCTGTAGATTGCAGAGATGCTATTGAATATTGTACGTGGCTGAATCAAAAAATTAGTTGCGGTTTGCAAGAACTTTCTATTAATTATTCAGGACTGGTGTCATTTAGCGTCATTTAAAATTTTAATACATAATATTCCGCATAGTACTGTGCACCTTATTTAATCCATGAATTCTACGATTAGACAAGACAAAGATTCAGACTAAAATATTCTGATACAGTCGACGATCGTTATAACGACCTCACATTAAACGACGTATGTAAAATGTGCCGAAATATATCCCTTTTATGCTATGTTATTTTTACATCCAATATAACGATCGGCCAGCAGTTTATTTCCCAATACAGCGACTGAAATCTCCTCCCGAATTTTTTCAAAGGAAAGATTGCCATTTTCATTCACCAAAGACTAATTACCGAGTTCACAATTAACTTTTGAAGGGAGCAAAAAGAGCAGATTTCTTACTAGAGTGCAATTTAATAATGACTCTCATGAACCTGATTTTCCTTGCCATAACCATATGCGCATGCCCGTACTCGCTCGCACGCGCATTGAGTTCCATGGATGTGTGCATTTCCCCAAGATAGCAGTTTCAAACAACCGAAATGTGATTTCTTTGTACACAAAATTTAAAGTTTTGACTGCGGTTGATTAAAAATTGATGCTTAAATCTGAAATTGCTGAAAAATTTAACATACCAAAAAGCACTTTATTTACGATCATTCAAAAATTTGTAATAATATTGTGTTGAATTTCCTTTGAAACTTTAACTTTCCTGCAGCTGATTAGAGTTAATTTTTTTCATTCCCTTTCATTATAGCGACTTCCCATTATAACGACCTATAACTTTTGCACACGAGGGGTCTTTATAACGAGTGCCAACTGTACTATAAAATAAAAACCATGCAACATAAAAACTTAACATAATTGCGTTTTATCTATCCGCGGTAATTACATTTCTCTAGACTCGTAAAATTTTGTATTGTAATAAATACAATTGTAATAATAATACAATATGTAAAATTGTATTGTACTAAAAATCTTTATTTTTTAATATATTTCATACTGATGCGATAACACTTAGTTTTAAAGACAAATCTTGCGTAGGCTTTGTGAGTTTATGTTATTATTGTTTTATGCTTTAAAAAAATGATTTTTTTCTTCCAAATGTATTACGCTTTATATTTATGACGTTTTTGAAGATAGATAATTTTAGATGTGTATTTTTTTTTTTTTTTGGCATTTATTCATATAAAGGGACGGTGATAGGCAGAAGGTTTCAAACTCACATTTAAAGCAGAGTCAAATAACGCGTTTCAAAGATTTCAAACTGCTGTTCTGTGTAAGTTATGCAGGTTTCATTGTGTATATCCATGTCTTCCTAAATTTTGCATACGAAAATCCCTTATAAGTTATTAAACTCATAATTTCGCTGGTCGTTGATTTGTGTGATGGATTACGACACGATATCTACAGGCCAGTATCTTTTGGAATATAACTGTACGACTTTTCGCATCAAAAAGCTCTAGATTTTTTTTTAAATCATTAAGTCCTTAGACTATAACAATAAATGCGACATGATATATGCTTTCTTTTCCTAAAATCGAAATAATTTTCAAGAAGTGTGATGCGTTTTCCGGCATAAAATGAAACTACGTATCATGCACGTACTAACTATCAATAAGATTCAATTTTCGAATCTTACAACTGAAGGTTTAGAAAATTTTCAAACACTTAAAATATTAAAATTAAATGATATATTCAGAAATAAAACTGTTCTTATCCTAGTAATTCTACGTCTTGACTTCTTGTAACATTAAAGGCATTAAAATCCACATGCATAAATTTCGAGATCGAGCATCTACAAATGACATCCACAGTTTTATGATCCAAATCATTTCAATGTTATCATCAACATCCACGCAACATCGTCATAATTTTAATCATAGTGCTAGGAGTTACAAATGTAGGATTATAAACGTACATATTAAATAAACTTGTTTAATTGATTTACATAGCTTTAAAAAATCTACTTTAGTATCATTGGTATCGCTGTTTTATTAGTATTTAGTAGCATTAGTCAATTAGTCACTTTAGGCTAATTCCATACGTACTTGTAGTGTAAGTCACAGGCTGTGATTTTTGGCTACCAGTATTTTAGAACGGAAAATGTCACTCAGTTTATCGGTGATATCTCATTCATTGAATAAGGCGAGAAAACCTTTCGGAAATAACGGTGGCCAACGAGGATTTCAGTTATCCGCTATGTGACTTACACTACCAAAACCCATGGAATTAGCCTTTAGTAATATACGATACAGCAAAAAAAATGTATAGCTTAGTAATCTTAAAAACACCCGGGCCTGCTAATCGCTTAAGCTTAGGGGTTAGCAATTGAATCTAAATTTTGTTTATTTAACTTCATTATTCTAAGAAAGATTGCTAGCTTTATATACACTGGCCTCCAAAAGTTAAGGTACAGGGACTGGATGCTTTCGATTGCACACGGTTTGTCGAATATCTACTAACATTATTGACGAATTGTTCTTGAACTTCTGGGATGTAAAGAACATGTTTGATTTCCTATTTCTCGATGAAGATTTAGTCGGGCCGACAATTAGGGGGCTAATAATAAATTTAATAATAAAATAATATTTGCGATCAGCTATGCAACAGAAAATGCTGGAAATGGTTTGTCACTGCGTTACATGACTATTTGGGTCCTGTTCAACGTTTGTGTGCATTTGTATAAGCATAGCACTTATATTCGTAAAGATGTTAACGTTTTTGTAAAACATTCAAAAGTTTTTTGTTTATAGCATACAGAGTTTTCAACCAAATTTAACACAACTTTTGGAGGCCAGTCTACGTTATGAATTTGATATATTTCGTTATCTTATGAATTAGGTGATAGGTGCTTGAGGATTTTTGGTGTTGTTGTTATAGTTTTGTAAATCATTTTATAACTCATACAAGTAATGAAATATGTATTTCTTGTTTAGAGAATTTCATAAAAGAAAAAGAAATAAATGCCTCAAGATATGTCGGGATTTGCACAGATGGGGTTTGATCTACGAGAAGAACGGTAAATATTCTGAACAGCTTGGTTAAATATAAAGTGCCACACGTAATTTGGACACACTATTGTCGGGTTGGCGAATGTTCTTTACATGCGCGTGCCAAAAAGTTACAAATAATGTCTATAAGTATTGTAAAGTGCCGCACTTTTACATAAACAAAAATAAATATGGTGTTTATATGAAACACTGATTAATAGAACAATTCGCTTTTATGTATTAAATAAATGAGAAGAAGAATAAAAATGCGATTTTCTGAATATGGGAATCAATCTTACATTAATAAAAATTTGATCAAGAAATATGATTCAATTAAGTGTCACGTACCGTGGTAAGTAAACAAAATTTTAACTTATATCATTAATGCAACACCTAGCTTACAATAATCCAAATTGCTTTAAGAGGTCTGGAACTCTTAAAGTTTCAGAATTTTATAAATAATTTTATTTTTTTAGATGCTAAATTCCTATCTTTTCTGAATATTTTGGTATAATTTTTTCCTTGAAATTCCCATTAGAACAGAAGTTATGGCTTTTAGAATTATACCCGCACCCGCTGGAGCGGCGTTTCCTAAACTTTGAAGTCATTTTTTTCCAAATGACGTTTTTGGGCATAACGCACAGGGTATCTCAAAAACTTCTAAATATTTTTTTCATGAAATTTTCAGAACATATGTTTCATGTTAGTCTGTTTAAACTGAACCTAAAATTTCCTTTTTATTGTTCAAAAAAATATTTTTTTAGGTGATTATACTGTTGACATTTTCAAAATTTTGTATTAGCTAAACACAACTTTGTATTAAAAATATAAAGATGCTTTAAATTCAAATTTATTTAGGTTCAGGGTGATTATTATAATATGAAGTATAAGTAGGCATCAAATTTTTTATTCTAGTTGCAATATTTATATTTTGTAATCCTACGCGTAAGATGTTATACCAATTTTCTGCTCGTCAAATCTTTGACAGTTGGGATTCCCCTATAAATGCTAATTCTGTATCTTGCAATTTTTTTAAATGCATGAAATGAAAGAATATACTTACAACTTTCATCTCAATAAAAATTGTGTTTTAAAATCATATACATTTTAAGGTATTAAACGTTGAAAATGGTCTTTTTAGGTGCGTTCGTAATTATATAATTACATAGCACCTATAGTCGTCGTTCAGTCCGTCCGTCTGTCTGTCTGTCTGTCTGTCCGCATGTAACAGAGCAAAACTACCCAACCGAATGGTCTGAAATTTTAAACATATGATTGTTGCAAAAATTTGTCGAGCCATTTCAAATTTTATGAAAATCGGATGTATAGTTTAATTACAGGGACAGTCAAAAGTTTTTCTTTACATTACGGCCAATGGGAAAAATTATTGCAAGTGCATTTTAATGATGTTACAGCCTTCCGAATGGTCTGAAACTTTAAATATATAACTGTTACAAAAATTTGTCGAGCCATTTCAAATTTTATGAAAATCGGATGTATAGTTTAATTACAGGGACAGTCAAAAGTTTTTCTTTACATTACGGTCAATGGGAAAAATTATTGCAAGTGCATTTTAATGATGTTACAGCCTTCCGAATGGTCCGAAACTTTAAATATATAACTGTTTCAAAATTTTGTCGAGCCATTTCAAATTTTATGAAAATCGGATGTATAGTTTAATTACAGGGACAGTCAAAAGTGTTCCGTTACATTACGGGGAATGGGAAAAATATTATTGGAAGTGCATTTTAATGATGTTACAGACTATGCACTTTATGAAGTGCAAAAAATTATACATTCAGTACAATATGGGGTGCAAAAAATAATTATAAAACTAGTTATAGTACGAACGCACCTCATTTGCCACGTTTGACGAGCAATTTCCAACTTGTTTTCTTTTCTTTTTTTCTAATTTTAAGAGTCCTGAGACTCCTTAAGAATGGGTGACAGAAAATGCATAAATATATGAAGACAACATTCGACAAGGTTGTTTCTATAGATCCATTGTGCTCCATTGCATTTCTCACTTTTTAGCCATTTGGAAAAATGGTTATTGCCCTCCGTCAAGGTAGGAAATCAAAAACATATCTGGAGAGTTTTATTAGTTGAATCCGCATTTTATTCGTTTTCTCATTGGTCTATACAGTAATCTGTATTTTCCCTTTACTTTCAACAGAGATGGATACTTCTGTTGCCACTGTGACAAAAAAGTAATAAAAACTATAAAAAAATTGATAACTCAAAAACAAATTGAGATACAGCTTTCAAACGAATTACATTTAAAAGTAAATTTTTTTTCTCTACACGACGGTGTAAAAAGTAATATTGTGGGATATTTAGAAGTTTAAGAATGAAATTTCATTTAAAATTGGTGCAAGAATATTAATGTTTAATCCATGGCGTGCGTAATGTATGGCCAGCTCCGTAGAAGTTTAAAAATTTACAGTACCGAAAAATGTAATCCATGGCGTACGTAATGTGTGATCAACTCCGTGCGATTTTTTATGTCTTAAATTTTAGTCTTTAAAAAAATCATTTTCCAAATGGTCGTTGTAATTTGTTAAATTGTATTTTTTTACATTTATTTTTAAAATTTGTGTACGAAGAAGCAGACAGTCAAAATAGACAATTATTACTGACACTAATAAGATTCTTCGAATTTCGAGAAAAGGAGCGTCTTCAATTAATTATACTGCGCTTCTGAAACTCTTAAAAGAAAGTCTCAGAGTTTACTTTCCTCCCCGAAATTCGATAATGACTCGATAAGAGAACATTGACTTTTCAGAGCCGGTACAGGGTAAATTCCGTGTGGGGTTATCATGCGCTGATTCCATGACTAGTATTATTTTCCAATACCTTCTTGAGATTTGTTAGTGGAAAGCAGAACTAGCAGAAAACTAAATATGAGATACTAACAATTTACGTTATGAAATTAGCGTAGATTGTACACATAAAAATATTTTCTTAACTTGTGTAAAGTGAACAATTGTGAGGGAGCCGTCTTACAGTTAAGATTCGTTGGTATAGCCGTTACAAAAAAATAAAAAATAAAAAATAAAAATGCAATTTAACAAATTACAACGACCATTTGTTGGAAAATGATTTTTTCAAAGACTAAAATTTAAGACATAAAAAATCGCACGGAGTTGATCATACATTACGTACGCCATGGATTACATTTTTCGGTACTGTAAATTTTTAAACTTCTACGGAGCTGGCCATACATTACATACGCCATGGATTAAACATTAATATTCCTGGACCAATTTTAAATGAAATTTCATTCCTAATCTTCTAAAATAATATTACTTTTTACACCGTCGTATAGAGAAAAAAGTGTACTTTTAAATGCAATTTGTTTGAAAGATGTATCTCAATTTGTTTCTGAGTTATTCTATTTTTAAAACTTGACAGCAAATGAAAAGACCTTATAATTTTTTAAAGTATTGCTGCATAGCAAAAAAAAAAAAAAAAAAAAAAAAAAAAAAAAAAAAAAAAAAACAGAGACTTCTTAAATGCATTTTTTGTAATATGCCTAAGTTTATTTTTATTTCTTAAGATTTAGTAAGGACATATAATGGAAAAACACATTTTTAATTTTTTAATTACAAATCTTCAGCGTGTTGCTCATTAAAAAAATTAAAGTTCTTTTATTTTTTACTAGGGAATCCAATCCGGACTTCCCGGATTACAGAATATAGATAAAAAGCATTTTTTATATTAAAAACTTTTTCATATTTATATATATATTTATATTTAATATGTATATATATATTATATTGCCCACTAACAACGCCAAAAAGCATTTTTATATGAAAAATGTGAATAATGTATTCTAATAAAGTTTTAAAAATTATTAAAAACGATACTTTTGTATAGCTATATATGCCAGAAGTAAATAACCGTCTCAAAAGCACATTTATATGAAAAATGTGAATAATGTATTCAAATCAAATTTTAGAAATTATTAAAAGCGATACTTTTGTATTAGCTGCATGCTAGAGGTAAATAGCAGAAGAAATCGCCAAATATTTTTCTACTTACAGCAGCTTTTTAATTCTGATAATTTCATTGGATTAAGCGCGTAGTTTAATTACATGTCTGTTAAATTTGTGTTTTATTTATATTATTTAATTTATTTATTAATAAGGTTTTAATTTCATTATAGGATATTAGACGAAAACAAATTATGAACTATTTCAATCGTTTTAAGAGCAAAAGAGTTAATCTTTCACAATTGGGATGCATTTGGTAGAGATAGATTTGAAAAGAATTAAAAAAAAAAAAAGCGAAATTAATGCTCGGGTGTTGTCACCGGCAATAAAACGTCAGCGTTACTCACGTGCAGGTTTCTGCTTTATAATATAGATTTGAATGTACAGTAGAACCCGATTATCCGAGTCTCGCTTAACCGAGTTTCCGCTTTAACCGAGTTTTTTTCTTCTGATGGACTGATGGATTCTATTGTTAAGAAACAGCCTAACACTTCATTTACTATGGCTGTTTCACAATAATAAAATCATCAGTCCATCGGAAGAAAATGATTCATTCCAAAGGTTCGACTGAAAAGTTCGACTGAAAAAAACTATTTAATATTTTGAGCAGAAAGAAGAGGTTACACCTGCAATTTTCATGACACTAATAGAATCACATAGCTGCCAATTTTGTACGGCTATGTTACCTCTAAAATTTAATACAAATTTTTTGCCATATTTAGTCTTTGACAATTGTTAGATTTCGGCGATTGAATTAGGCAAAATTTAATGCTAAGTTTTAGTAATAAGAAAACTTAAACTTTGGCTGTTGTTGGCCAAAATTTTTGAAATTGGTAGCTATGCAGTAGTGCAGAAAAAAAAAATGCTACAGCAAAATTTACCTTCAACAAGCAAAAAACTGTCTAGGGCTTTTTTAAATAAACAATTTCATTTCCCGTTTTTCTTAAAAGTAATGGAAGTGCACATCAAAGAAATGTTACTAGTACCATAAAAATAATGAATTAAATGAAAATTTATATTTCATCTCCTTAGTTGGTGACTATTGGTGTAAATCTGGATTACCAAGTTTTTTGCTTATCCGAGGTGAGCGTGGTCCATATTAACTCGAATAATTGAGACTCTACTGTATATACTTTATCAATAATTATGTAAAATGTGTAAGAAAAGGTGCGGAGAGAAAAACAGATTTCTCACATTGACCATTAATAAAATATTTCTCAAAAAATATCAAAATCGTAAAATAAATTAAAAGATGGTAATTTGTTTTAAAGCATTTATTTATGTATTTTCTCCTTTTCCATTTTGTTCTTTTTATTTATTTTTTAGCTGAATTCTTGTTGGCATTATTTTGTTTAGAGTCCAAGCATTAATACACTATTATATTCTAAATAAAAATTAAATATTCTTCTTTCAAATTGTTTTAATGAGACTAATATCTGACAAATGATATTTGCGTGTAATGCATATTTCACAACTTCCCTTTGTAATGCCAAGTTATGATAGCTAATTCTTTCCATTTTGATTCTAAGTTATATAATCTAAATATATTGACTTTTGTTTCATTTTCTATATTTGAAATTAAAGAAAATTTGATTTATGTTAAAAACAAGTGTTACTGTAAAACAAAAATTGCATTTTAGGTGGATTTTGTATGAAATACTACCTATTGGCGTCGTTCCTATGTTGGAATTTCTGAAAAATTTTTGCAGATCTACACCGATCATGACCCCTAGAACCCAAAACCACCTCCAGTAAAAAAATTATCTATCTATCTATCTACCTATGTATCTATCTATCTATCTATGTATGTATCTATCTATATATATCACTTTCTTCTGGACACGATAACTTCCACAATTCTGCGCAAATCTCTTCCAAACTGATACATAAAATCAAGGGGCATAAAATCTCGGTCAAGTTCGTTAATGGGTAAAATCGGGCCAAGGGGCTGGAAATAGGGAGGGATTTTGTGAAAATATAAAAAACCCCATAACTTCTTAAATTTTGTACATACAAATCAGTTTAAAGTTTTTATTACTCCTAAAAATAGGGCCAAAAATTTATGCATCACAGATTTTTGATAAAATTAAAAATGGGGTCAAGGGGCGCAAAAAATAGGGTTTTTGCGAGAAAAAAAATCGTAACTTCGTCAATTCTCAAGATATCAAATTCAATTAATTTTATTATACATCTCCTTAATATTATCTACAACTTTTATATTCACAAGTTTTTGATAGGACCAATTCGTACCGCAAAAAAAAAAATTAAAAACGAAAACAAAAAAGGGGGGTGAAGAAGAAAAATTTCCATAACACCGTCAATTCACAAGATATAAAATCCCCATGAATTTATCATATATCATCTTAATATTATCTTCAACATTTATACAGATAAGTTTTTGATAGCACCAATTCTTACAGCAAAAACAAATTAAAAATACATAGTGGTTGAAGAAAAAAATCATCTTAGTAAGGGTGTATTCAAATCCAAACTGCTTATTTTCTGACTCATTTTACAATTCATTTTTGCTCTCAAAGGCTTCCAATTGGTACCTTTTCTTACTCATAAACTATATAATGTACCGTAATGGTCAATTTTTTGATAGAGGCAGAATATATTTTAAAACATGCTGTCAAAGTGGGCCTTTTGAACCGAATTTCCCGAAGCGGATTGTGTTGGAAAAATCATCGTATTAAGGGAGTATTTAAATCCAAACTGCTTATTTTCTGACTCATTTTTAAATTCATTTTTGCTCTCAAACGCATCCAATTGATAGATTCTCTTCTTCAGAAACTATATAATGTACCGTAAAGATCGATTTTTTTATAGAGGCAGAATGTATTTCAAAAAATGATGTTAAAGTGGGCATTTTGAACAGAAATTCCCGAAGCGATTGTGTTAAAAACGAAAAATATTGCCCTACTGAGAAAATAATTGTTTATCAATCAAGTTTCAATTAATTGAAAGAAAAACAAGAACACATGCCGCTTATTTCAAAAATCACGTCCGCAAGTTTCGTATTTTTTCTATTAAAAATGAATCTGAAAATGTGCCAGAAAATTTCGAGTTGTTGAGCATGGAAAAGTATTTTTTTTAATACCACCTTAACATGATTCTGATAAAACCAGCTATTATATAAAAATGAAATAAAAACTCGTCAAAAGCGGCCAGATAAAACAGTTAAAGTAGATTTATATCTAATCATGATTTAGTTTTTGTTGGAGCAATTAATATACTTAACTTCGAAATCTACCTCCGCCTGTAGGCCGGGCTGGCAGGGATTTTTTGAGACAGCATAATGGCATAATTATTACAATCGTTCGAAAAATTCTCTTGAAAAATATTTCACACAACACTAAAGAATATGCAGCTGATTAAAAAAAATGTTTTCACTTTACACACTTTTATTCGAAAAGTATAAGAGTAAGAAAGAAAGAAGAGAAAAGAGAAGAAATTAAAAAGCAGCTGGTTTATTTTTCTATCAGCATTTAAATGATCATTTATCATCTTCAAATAACATTTCATTGACAATATTTTGTTATGGCTTAGTAATAAAGAAATTTTATTTAAAAGAGTTGACAGAGAGTGAATAGCCTACATTTTTTTTTAAAGCGCTGTAGCATTTTTTCAATAATTTTTCGAATACTTTTTTAAAAGTATTTTTTGTATAACATGGGTATTTTTTCCTTTTAGTTTTAAGGGAGATTCTTCTTAAGATATACGATAAAAGAAACGCGCCTTTTATTTTTAATTACAAGCCTTCAATACTGGAGTTCATTAAAAATATATATAAATAAATAAAGTGGTTTTTTTTATGTGTATGTTCATGCATTATTACGGATTATACAAAATTTGTATTGAAAAAATCCGAAGAAAACTAATTTCTTACTTTAGCCGCTTATGAATTACTCATTAGAAAATTCCAACATATTTTAATAGATTAATAGCTAGTATTTTACTTAATTTTATTTTATTTTTAACATTTTCTTTTAAATCTCTTTAGCCCCCTACATGCTATTTCTTTCGGGCTGTAATTAAAATGTCGTCTCTTAAAAATAACGTTACGTTACAGAAGCCAGCCGTGAAAAAAAAAACAGATGTCATCGTACTGTTAAATACTGATAATCCCTATTGCAATTTTTTTTAACTTCTAAGCATCGCACATTGTCAATTTTTATACCGTCGTAAGGAGGGGGGGGGGGGTGCTTTTGAATGCAATTTGCTTGAAAATTGCATCTCAATTTATTTTTGAGATATAAATTTTTTGTAGTTTTTAACGCCATTTTTTTAAATTTTGACAACTGAAGTACTCCATTTCTGTATAAAGTAAAGGAAATATAGTTGGAAAATAGTAGGCTATTATATCTTTTGGTTGCCATTTTCCCATAACAACTGAAAAAAATTGTAATCAAAATACGTGTTTTGTTGAAAAAATATAAATTTATGATTTTTGATAAAATTTTAAACTATATTTAATTTTATGTATCCATACTAATGTTACAAACATATGAATCATTAGATCCCCTTTTTTTATCGAGTTTCTTGAATGACGAAATCGCTTTTTTGCGGGATTTGAATATTATTCTGGGATAGGGACGTCATATGCGTACTTTTCTGTAGATATTGTTTAAGACTTGGTGGTAAGTATGAAATTCTTCAGCGGATTTGAATGACGTCATTTTACATAAAATAAAAGCGTGTGTTTTATGTCTTCAAACCGAATTATGCTTTGTTATATTTATATATATACATATTCTTTTCATCGGGGAGGGGGGGGGGGACATTAAATTCTGAAAAAGCAGAATTCCTGTTTTCTAGTTTTCTCATTATTCTCTTCCTTTTCTTTTTCTTTTTACTTTTAGCTGCATTTTTGTTTAGAATTCAAGCATCAGTATGAGATTATATTTTATGGTAAAAAGATCATTGTAATTTTTAAAAATGCAACTAATATCTTACATACTATTCATTAAAAATAATAAAATTTGATTATATACTAAATAAAAAATTCTTTTACCTAAGTAATTAAAGTTCTGTGTTTCTTTTAACATTAAATGAATTACAATCCACATTCAAAGGACAAGAAACAAGTTAATACGGGAGTGACCATGAATGACGATGGCGACATACGCGTAGCGCGCATGCTCAGATTGAAGTTTTTGTCGAAGCAATGAAGTGTATGAAGCCATGTCAAACTTTCAAACCCATATTCCAGAACTTGGCGATATTCTTTTGGACGAGTTCGATTATAAAAGCGAGGTAATTTAACAAGAATCAGCTTTGGAGATGATGTTAGGTTCGCAAAGACAATTGGCGATTATTTTGTTGTCCAAAATCATTTCAGCCAAACAAATTTTATTTCTCTTATGTCGCCATCCTGTTATATATGCACACTAATTAATACAAGGGGTGACGTATCAGCAGTTTTTCATCAATGTAATTCAGTTTCGCCGTCATGCCGTCATAATTTTAATAATGCTAAGAGTTAAATTTATATATAAGTTGTTTTAAGTACATTTGGAACATTAAACGTATGTGAATGTTGTAAAGCTTGTAAAAACGTGCTTCTGAGCTTAAAAAAAATATTAGGACCTCTTGCATAAAACTTTAAAGGAATATTTTTAAATTATTCACTTTTGATTTTTTCCTTTTTAAAAAATTAAATATATTTAATTTTTATTATTTTAAGTCATATATAGATGCATATCTCAAAGAAGACGCACATAACTGAGCCGTATGAGTTACTTTTACTTAACTTAGAGTTACGATTTTACTTAAATCGGTTTATGTACGTAATGATAAAATTTTACAATCGGTTTTTCATTCATTTCTTGTAGTTCGGCAAAATTACGCTAAGCTGTGTGTTATCTTGTGACAATATCACTTTTTTCATATTTTCATAACTTATTTATGAATTAATTTGGGTTAAATTTGCATTATACCTTGAGAAAACACTTAAGAAATCATAGGTAGTTTAAATCAGTGGTTCCTAAACTTTTACGCCTCACATACCCCTGGAAGAGAAACGCGTACTAGGCGTACCCCACACCCTACTTTTTAAGGGTTTATGTCTCAAATTATGAATTCATGAAGATTTCCTCTTCTAAAAAAATTTTCGTGAATTTTTGAAACTACATTAGAAGATATACACAATCATTTAATAAATTTTATAAGTATTTTGCCAATTAAAATTAATTAATTAAATTTGAATTTATAGGGATTTTGTGAAATATTTATAACTCCGCTCAAGCCTTTTATTTAAAATATTTTTTTTAGTATTTTATAGAATTAGGAAATGTACAAATATAATGTTCCTACAACAGAAATATAGAAAAATTTCCCAACAGAAATTCGCCACTCCACACCTCACACAATCTTTCAACTTTCAGAAAGCTGAAAAGATGCAAAGGCAAAAGTAATCATCCTTTTAATAATATTTTTGTTTTGTGCAACCAATAATGCTTTTGGAACAAGATAAAGTAAAGTATCTGTAACTCATTCTAAATTGTATCACTACTAATCGATGCACTAAATGAATTTTATAACAAGTTATTTTAATGGTTCTTTAAAGTAGCGCCCGGGCATAAAGGATTAACTTGTAAGAATCATGAATAGAAAACTCCAAGTAGAGAAATAAACGAATGGATGCAAATAAACATAAATAAAAAAAATAAAAACAAACACTAGAAAACAGAAATTCTGCTTTTTCAGAATTTAGTGTTGCCCCCGATGAAAAAAAAATATATAAATAGTACAAAACATATTTCAATTTTAAGACTTAAAGCACACACTTTTATTTCATGTAAGATGACGTCATTCGCATCCGCTTAAGAATTCCACATTGACGATCCACTCTTAAACATCTACAGTAAAGTCTGCATAAGATGTCACTATCGCAAAATAATACACAAATGCAGCAAAAGCATGCCGTCATTAAAGAAACTCGACAAAAAAAAAACAAAAAAAAACGGCTATCTAATGATTCATAGGCATTCATTTGTTTGTAACATTAATATAGACGATTTCAGTCGTGACGTTAGTCATGACGTTTTGGTTGGAAACTGACACCAAACAAACGGTTGCTATGTTGTATTTTCTATTTTGTTTGTGTTTTGCAGCTACATCTTATATCTATAGATCACATCTAAGTGTTTTAATACTTGACATGTACTGGTAACATTTTCCACGATTTATATTTAAAAAGAAAGGACGCATAGCAACGGTTTGTTTGGAGTCTGTTTCCAACCAAAACATCATGACTGACGTCACATTGAAAGCGTCTATAGATACTTAAAATTAAATATAGTTTATAATAGCTCCATGTTTTAATAGAAATTTTTCGTTTATATTTTTTCAAAATAGCTCGCATTTTAATTACATTTTCTTTCGGTTGTTATGAGAAAATGGCAACAAAAGATATAATTGCAATTTTTCAACTATTTTCCCTTCACTTTCTACATAAATGGAGTACTTGAGTTGCCAAAATTAGACAAATGGTGCTAAAAACTACAAAAAAATTAATTTTTGAAAAATAAATGGAGATATAGTTTTCAAACAAATTGCATTTAAAAGTACTTTTTTTCCCAATACGACGGTATAAAAATTGAAAATGTGCGATGCTTAGAAATTAAAAATATTGCTATAGAGTATTTAATCGTACTGCTTTGTTTTACGGCTGGCTTCTGTAAGGTAACGTTATTTTTTGAAGACGACACAAAATAAGCTTGGAGAAAGAAATAGCATACCGTACCGGGAGCTAACAAGTTATTTTACATTTAATGCGGGCTTTACCGGTAGCAAGTTCTTTAACTTTTGCTCTTTCTCACCCTTGTATATTTCTTGCATATTTGGTGCTATTTTGCTGTAGTGGAAACGTAACTTATCTTCAACAGTTAGTTTCTTTTGGAATTTTATTTTTAAAAGAGTCAGTCATTTGAAAGACCTCTTTAATTGACTGATTTAGCTGTCTCATGTCGTATGCTGGCTGTGCACACAGATTCTTAGTGCAACCCACGAATCCGAAAAACATTCTTTTTTCTTTAGAAACCTTATTACTTATATATAAACTTAACGTATATGTTTTAGATTTAAGGAAAAAAATTATACTAGAAAACAGGAATTCTGCTTTTTCAGAATTTAGTGTCGCGCCCGATGAAAAAAAAAATATATGCATATAAATATAGATAGTACAGGACATATTTCAGTTTTAAGACTTAAAACACACCATTTTATTTCACATAAAATGATGTCATTCGCATCCGCTGAAGAATCCCACATTTACAATCCGATCTTAAAAAACATCTACAGAAAATTCTGCATTTGACGTCACTATCGCATAATAATACACAATTCCAGCAAAAAGCGATATTGTCATTCAAGAAACTCGACCAAAACAAATCGGTTATCTAATGATTCATATGCTTTCATTTATTTGTAACTTTAACACAGATACTTAAAATTAAATAGGGTTTATAATAGCTCCATGTTTTATAAAAAATCATTCATTCATATTTTTTTCAAAATAGCACGTATTTTAATTACATTTTTTTCCAGTTATTGTGGGAAAATAGCAACAAAAAGATATAATAGTCTACTATTTTCCAACTATTTTTCCTTTATTTTCTACAGAAATGGAGTACTTCATTTGCCAACATTAGAAAAATTTCGTTAAAAACTACAAAAGAATTAAAAATCAAATCTCAAAAATAAATGGATATGCTATTTTCAAACAAATTGCATTTAAAAATAATTTTTTCTTCTATACGACGGTATAAAAATTGAAAATGTGCGATGCTCAGAAATTAAAAAAATTGCAATAGAGATTATCGCGTACAATGTAACATCTGCTTTGTTTGACGGCTGGCTTATATAACGGAACATTATTTTTTAGAGAGGATACTTTAATTGCTGGCCGAAAGAAATAGCATATCGTGGCCGAAAGAAATAGCATATCGGGGGCTAAAAAACGAAGTTTTTTGCTGCCACTGGTTTTCGGAAACGTTTAAACGGATTGCGCAACACTGATTTTCGGAAACATGTCCGAGTAATTTTTATTGTGTACTAACTAAAGTAAGTACCCGGCGTTGTCCGGAATTTTAAGAATGTTTGTTTTGAAAAACCAATTTCAAAATTTAACATACAACATAAAAAAAAAAAAAAAAAAAAAAAAAAAAAAACAGTCGAAATGTTGTACACATGAATCAAATGAAAACCCAATTTAAAAATGTATAATACGCCAATATTCCATAATCGAGTTTTTAATCATGCTTCAATGCATTTTCCATACTTATATGACGTTATATATTCACCACGTCCTTTATATTTCCAATATGATGTAATATTCCATTTTTTTTATTCTTCAAATTAATTAAAGAATTATATTTTTTCACATGGCAATCATAAAACAGAAAAATTATGACGTAACATTCACTTTTGTTTTTAATTCATCAAACTATTTATTTTATTTCCATTTTTCACGTGGAACCCTTGCAGTAGAAAAGTTATGATGTAACATGCCTTTTTTTAAATTCGTCAAATCATTTATTTAATTTTTTCACGGGGAAATCTTGCAACAGAAAAGTAATTGTTGTGGTAAGAATTTTAATGTGGATTTTTAATTGTTGGCAACAGATATAATGAAAAATGCTTAAATTTGATCGGAAATTGCTGTTACATTTGTGGTTTTTTAATAATTAAAAATTAACTATAAGTTATTCCAATTCCGGATTACTTTAGTTGCCTCGGCCGTGTTTTAATACACATGTACGTGACATTTTACAATTCTGGCTTCTAAATTGTGGATTTGTATAGAATTACAAACAGACAATTTTTCATTTTTATACATTAGATTAATCAGTTTTTTCAAACCGGAACATAAGTTTTTCGAATGCTATCATTTCTCAAGTAAACATTTTCATGTTCGACAAACACGTTTTACAAACAATCCTGATAAATTAACAAACAGCATTTTGTTACTCTTGCATTTATAAATCCAATTATGCACCTGAAAATGTTTAATTGAGAATTGGTAGCATCGAAAAACCGACATTACGGTTTGAGAAAACTGATTAATGTGTTAAACTCATGTTTTTCATTAATGCTTCTTTAAATCTCGATACTGCATTGGTTTCTGGGGTTTTTTAATCTACAGAACGCTTTTCGAAGACATTGGTAACTTGGAAGAGTTATTGAATAGTTTCGTAGAATAAGAAACATTTGTCTTTTTTTAACAATTTAATCAGCGTGTTTTCTTTTTTCACTTATACTTAGTATTTAGACAAATAGTGTCTAATTAAACTGAACAATTGTCAAATTGAAACGTATTATTTCAACATTAAACAAATATTTCACAAAATTAAATATATATAGAAAACTATATGTAAGAGAAAACGACACATTCACCTTAATACTTTAAGTTAAAACATGAATACATTAAAATGATTCTCAGTTTTTATTACTAAAATAGGTACTAAAAATACAATTAACAGGTTTTAAAACATTAAAACCAACAATCAGATGGTAAAAACTTCCCGAGCGCTTTCGACCAAGCCCTGGTCATCATCAATGGGGTGAAAAATGAGAAGAAGACCTTCAGAATGCATACTGGTATAAATAACGCAGGGCGATTCCAAAAACTGTAAAAAAGGGGTGGGGGGAGGGGGGGGGACGGATGAGTCCATACAGCTACATTGATCATTCCAATCCAAAGATTCCATTGACTCCAAGTAAACCAAACCAAATGCTTGGTATATGGCAGGACAATGTATCATTACAAGTGTTTCTACCTCTGGTTAAAATTTCAATAGACTCTCTCAAAATACATGTGTTAAATTGATTTGTATGTGTGATGATCTTTGCTTTACTAAAAAAAGTTTTTTCACCCCATTGATGATGACCAGGGCTTGGTCGAAAGCGCTCGGGAAGTTTTTACCATCTGATTATTGGTTTTAATGTTTTAAAACCTGTTAATTGTACTTTTAGCACCTATTTTAGTAATAAAAACTGAGAATCATTTTAATGTATTCATGTTTTAACTTATTTCACAAAAATCTGAAATTTGGATTTTTTTAAACATAATCATATGGTAAAAATATTAATTAAAGTATAAAAAATTTTTATGCCATTTCATGTCATTTTCTATACCAGATCCAAAAATTTGGGGAAATTTTTTTAGACGTCCTCCCGAAAGCTTTCGATGACATTGTCCCTTCGGGACGAGCGTTACAGAATTTTTAATCTTTAGTCACCGGATTTTTAAACCAGAAATTGTTGTCTAATTGAATCGGGAAAATGCTCGGATTAAGTAAGGCAAAATTTACAATACAATTTTACTGGTGAGAATAATCCTCGATTCTGAGCATCTTACGCGGCACGAATACCGGTCGCTCGTCCCCAAGGGTTTAGGGGGAAAAGATACTTTTGACGTCTGAAAATGACCAATTTTTGATTGTTTTTTTTTTCTTTTTGAGAAAACTATACATTGGAATAAAAACTTTTTTGAAGTGTAAGCATCGTGAGGAACAGAAATTTACCCCTTCTCGGGTTTGCAGCTAAAGTCCTCTCCAGATAAACCTGGAACAGAAATATTCTTCTCCTGTTAATTTATGTCAAATTTGCAAGAGAAGTACATATCATCATTTAAAAAAAAGATATATGTAAGAATAGCAAACAGACAAAAAACCTGTTAGATCTCGAAAAAGGTGACAGTCACTCGGTGCCAGGCCAAACTGATGGCCCAACAGCTTGTTTCACAATTTCGTTGGGAACTGTTCTATCACCCGGCGTACAGCCCACATCTGGCACTGAGCGACTTTCACCTTTATCGAGAACTGAAGACAATTCTGCTAGGGCAGCGCTTCCATTCCAAGAAAAATCTTCAGGACGTCGTGAAGACCAACCTCACCACATTTTCGGCAACATTCTATGAAGAGGGTATTGGAAAACTCGTTCACTGGTATGACAAATGTCTCACAGGATTCCTACGCAACTGGAAAACCTGCAAAACAGGAAAGTGACAAGGAAAATGACATGGGCTCAAAAAGTCATGGAAAAGTCAAGGAAAATTACAATTTTTTCATAAAACAGGGAAAAGTCAGGGATATTTTTTTTCCATTCAAAGAAATGTTACTAGTACCATAAAAATGAATGAAATAAGTGAAAATTCATATTAGATCTCCTTAGTTGGCGCCGATATGTGTAAATCCGGTTTATCCGAGTTTTTTTGCTTATCCCAGGTGAGTCTGGTCCATATTAACTTGGATAATCGGGACTCTACTGTATCTATATTTATGTACATATATATACCATACATAGATTAAATGGGTTTGGTAATAGAATATATTGAAAGCATTTTATTAACATTTAATTTATTTAAATTTTTTTGAATAATGATATATAGTATGGTATTTTTATATTAGGATTTGTGTAGTAATGCTGTTGATATGTTTTTATTTCTTTAGCTTTTATTAGGTTCTTCTTTTAGTGACATTTGAATAATAATAGTTTTAAAATAAAATAATAGATGGCAGCACCAAAAATTTTGTCTTTTTAAAGCTTCTATTAAAGTAATAATTTTAATTTTTTACACCAGGTGGTATTTAACGCTGGATATTGGCAATATTGTAAAATTGATATTAAGCAATTTAAAATTGTTTTTTGGTATTTTAAATAATGTAATTATTTTCTATTTATATTATATTAATTGTATTTATCAAGGTATTTCAAAATGAATTAACTGAATCCATAGGTTTTAATTTCTGTGTTAACTTAACTGTTTTATTCACCTTAATCTTATCATGCTTATGGATTCCATGTGCGAGAATATATTTTGAACATCTACTGGAAATTTATTCGGTAAGTTGTGTAAGATTTCTATTGCTATAAATTAAATATTTAATGGATTGTAGTGTTTTTTCCATTTCATGACATTTGATAATGTTCTGTTTTCATCTTGAGACTATTCTTTTGCTTCTATTGGTTGTTCGGGTACAGGAGAAAAAAAAATTTCAGCTTTTAGCTTTTTTCTCACAAAAAACAACCGATTTGCTTATATAATTGAATTCTGTACTCTTGAAAACGTAATTCAATATATAAGTTTTTCAATTTTTTCGGAATCCATATTCTTCTTTTTTATTCTTCCCTATTAATTCTTGTAATTAAGTATAAGGTACTTTATTTTATACATACAGTTCTATATTATAGGTTTGTGGCATCCATTTTTATTGTCAATCCATTCACCATTATGCGTTTTTTGATGATGGTCGGTAATGTTTAATTAATGGTTATATATATATATATATATATTTAAATCGGGGGCAATAGTAAATTCTGAAAAAGCAGAATTCCTGTTCTATAGGTTTTCTTTTTTTTTTTCTTTTCTTTTTTTTTTTTTTTTTTTTTTTTGTGCTATCATGTGTTAAGATTCTGCCGATTTCCGAGGTCTGTTTGCAAAAAAGTTCCGATTTTTCACTTGCAAGTAGAATTTTCGTTAAATTCACATTTTTAACATTGGTGTTTTAGCTATACGAGTTTGTCAATATGTCACGAATATTTAAATAAAAAAAAGAAAGGTAATTATAAAGCAAGCAAAAAAGAAACAGAAAAAAAAGCTGTAGCTGAAATTAAAAATTTAAAAGACAAAAAATTGAAACTTACAGGGCAAACTAACTTTTGGAACAACACAAATACTCGTAAATGATATGATAGCAAAACTGTCTAAAAAAATTTGAATGTTTGTTATCATTTTTTACATTCTGAATATCAAATGATATAGATTTTTAGTTTTAATTTTATAGGTAATTTTTATTTTCATAGGTAAGATTACATTTTCATTCTTATCAATGTATCAGTGTAATTCTCTTTTGTTGTATGAGTTCATTCATTAAGATCTAGAATTGTATTTCGCATTTCTCGCATTAAAATTCGCATTCTTCGCATTAAAATGTCGTGAATTATGGTCAGAGAATTGTAGGAAATATGGTCTGGAAAACCTGGAAAAGTCAGGAAAATTAGTTATTCAAATAAGGTATCCCTGTCTCAATCTTTACAGTGACTTATGTCGAAAAGTAACTTTGATTGTACTTGACTCCTGAATATAAAATCATTTTGTTATTCACACTTTTCTTTATTTTACGCCCCATCGGAGGTTGAAAAAAAAATGTCTAGCTGTGTAATCTAGAATTTCAAAACACCATTTTGCAGTCTAAATTATTGCATTTTTCTCAATATGTATTTGTATAACTTTACTTTTGACATATCGCCTGTATGGATAGCAGTTGTAAAGGCATGCTTAATTGATAAATTTTAACAGAAGCTCATATATTTTTTATTAGAAAACATTGTTGAGGGCATTAAAAATAAATTTATGCAAATTTAATGTGAATTAGCTGTAAGACACCTTTTAAAAAAATAAAAGCCTGCCTTTTTTTTTAAATGGTTAAAAACCAAAACTTTTTTTTTCTTTTGGCTTAGTTAAAAGCCGGCGACGCTGCTACATATCTAAAAAAACACCTTACAAGGTATTATTTTCAAAGAAAAAAAATAGTCGATTTTTTCTCCCTGCATTTAAATGGTCATTTATCATCTCCAAACAGCATTCTGTTGTCAATATTTTGTTATAGCTTAGTAATAAAGAAATTCTATTTTTAGTATTTGATAGCTAATGAATAGATCTTATGATTTTTTAAAGCGTTGCTGGGCATTTTTTATTACTATTATTTTTCAAAGTCTTTTTTAAATGCATTTTTTATAACACACTCTTTTAATTTCTATTTCTTTGGTTTTAACAAACATTCTTCCTAAGGTGTTTAATAATAATATTAAAAAATTTTAATTTCGATATACAGCTCATTAAAAAAATAATTATAGTAATAAAATGTTTTTATTTTCATTTTCATTTTCATGTTTATGTTTTATTTTTGATTACTCATAGTGTGTACGAAAAAGAGGGAGAAAATAAGATTTTTCATTTTAATCATTAATGAAATAGTGCTCCAAACATTGCAAAATCTTAAAACAGAGTAATGGCTAGTAAATTCTTGAAGTTTTTTTTTCTTTTTTTTCTTCTTTTCTCTCTCTCTTTCTCTCTTTTTAACTTTTAGCTGCATTTTTGTTGTTGCTGTTTGTCAAGAATTGAAGTATCAATAAATGATAACATTCTTAACCAAAGTTAAAAATTGTTTGCTGCGATATTTTAAAATATAACACACATATATAAAAAATCGTATTTTCACATATATATTGTGCATGTTTTATTAAAATTTTAGGTCTAAAAGGTAGTGTGCGCTGTAGACAAGGAAATATTTCAGCAATTATGTGAAAACACGCAAACTTTCATTAAGCTACTGAATACAACACGTTTATTTCATGATAAAACTGCATAAATGTAGAAGTAGTAAATAAAATAAGTGAAATTATTGTTCTTTTACGTGCTACAGTTAGTTTCATTAAGAGCAGATTCGCAGTTGCTCCCTTCAGTTTTTTTTTTTTTTTCAATAGATTTTCTTATGGTTGTGTTCTTGATTTCATTGGATTTTATTTTAATTTAAATTAGCGTATTCTCATAATTTAATTCATATAATTCATTTCTATTAATTGAGAAACCGTATTTTTTATAAATATATTACAATCTTTATTTTTAACTTATATTTTATTTTTTTTACTTTTTGGTATTTAAAAATTTTCATTGATGAAGCTTCACAACCAGTTGGCCTATTTTAGAAGCCGGGGTTTGGCCCATAATGAACTCCATAGCTGTTGTAATGTGGATACAGTAGTAACCTAAGAGTTATATTTGGCGATTTATCATATGCGCCCGGCTAACGGAAAAAGACCCCAAAACTAATTTTATTAATTTATATTTAAGTTCTAAATGTATTAAAATGCTTTATTGTCATCGAAAATATACCTGTGTATATCATTAATTTGTATTTAACTTCTAAAAGTATTAAAATGATGTATTACACGTTACTTCCAGCTACTTAAGTAACATAATTCTCCTTTTGTTACCATATATTGCATTCCCTTATAAAGTATACAACATAACTGGTACAAAGAAAAAAAATATATAAATGCATATGCCTCCACTTACCAGCTGCTACAGCTGTAAATTCTTTAAGGCTCTTCATCAGTGAGTCTGCTAATTCCCCTCTCTAATGCTAAATCTATGGCCTTGGAATTCATACGTATTTTTCAAATTTCTCCACGAAAAATTAAAAAAATTTTCTTCTATTTCCTCTATGCTCTTCTTGGAGAATGTTTTTTTTCTCTTTTTTATTGGACTAAATATTTTTTAAATACACATTATTAGCTTTATTTAAATCGTTAAAATCTTACTCACAACTAGTCTGTTTCACTTAGATTATAATACAGTAGAACCTCGATTATCCGAAGTAATTGGGACCGACCCTTTTTCAGAAAATCGAAATTTTCGGATAATGGAGAATGCTTCAATTTTAAGATTAAGGAGAAATATATGCAATATTTCTTATTATGGTAACAAGTGCTTAATAAAAATAAAGCAATAGAAAAATAGAAACGAGAATAAATTACCTGAATTTTAATTATGAAATTAAGTACCTTTTACATATATTACAAATATTTGAAGAAATGTTTTGCTTGACGCAGTTTCCATTGCCCTTGCTTTGAAGCTCTATCACGGAGTTTTTTAATATTATTAGTTCACCAGTATCACAGTCTTTCTGATTCTCCATTCATGCCAAACCTTTTTCAAAACATTCAAAAGCTTCAGAATTGCTAATTTGTTCGTTTCTTCGTTCCACTCCGCAGCTTACGGGACCTCAAGTTAAATTCAAAGGAACTCTAAGAAAGGGGATTGAAAATATTTATATGTACTCTTAGTTCTGAAAGGACCGCTTGCACACAAGGAATATGATAGTTACAGGGGAAAAAAACTAAAAAGCTTTCAAAATGGATTTTTCACACAAGGAATGTGATATTAAAAAAAAAAAAAAAAAAAGGCTGTAAAAATAGATTTCGGTTAACCGAGAGTTTCGGATAAAAGAGGTTCTATTGTACTTAAAATGTGAAATTAAATATACATTTTTAGAAACATTTTGGCAAATAACACAAAAGAAACATTCTCCAAGAAGAGCATACAGAAAACAGAGGTTAAAAATTGTAGTTTTCCGAGGAGAAATTGGAAAAATGCGGATGCATTCCAAGTCCATGGGTTTAGCATTTGAGAGGGGAATTTGTGTCCTGACTGATAACAAGCCTTAAGGCCTTGCTTCTGTTCCGCATCTATAGGCGCCCTTCGGTGGCTTGCTTCTAATACTATGTCCACACTACGATACTTAAGATATCTTAGGCCGCTGAACTCTCTGAGAGAGTTCCACAAACTCTCTCAGTGAGTTTCGACTTACTTCGGCTAGATAGAGGAATGACCACTCACTCTCCTTGGCTATGAAACTTTGCTTTTACTGATTGGCTGTTGGGGCCGTTTTTATTTTAAGCGCATGCGCATATTTTACTTTTGATCAGATCACAGATACAGTGACGCTACTGAGATATCTTAAGGTAAGTTTCTCGATGTGAACAGGCATCCAATTCCTGGAAGGTACCACTTCAAATCTGACGGTCTAAGATATCTTAAGTTTCTAGTGTGAACAGGGTATTAATCTGGCTTCTGGTGGAAAGAGGTATCGCCAATGCCACATCCTTCTGCATTACACCATCTTGCTTCTACTAGGAAACCTCAGGTCAATAATCTAGGGAACCTAATCCAATACTATCATTAAGGGGTTATTTCAATCACATTGAAAGACTCACTCGCTAATGCTAATCCTCTGGGAAGAAATTTTTAAAGATATCTCGTTTATATTTTAATATTTTTAAAGGATTTTTTTTTCTTTTCATTGGATAGCTGAGATTGATCTCTATATCTGCCCATTTATATTTTTACGATTTTGTTTGCAAATGTTTTTCAAGAGGATATTTTCTCTTCCGAAAATGAAAGTGTCCTAATTAAAAATATCTGCAAACAAAATCGAAAAAGTAACGTCCTTTGTACAGACCGATCTCAGCTAGCCAATGCAAAAAGAATTGTTTAAAAATACTGAAGTGCGAACGAGATATCTTTAAAATTTTCTTCCATAGGATTAGCCTTATATTGAGCGGGTCTTTTCAGGGGACTGAAGTATAGGCTCTTAAGAAAAGGGCACCACGGATTTTGTTTTTTATTTTGCCCTCCGCCCTAACTGCGCATAGGCATTATAAACTGAATAGAGGCATGCTTCAAAAATTTATCAGCATACCGGGTAACGACTGAACAAATGCAGACCTGCCAACTGCTACGAAAAAATCGTAGTTTCTACGAATTTGAGCTAAAAACTACGATGCTACGAAAATCGGCCTAAAACTACGATTTTCTGCAAAAACACACACGTCGAAAAAAATCAATTTCGTCAATCATTCGCAGAAAAAAACGCCAATTTCGTCAAAGGATCGCAGAAAAACGCAAAATACGCCAAAGGATCGCAGAAAAACGCAAAATTCGTCAAAGGATTGCGAAAAAACGCGAAATTCGTGAAAGAATCTCGAAAAAAAAATACAAATTTGGCAAGGGATCGCAAAAGAAACTGCAAATTTCGTCAAAAGATCGCAAAAAAACGCAATTACTTTTCTTCAAAAAATCTCGAAAGAAAAACGCAAATTTCGTTCAAGTATCGCATTAAAAGCGCGCTTCTCGTCAAAGAATCTCGGAAAAAACACGAATTTTGTCAAAGAATCGCGAGAAAAAAATCCAAATTTCGTTAAAGGATCGCAAAAAAAACCCAAATTTTGCTAAAGGATCGCGGAAAAAACATGAGTTTCGTCAAATGATCTTAGAAAAAAAGAGAATTTCGCCAAAGCATCGCAGAAAAAACGCGAATTTTCGTGAAAGGGCCGCTAAAAAACCCATAATTAACGTTGTGAAGAAATATCCCCCCTTTCTTCCCCACTGCTGTAATCTTTCAGAAAATCTTCCGTGAATTTCTGATTTTTTTTTTTTCCTACTCAGTACCCTACTCTGTACTCTCTTCAGGAAATATCACACACAGACAAAAATCTATATTTATTATTATAATAGATGTAGTTTTTAATCTGAAAGAATATACAGTACTAACTTTTGAAAAATCGGGTTAACCTGATTTGCAGCATAAAAAATAGCAATCAACCAACCTGTAGATTAATTTGAATTTAGGGTGCTACTATTTCTCATTTTCAAAGGTTGGCAGGTCTGCAAATGTCACAGGCAGTATTTCCCGTAAGATCGGTTACCGATAATTAGCTTTGTGCACCGATGAAATAAAAATTAATCATGCCTCTAAAACAAAACGAACATTTAATTAGGTTAATAAAATATTTACATTATCATATGTACATTAAAATCCGTAATAGGCTCACTGCCTATCCTTGTTACTTTAGAGAGCGTCAATAAAAACACAATGTAAATAAACCGGCTGCAAAAACATTTTAGCCCGTCCTGGTCTTCTGCTCTCTCGCTTTCATATCTTCGAAACCTTTTCTCATCCAAACCCCAAACAAAGATTTGCGCCGAGCATTAGCGAACAGTCCATCAGAAATTCCAGAGCACTGGTGTGTGGGTGGAGGGGGGAGGGAGGTAGTGGGAGTGTCCGAGTGCCCTAGCCAACAAGAGCGTGACAGTCATCGGAAATATAGTGCATTATTTTTATAATTCTAGCGTATCAGGATTCAGGAAGTCAGTCGAAAAAAGATTACAGAATTCAGTCTTTATATACATGAAGCAATTTAAGTTAAAGTAAAGTTAAAAGAGTAAAACTATACATGATACGACTATATTAACACGTAAAGGAGAATTGTGTACCTTAACAACATGTTCAAATTTCATGGCGATTGGCTGATTGGTACGAGCCAACAAAGAAAAAAAAAAGACAATATTAAATAAATAAATAAATAAACTGGCAGACAAATATCTATTTTTGCATCCTACTAAAATTTATAGGTGACAACGACTAAAATAAGTCATAAATAAACAAACAAAAATGAAGAATTATAAAAATAAGGGAATCCGTTCAAACATTATGTGTGCACGTGGAAATACCTTATATATTTATATTCAAACGATTTGAACAACTTCCTTTGTTTGAACCAGTTAAAAATTAAATCATTTTATCTTTTTTAATAAAAGATATGTTAGTTGTATTCTTATTCAAAATTTCGTAATTATCGATTAAATATAAGGAATAAGAAGGAAGCTTAAACCCATTTCTCTTGATAAAATATCTTATTACTGCCAAACCACATCTTTTCTACCAACAGAAACAATAGGATGTCTTTATTCGTTCTCGAAATAGAGATATCTCCGGCCAACCTGATAAAAGTCAGGAAGTCCTCTTTCGGTAACCAAAGAATAAAAGAAGTATTGAAGACCAGTCAAGTGTTAATTGATTTGGATGAATTTAATATTTCTTATTGACCTAGCGAAAAAAATATATATAATAAAATTAAGATGGAATGAAAGGTATTCTTTAAAGAGTCAGAAACTTATAAAATAAGCTTTTTTTTTTTTTTTTTTTCTACTAAAGAGGCCTTATACGAGTTATTTTATAAATTATTTATATATATATAAGAAGCATACCTGCTTAAAAAAAATGTCTAATATGATGCTAAATAGATAATTAACCCTCCTAGTACCAGTGGGGTATTTTTTGACCCCATTATTTTTTGTTTTAAAGTTTTTCAGGTTTCGAACGAGAAAAAAAAAATAATAATTTACTCTAAATAAATAAATCAAACAGACACTTTGTAGGCAGAAGTTACATCTAATAAAATTAAATTTCTTGTTCGAATCACACAAAACTAAGAACGCTCATGAAAATTTAAAACTTGGTACTAGAAGGGTAAGTCACTGTACCTTTTTTCATTTAATATACGATACGTTATATGTATTCTTATACAAAATTTCGAAATTACCTCTAAAATATAACAAATAAGAAATAATACTAAACGCATTTCTCTTGATAACACAACATGCTATTACTCCCAAACCACTTCTTTTCTACCGACAGAAACAATAGGATGTCTTTATTCCTTCTCTGGGTAAAGATATCTCCGGTCAACCTGATAAAAGTCAGGAAGTCCTCTTTCGGAAAGCAAAGAATAAAAGGGAGTATTGAAGACCACTCAAGTGTTAATTGATTTGGATGAATTTAATATTATATTTGGCATAGAAAACATAAAATATATTAAATAAAATTATGACTTAATAAAAAACTTGTCGTTGGGGGCCACCGTAATGCTTATCCATCATGGATATGCATAATATGAAATATGAAAATAAAACATGAGTAAACTATTTATAAAATGCATTGCAATTCCAAAAAATAAAATTTAAACGTGTATTTAAATATTTTTAATACATAGTAATGCTCTATTACTGAATTGCGGGTACTACTTGATTATCCCGTCGATCCATTTCGACAAATCATATAAATCGCCAAACTACTCACAAAATTATACAAGTTGGCACAGTTTTTATTTTAAAAAACGAAAAAACAAATAAATTATTAAAAGATTAATAAAAATACAAATAAAACGTTTAATTAAACATCACTTGATGACGTAACAAACACGTGTAACGTGTTTAATGTCAAGTGAATGTGACATTTACTATAAGCCATTATTGGCATTTAATCTTATAGTTTGGCGATAGTTTTTGGGTAGACGGGATAATCAAGTAGTATCGAATTGCGTAAAAGGAACATCCCTTTAACTCCCAAAATAATAATAATATTAACTAATAGTTTACTGCGTCGGATTAAGCATCTCATGTCCAATTAAAATATCTTTGAATTGAAATTTGAATGAAATACAGTGTCATGAAAAATCGAAGAGTGTGGAAAACAGGATTACAAATATCTCGGCAACTAATTATCGGATTGACTTCATTCGTTAGGCAAAATTTATGTTTATTTACTGTCTTTTATATTCACTCCTTATAATAAACAACTGCGAAAATTGTTATATACCTTTTATCAGAACGAATATTTCGCGAGTCCGAAAAAATATTTCCGGATAATCGAGGTTACTGATATACAATAGGCTTCTTCCCATTATTACATGCTAAGTACACACCAAATTTCAAGTCTCTGCCTCAATTTTTTCGGGAGATAGAGCGTTTACAGACACACACACACACATAGATAGACGCACGGAAATTTTTTTTTTCTAAAAATATGTTTTTCATAATCTCCAGTGTCAGAAACGTGTAAATCCATCAAAAAAATTTCGCTTTTTAAAACGATTACAAGACTTCCCTATGCTACGTATGATGGCTAAGTAATATCCCTTAAGAAGTAAAACATTTTATAATACATTTCTTTACTTTTCAGGTAACAAGCCCATTTCTTCTCCTTGAAATCGTGTACATAAAAATTGCTTCTGCGTTGTAAAAATGCATAAGTTTAAAAATATGCAGGCATGGGGCAATTTTTGTCATTTTGTTAAGAACGGAAAGCCTTTGCAATAGGTTTTCTAAAAAGCTATTTAAAATTCCGTTTTGGTAAAAAGAAAATTTTGAAAAAGTTGCACAACTTCAACACTAGATCTATGCAGATTCCAAGTAGAGTCCTCCATCTGGTCGGATAACCGGATTTTACCCGAACCGCGGTTGGGGTGGACGCTAAATTTTCTTTGTTGCAGGTCCGATTTGATACTGGTTTTCTTCCGAGCTCGAGTTGGTTTCGCTATATTAAACAGCACTTATGCACAGTCGTCATTTATACCTGTTGGCTTTTGGTCGAAATATATTGGCAATTTCCCGGGAAAGAAAGGGCAGCTCTTCATAACAGAAGAAAATTTATTGTTTCCTTCTAGTAGACTACAATTGAAAAGCATCCACCACAAAACACAGCTTGTTGCGATATATTCCACAACATTTACCTTAGTAGTAAACTACATTTTAGGATAAGATGATATAAAAACATTCTTTTACTCCAATGTCTCATTTCCAGATAGCAGAAATAGTATTATAAGACAACAAATGCCACGAAATATGAGCTCCTAAACTCATGTTTTGATGTTTTGTACTCTGGGTCGTAAGGGTTTTTTACGGCACTGCAGATATGCGAAAGGACCAATAAGAGATCAAAGCTTGGCCGAATTATATTTAAACGGCGTAAGAAAATCAGAATGATGCAGTTTCGCCGGAAAAAGACCATCAGAGACTTTTAGAATAAAATAAAAAAATGGTTCAAACAGAGAATTTTATATATTCGAATTCATAGCGGCATTTTAAGATTGAGAAATGAAAAACCATGAAAGCAAATAATAATTACATGGAGTGTTTTTTAGAACAGGTTTTAAAAGGAAATAAAATATTAAAATATGCATTTTAAATAGAAATAGATTAAAGTAAACGTAATGAATGGCATATTTTTTAGGAAAGGAAATAATTTAATAAACTAGGATTGTAGGCTAATTTTAGAAAGGGATTTTTTTATGGAATAAATTTAATGAAGCACGGAAATTTAATTTTAATTCTAGATATATATATATACACACATACACACACACACACATACTATATACCATATTAACATTTGAACCGAGGGTGATGTTTGTTTAAAGTCCGGCGGTAATGACCGGTAAAAATATATCAAACTTTTTCGGAATTGATTTGCTCGGGACATCTGCAATAGGTAGGTTGTTATCCTTTGTAAAGGAAGCTACCTTAAATTGCTACACTAAATATTTTAAAAGAAACGAATTAAATTGGAATACCTGTTTCTTCTCTTTACAAAATTTTTGTTTCAAGAAATATTTTTACTTCTGACCTTTAAAACACATAATTGATACGTGTTCCCTCACAATGTGCATAACATAATTAGAATTTAGTTGGAAGGAGTTTTAAAATTTAAAGTGTTATGTAGAACTTTTGCCTTTAATCTAATTATTGTGAAATCAAGCTTCATAAATAAAATTTTGAATGTGCGCATGAAAGATCTTTTAATGCTTTTTTGTCTTACGCAAATTAAAAGTTATGTAAGTTGAACTGGAAGATGTAGAAAAGTTAATGAATAGTGCACGACGATGTTTTTCACTCTCCGAAAAGTATGGAAATTATACAGGGTGTCACTCTCAACGATGTCCATTGACTAATTTCTAAACCGTTAGTCATAAACATACAGTTTCAATTACAAAAATGTTTTAAATGAGGTAAAAAATTATTTTAAAAAACGTTTTGATCAATAAAAAAATTTCTTAAAAGGTTAAGAAATTAAAATTTTATATGGTCCTCCGGTTCTATAAGTGGTATTTAGTTAAAATTTCCTATTACACTAACAAGTAAGACAAAAAATCTCCTATTCGTCTAACACTAAAATTGACCGAGATATAAAACTTTTAATTGTATAACTTATGCCAATTTTCTGCACCTGAACACACGAGGGATCATACACAAAGTACTTAAAGTATTAGAAGGATTCATTTTGGGTGTACATTTCTGCATTGCAGCCGAAGTGACTCACTTCGAGCAAGTTTTAACATAACTTAAATTTTTATTAATTAAGTTTCAGATTAGATAATATAATAGCATTTTAAAGTGTGTATCATTTTGCAAAGCATTGCGACTGTGTCTTTTCATCATTCCATTTAACAAAAATTCTGTTATTTTTTAACTTATATGTTAAAACTTATAAGTTGTATATTTTTCTTTAATATGTCAGTATGAGAATAGATTTCAAATTTCTATTGTAATGTTAGTGTTACTATATCTGACGATTATTTATATTCCTAGTAAATTTATGAATGACTCCTATTTCGCAGCCAAAAAAGATCCTTCAACTTTAAACAGCTATTGCTCGACCAGTTTAAATGGTAGAATAATGGGACTTTTTTTTTGTCTTACGTAACTTACGTACTATTTTTGCCTATTGTAATAGGATATTTTTACTAAATGTAATTTATAAGACCGGGGGACCGTATAAAAATTTAAATTTCGTAATTTTTTAAGAAATGTTTTTATTGGCCCAAATCGCTTTTTAAATACTTATTCACCTCATTCAAAATATTTTTGTAATTGAAACTATATGTCTATGCGTAACGTTTAGGAATTCGCCATTTGACAGCATTTAGTCTACCTGTATAATAGTTTTAAGACCAGTGTAATGAAACAGAAATTCTTAAATAAACGTACATTTGAAGAAGTTATGCGTATTCTGTTACGTTTTTCATTAGTGAAAATAGAGCAAACGGGATTAATGTGAAAACAAGATAAAAAGTAGGATTATGAAATTTTACGCCTTTTTTTCCTTTCAGCACGATTGATTAAATTTTAAAAAGTTATGAGCGGAATAGATAATTTTTTCTGCTGTCAAAGAAATTATTTTTTAAGCAATGTTGCTAAGTATTTATTAATATATCTTTGTAGGTATTTTTTTACGAAATGTAATTTAGTAGTCATGCATAAATCTTCTATTATAGAATGCGATGATAAAATAAAACAGTTTATTTAAATCCTGAAGCTGATTCGACAATTTTTTTTAAATTATTCTATATGTAAGAAATAATAATAAAAATTGGACATTATGAAAGTATTTTTAAATAGAAAAAAAAATAGAATATATAAATCGATATTCGAAAAAAAGGAGATTTAAAAAAAGAAATCTTATCTAATGTCAGTAAAAATATTTATTGTAGAACGTATATGAATTATTTATTACTAGGTGAAAGCCGCTGAAATATGATGCGTGGAAAAAAATTTCAAAAATAAATTGAATAAGAAATTTTTTTCGCTACTTTACCTAAAAAAGAAAGAAGAAAAAGACTTCGAAAACATCAAGTATATATCGGGTGAAAGTATTAAACAATAATAATAATAAATCAAACCACAAACGGTTCGAGAAGAATGGGCGATAATTGCTCTTGAAGAAGAATATTTGAAGTTAAGAGTAAACTGACCTTAACTCAGTAAAGTGGCTCATTTATATGTACTCTGGTCATCTTTTTTAAATTGTTCTTATGTTTTAATTGATGGGTTTCCGTTTGTTTCCAAATAAAGAACGTTATATTATTAAAGGCTGGAGTAGCACAGTTGAAGTTTATTCCAACAGAGCGAAAAATGTCCAGACCAGGGATCGAACCTGGATACTTGGCGTGCCGTGCCAATGCCTTACCTGTTAGGCTATCCGGACCGATAGCTGGCTGACATAATTCACTCTTATTAGTTGGACTTGGCTGCGAACTGCAGCGCTTGTTTCATTCATCCGAGCTATAACTATAGCATTTACATGATGAAGCTACTTTAACACGGAAACTCCTGTATACCATGTAATTAGGTCATAATGAAGGGAACGAATATTTTTTTTTTTCAACTGGATTAAATCATATTATTAAAGGCTGGAGTAGCACAGTTGAAGTTTATTCCAACAGAGCGAAAAATGCCCAGACCAGGGATCGAACCTGGATACTTGGCGCACCAAGTATCCAGGCATTACGCCAAGTATCCAGGTTCGATCCCTGGTCTGGACATTTTTCGCTCTGTTGGAATAAACTTCAACTGTGCTACTCCAGCCTTTAATAATATGATTTAATCCAGTTGAAAAAAAAATATATTCGTTCCCTTCATTATAAAGAACGTTAGTTAAAAAAAACGACTATACCTCTGTCGTACACGGTAATGATTCCTTATTATTATTTATAAGTTAGTTACTCCACATTAGATATTACAAAGACATATAATTTGCTATCAAACAGTTCAATTTAACCTCGTTGTGTCCAAACTAAGTGAAATTTATACAAATGGATAGTATGGCGGAAAGAAATAATTTACATAAATTTTACTTACAATTTTGGATAGCGTAGTACAAAAAATAAATCAATTTATTGAAATATATAATATTTCAATGCATAATATGGGTTCAGTGAAAGAGATACGTTTAACAGTGCACTGGAAAATTAAAAGTATTGTTTAGATGTGTAAATATATTTTAGCCAAATCAAAAATTATTTAAATTGAATTTTAAAACAAACCTTTTAAAGCCACATCAAGGCGTTACATAAATTTCGATATCATATCTTTTAAAACTCATATTTTGAATTTATGAGAGATGTGAATGAAAAAGCATCAGCGAATAAAATTTTATGCATCTTTCCATGTTGAACATAACTTTTGCACATGCGATTATAAATAGAACAAAAATAAAATGATGAAATAAATAATACACACACACACACATATATATATATATATATATATATATATATATATATATTAATTAATAAGATATCCTCAGTTAAATTTTATATCATTATTTTTAAAATCCATATTTAAAATTCTTATAGCCATAAGATAAAATGCTGCATCACAAACTTTTACAAGTTGGAAATTGTCCGTCAAACGTGGCAAATGATGTGCGTTCGTACTATAACTAGTTAAAAAAAAAAAAAAAAAAAAAAAAAAAAAAAAAATTGCACCGCATGTTGTACTGAACGTATATTTTAGTGCACTTCATAAGTGCATGTCAATTTCATTCTGTTCGAAAGGTTGTAACATCATTAAAATGCACTTGCAATAATGTTTTCCCATTGGCCGTAATAGAAAGGAAAAGTTTTGTCTGCCCCTGTAATTAAACTATACATCCCATTTTCATAAAATTTGAAATGACTCGACAAAATTTTACGACAATTATATATTTAAAATTTCAGAACATTCGGTTGGGTAGTTATTGTTCTGTTATATGCGGACAGACGGAACGAACGACGACTATAGGTGCTACGTGTTTATATAATTACGAACACACCTAAAAACTGTTAAGGATTTTTGTATTGATATATATATATACAGGACAGGTAAGAGAATTTCGAGAGTTAAATATTGTTTGACGCTTTTTGATAGAAAAGATCTGTTCGACTTATTTGATAGGCATTAGATGGCCTTTTATTTTCATGAATTATATATATAAGTCATCAGTATTTGTTAACTGAAGAATAACACTTTCAATTTCAGTTTTAACGAACAATAACATTTTCAATTTCACTGATAATAACAGCTTAAATATTAAATTTTTCTGCACTATTACTTGATTTCAAGGGATCGTTTTAATTTACAAAACGATTTCTCACAATTCGTACATGAAAAAAGGTAAAATAAGATTTCTCAATGCTATCAGAACATTTTGATAAATTCACTTTGAGATTGTAATTAATTTTTAACTTGATTAATTATCAACCTATGGCGTACTAAGGTCTCTAATTGTTTTAGACGTCAAATTCTTGATTGACCAAATTAAGTGCTTCGTAGATGAATTACATATTTGATCATTAAAATTTTAATATAACCAAATATATTATAAATAAAGGCTTAAAATGTTAAAATATTTCCAAACATTTAGAATTTTTTTCTTAGACTACAAAAGTTTTAAGATCGTAAAAACTCGGGTGTAGTCCCTTTCCCGAAGGCGCTAGTGTGCACTGCATATGCTTAGCGCACTGTATTATGATTATTAAAATATTGAGATTTCCTGGTAAGTGTTATTTATTAAAATGCTTTCTATATATGCATTTTTATTATAACAATTGATCTAAAATGTTATTACATGTCATCTTTAAAATATGTATTCGCTCTTTTTTTTTTTTTTTTTTTTTTTTTTTTTTTGTAATACGAACTTGTACGGGATTTTTATTTCGAAGGTATATTATATATATATACATACATATAAAAAAACATTAAAGACAATTACAAATTACCACAAAGAAACATATTTACAAAAAGAAAAGAATTAAAGGAATATAATGGAAACTTGTAGAACCAAGGCAGAATCCTCAGGTCCTAAATACCTAGGCACTACAAATAAAGTGTGCGGTTTCATCTTCGTATTAGCCATAAAAAAGCTAAATAATACGAATTTAGGGTTACCAACACGCAATAAAACCAGAAAAAAAATAGCCATTTGAAATATGATGTACTTGAAATGATAGTAATGGTATATTCTATCTATTTTCCTTGCAAATAAAAAATGAATCGGAATATTATTTAAATGCAGATATAGTTTTGGTCCATAAATATAGAAATAAATAATCCAGAAATCATTGTTGAACTAACGAACCAATGCAGATAATACAGTAGTGCCTACGATAATCTCTATGTCTTCGTTTAACTACCATCAAAAGTGATCAATCAGATTATCTTGATGTGTAGATTTTGAACAGGTAGAATTTGAAAAACAAATTCCGGGGCATTGAAAAAGGTAGCTAAACAAACTGAGGATTATGGAAGAAAAATGGCCCTTGGAGCCATACATTAATTGATTTTTGTATAAAATAAATTCACTAAAATAATAACTTAAAAATACAGAAAATATGAAAAAGGAAGAAATAAAAGCTGTATTACAAAATTTAGAGTCACGCTCTGGCGGACAACTTCAGCAATAAATGAAACTGCAGCAGGGCGACGAATCTGAGAGCGAGAAAATCTCCTGCTAGCATGAGAAAACGGATTTCTCACAGAACTATAAAATGAAAATTCACTATCGGATTTGACGTGCAACTTCAGCAACCAATAGGATAGAGTTTGTTGTTATCGAAATGAAATTAAGTGAAGGGTAATTATCAAAAATCTTCTTCTGCATTTATTCAAATTGAAAAAAGTAGAATTTCTGTGATTGTGGCTAAACAGGAGATTATTAGCCTTATTCAGCACAATAGGATGATATAATATTCTGAATAACTTTTTAACGACTTGGATTTTTTTTTTTAAATCAGCTGTTATGGAAAATCTAAGAAAAATTACGATATTTGTAATTAAAATACTCAGTCAAGTAGAAAATTCAAATGAAACATACTATTATCATTAACTAGCTCAAGTACCCGGAGTTGCCCGGAATTTTAAGAAAGTTTGTTTTGAAAAATCAGTTTTGGAAAATAACGATTGCGTGTTAATTTACGTAAATTTCACTCTTTTTTAGGTGCGTTCGTAATTATATAAATACGTAGCACCTATAGTCGTCATTCAGTCCGTCAGTCCGTCTGTCCGTCCGCATATAACAGAGCAAAAACTACCCAACCGAATGGTCTGAAATTTTTTAATATATGATTGTTGCAAAATTTTGTCGGGTCATTTCAAATTTTATGAAAATCGGATGTATAGTTTAATTACAGGGACAGTCAAAAGTTTTTCTTTACATTACGGCCAATGGGAAAAATTATTGCAAGTGCATTTTAATGATGTTACAGCCTTCCGAATGGTCTGAAATTTTAAATATATAATTGTTGCAAAATTTTGTCCAGCCATTTCAAATTTTATGAAAATCGGATGTATAGTTTAATTACAGGGACAGTCAATTTTTTCCGTTACATTACGGGAAATGGGGGAAAAATTATTGCAAGTGCATTTTAATGATGTTACAGACTATGCACTTATGAAGTGCAAAAAATATACATTCAGTACAATATGGGGTGCAAAAAAAATAATGATAAAACTAGTTATAGTACGAACGCACCTCATTTGCCACGTTTAAAGAGTAATTTCCAACTTGTTTTTATTAAATGCGGACGACAGATTACCTACTTACTTAATAAATATAATCTGTGCATCTCAATTGAGACCGAGATTAAAACCTTTTGATGAAATGTTGTTTCCGAGTATTTTGTTTTTTAAGTAATTTTTTTACGATTAGAGAAAAATGGCAACCACAAAAATTGTATGAATTTTATTTTAAAAAATCTGAAATCTTTATTTCAGTTCTTCACTAAGAATGTTTCACTAAGAATGAGCTCTAGGGACTAAACCTTTCTGGAAATTCTAATATACACTCTAATATAGGAAACAGATTTAAAAAGGGCGAAAATAAATTCAGAGAACCTCAAAATGCTAAAATATGCCGATATTTCCATAATCGGGTTTTTATCATGTTTCAAAACATGAAAACATGATTTTATCATGTTTCTCAAACTCATATGGCGTTATATATTCACCTGCTAATTTCCAATATGACGTAATATTCACTTTTCTTTTAATTCGTCAAACTATTCATTTTATTTTCATTTTTCACGTGAAAATCTTGCAATAGAAAAGTTATGAGGTAATATTCACGTTTTTTTTTAAAATTCGTCAAACTATTTATTTCTTTTTTTTTTTTTCACGTGGAAATCTTGCAATAGAAAAGTAATTGTTGTGGTAGGAATTTTATTGTGTATTTTTAATTGTTGGCAACTGCTGTAACGAAAAATGTATACATCTGATAGGAAATTGCTGTTAAATTGGTGGTTTTTTGCAAATTAAAAATTAACTATAAATTATTTCGTTTCCGGATTACTTTAGTTGCCTCGGCAGTATTTTAATACCATCATACATCGTACGTAACATTTCACAATTTTGGCTTCCCAACTGTGCATTTGCATAGAATTACAGACAGACAGACAAATTTTCATTTTTATATATTAGATTGTGAGATTTAGAGAAATTAAGTTTTAAAAAAAAGTAGATTTCCATGTGGCAAATAATCTACTTTCCTCCAGGGCAATTTGCAGCCAAAAATAAAAATCCCTAATAGCTTGTTCTCTGGATAGATGATCTTGATCCCTAAATGATTGTGCTACAGAATAGCTGATTTTATTTACTAATCAAACAGAAAAAACGGTTTAGATTTACTATTTGACTATTTTTCTTTTAATTTGAGGAGAGAGTTTTGTTACGTTAAAGAAGAACTGATTAAACAAAATGGATTTTTAATGAAAGTCGAATTTAAGGAATGCGATGGGAATTGAAAAACCAAGGAAAAGAAATTAACTAAAATCTAAACGAAAACTAAGCATAAAAAAGAACTATTCGACGATTTTTTAATCTTTATTTTCTATTTTGGGAAAGATCTGGGTTTTTATTTTTTTTATATAAAATAAATTTGTAAAAATTCACATAGCACTTAATTTGACAGGGAGTTAAAAAAAAAGAATATTTAACCAACTCATTTATTGTATCTACCAAGAAAACAGTTTTTATGCTGCGAATTTTTTTTTCTCTTATTTAAACACCATTATAATTTTATGAAACTGTTCTTTTGGTTTTCTAAGCACAAGCATAATTTTATATAGCATTATATAAAATTGTTATTAAGTTAAACTTGTCACTATTTGAGCTTATACATATTTTCTTTAGCCCGCATTATGTTTCTTTTATAAATATAACTACAATATTTTTTTGTGTATAAGGCGCGCTTTTTCATTCTTAAAATGTGCCTAAAAATTGTGGGGTGTTTTATTCAATGAATGTACAGTTGTTTTTTCTTCCGCATTTCTTTTGATATTTTGCATTAAAATAAAAATGTATATGCCAGAAGTGATTACAGTACACTTAAGGCCTTATAAACACCTTTTAACAAACAGGTGCCCTAGATTTGTCAATCATATATAATATTGTAATGTTTCATGCTCCATCTGCTTTTGTGAATGAGATTGCATGTAATATATGTTGTGCACGGGATTGCATGCAATAGTCTAAATCTAAATGCGGAACGTGCACATATGCAATGAATCAGCTCCTTTGAGTTATCTAAAATTTGGTGCGAGATACTTTATAAATTAAAAAAAAATCAATAAGATAAAATAATTCATATTTACAGATGACTTTTTATATTAAAGCACCTACTTCCATTGTACCTATGATTTCGTGGCTTTTGTTTATGAAGTTACATATCAAAGCACTCATTAAGTACTAAAAGTGATAAACACAAATTTTAAAACGGCAAAATGCTTTTGTTTATTTACATTTCGACATGTTTCATTACATCAGACGGCAACATTCTCAAGAAACTAAAATTATAAAAATATTTTCGCAAAAATTCAAATTGAAAAGCTAGTAAACAAAAACAAAAATCACGCGAACACAAGAATAATGAAATTAATTGCAATATTAAAAATGGAAATTTGTGAACGTGAATTATTTTATATTAATGCTTCATTATCCTGTATAGCATTTCTTTCCAAATTTTTGGGAGCTCCATGGATGCGGAATTACGGCAAATATTTTGACTGCGTAAGAAGATCTCTATTGCCATTCTCTGATGATGGATGGCAAATAAGATCTTGATGGATAAATTATTCTACTATTTTTAAAATCTATTTGTAAAGGTACTCTGTTATATAGTCTGGCCAGAGCTGTAGTTTTGTTGTTATATTTGATGTCTGCTATATGTTCTTTGATCCTAGTTCTGAGCTTTTTATTTGTCATTCCTATATAAAATTGCACTGTTCCATCTTCTTTGGTGAAAGGTATTTCATATACCCCTGATAATTTATTTGGTTCTATTGGGTGAGGTGTTACATATTTAAAATTTTTGTGAAAATAATTCATTTTTTCTTCAACAGTGCCGATAATTTTGTGTACGACACTAGAAGATTTGTTTATTTATAAGCATTTGGGTGTACTGTAATCAATCACTTTTCGCATATATATTTTTATTTTAATGGTAATCAGTGGTTTTCTTATGTAATTATACAATTATATGATATTTCTCATGATTGTATACTTTACATTAAGCTTTTGTTAGTACTTTATAAAAAAAAAAGAAAAAGAAGATAAACAGTCAAGCGCGAGTATTACTCACGTATAGACGGTTCCGTACAATAAATATGTTAATTAGTAACTGTATTATTAGAAAAAAAATCGTTGCTAAAAGAATAATAAGACTTTGTAAAAAATTATACAACATAGGGTATAGCTGTATATTCTAGAAAAGTATAAATTGATACACCATGAAAGTTCAGTGAGTTATGAAGCTTAAATAATATTAAAGATTGCTATTCTGTGTAACTCTTTTTTTTTTAATTTTATCCTAATTTGTTTATGATGAACTTAATTCGATGCTGACAATAAAAGTAGTGCATATTTAAACTTCATTTGGCATTTCATAAACCAAATTCAGCGTAGTATTTTTTCATTTTACAGTGTACCTAAAACAAAACACTTGTCCAAAGTTTAAACTTGGCATTGTGCTAAGCGCGCTTCAAAAGGCGGTAGCAAAGTTGCAACTTCGCCTTAGTCCGTTGTAAACTAGTCGAAATTATCACAGTAATTATGTGATTAATTCTAATTAAATTAATCTGTTTTTAACAGTTTGACATTGCTTTTATATTACTACTGATACATTACATTACACAAATATATCCTTAAAAGTTGTTATCTAGGCCTTAAAAGCCGATGACACATAGAGTACGTCGCCCGTGTCTTTATATATGTCCAAACTGTCCGTGTGTTTAAGGGTTAATAGTATATCGGCTAATTACCGACATTTTTTTCGAAATTTTTTATCAACAACCTTTTTATACTTCTGCGACTATAGGTACCTCCAGCGCTACTCACTTTATTTGCTGAGCGTTCGCAAATTGAAATCTGTGTGCAACGGAAAAAAGCGATTTTCTCAAAAACTATGTGACCTACATGGTTATCGCCATAGTTTTCCTGTAAGGTTTAAATTAACTTCTACTACGCCTAATTTTTTCATAATTTTAGTTTCTGTAGATTCTGTAATAGAGGTGAAGGGGCATATTTTTGCATTATATTTTCGACGATATCTCTGAAAATATAATACCGAAAATTAAAAGAAATGTATTTTTTGAGATCGGCGTTACGAAAGCTTTCACACGATACCCCGCACGATATACAAAGAAAAGATTTTTTTCAAGTAACTTAATTAGCCCTTCTACATTTTTCCTAAATATATTTATGAAAGGTTAATAATAAGGGTCAATAGCCTTTATTATTTCAGCCATTTTTAACCTTCTACGTTCCATAGTTTACGAGTAAAATGGCTGTGACAGACGAACAGACAGACACAGGGGTGATCTTATACTGTTTCCATTTTTACTTTTTATGTACGGAACCCTAAAAAGAAAAGTAGTTACATAAACCAAAGTAACTTATGTACTATATGCTATACGAATTTTTTTTCGCGGATATTATCTGAAACTATTCCCCCATCAATTCGTAGATTAATAATTTTTATACTCAGAGAGAAACTCAATATCGTCTGCATAATCATTTACCGGAGCTCAGTAACGGAATTCATATGGGTAAATAATAATAATTATAATAATAATAAATTGTAATTTAATAGATTACAACGACCATTTGGAATTTTTATTTTCGTCTACCAAATTCCGTCGCATCCTCTTCAACAACAGATCGCAAAAATCAAACTTCAGACGACCAAAGCCTTCATCGATAAACTCTTCAAGTCCCGTTTCGAGAAGAAAAATAGTTTACAAATCGAAAGCAGTTCCACCGAATCATCCACAGATTGCGACAAATTACCTACGTTGAGCTCAATTTTTCCCGGTTAGAATCGACCGATTGTAAAACTCCGTGGCTAGTGGATGGGAGTCACTCGAGACATGGCCTTTTACAATTAATCGATTAAACATTAGATTGTTTCCTTTTTCGCGTTCGTCTTTTATTTTGTAACCGATTTTAATGGGCTACACAATCAGTTGAAGACCTCGATTTTCATGGCCTACATAATGAGTTGAAGACCTCGATTTTTGCTTTGCAAGACGATTTTCATTTCAGCGTCGCTCTTTGGCTTTGAATTTTTACATATCTGATAATTTGCGCCTACCCATTTTGTAACTTTTTCAATTTTTAACGATTTTATGTCTTTCGATTACATATTCAAACAATGTTTAACGTTTTTATGCCTTTCTATTACCTATTCAAATAAAAATCCTTCTAAAAGTAAAGAACATCGTTAAATTTCGTTAAAAAAATAAAATGCGAGCATCATTTGGCCCCATCCTCGATCGAAAACAACAACCATTTCCAAATTGTTAAAAAGAAATCTGCTGCAAAAAATGGTAGGACAGTATTCCTGTGACGTCACATTTGGTAAAATGGTGATTTTTATAGCCTCGAACCGAAAGGAGGAATAAGGGTCAATTTCTTTATGGGTTATTAGCAGGAAATAAATCCTAAACTATTTATATTCTTTTAAGTGTGTACGAAATTTTCTGAAACCATCTGCATGCGATAAGTACAACGAACTTTATTCCTGTGACGTCTCAGTTGATAAAATGGCAGTTTTTAAAGCCTTGAACCGAAAGGGAAAATAGGGTCCAGTCCTTCAGAAAGGCGACGAAACATTATAGATATCATCTAAGAATTATTTTCTTTAGCAACTTATTTAGAGAAAATTTTAATGAGGGAATGTTATTCAATTTTAAACATTTTAGAATAATAACATATACTGGAAAATTGCATCATAAAATGTAATAAATAAAGACACACACAACCTTGCTTAATGGTACACAAAACACGAACTAAGCTAAAAGATAAATTCTACGTTTCAAAATTAGAGAATCAGTTGAAATCATTGCACGTTGAGAATAAACCTTGTAACGATAATTTATCCTATAATATTCCAGAAATCTGGCATAATATCATAAAGTCGTAATTCTGTATCTAATTGCAATATTTCAATTTAAACTTGAATCATGTTGCCAAAAACTTGAATGAAAACTTAGTTGAATGTGGTTCTGACCCTCATGCGTAGATAGCGACACTCGTGGTTTCTTCAATCGAAATTTTGATTTATTTGGACTCATTTCATTAATAAGTATTTATTTTCACTGGATAGCACCAATACATTTTTGTTTTCATATCTTTAGTCAATGTTCCACAAATTGTCTCTCGCGCAGGAAGCCTTCATCTCTGAGCTTTTAGCCATTTAACCATCATATTTTTCCTGAAGACGGCTGTAGAAACAGCTCGAAACATAGAATTTATCTTTTAGTTTATTAAAGTTCATGTTTTGTGAACCATTAAGCAAGATTGTGTGTCTTTATTTATTTTAGAATAAATTATCAAATCACTTCATTCGGTAAACAGTAAAAATAAAATACAGTAGCCTTCCTCTTAACCGGCCTCCTCTTAACCGGAACTCCGCTTTATCCGCCGACTTTTTTCCTCAACATCAGGCAAAATTCAGAAGGAAAATTTCGGTTCTCATTTCTTTATGGTTAATTAACACAAATTTTACGTAAAGTAGAATAATTTCAACTTCTTATAAAGGTATGTGACGAGATTTTCAACTATTTAATTTCTATTAAAAACTTTTCATTATTTGTTATTAGTGATAATTTTTATTTCAAATCAGTTAATTACAACTAGTATTCATTTCACAAAATATAGAAAATATGTACATTTTTAAAACTACATAAATTAAAAAACTAAATGCATCTACGTATTTAATTAATTAAATCTGCAGTTACTTATTTAATTTTTTTTACTTCTCCGGTTTAACCGGTTTTTCGCTTAACCGGCTAATCCTCGGTCCCGTTTAGGCCGGTTAAGGGGGAGGCTACTGTATTATCCTATTTCACCGCAAAAATTTGAATTTCATCCACCTAATGTTGCCAGTACATGTCTGCAAGATACATTTATTGTCAAACGATTTCTACATACGAAACTGTAAACTTTTGTATAATAATATGCTGATCTTTAATTCTTTTAAAGGTCAATATTTTCATTACTTTATTTAAACTAAATCCAGTTAATTGTAAATATATGTGATAAGTATTTTCTTCAAATAGCATCTGAAGCTATATCCCATCATCAATGCCTAGATTAATAATTTTTATACCGCCTTTTATTAGTTTTGAGAGTGAAACTTAATATCGCAGGCATAATCATTTACCGGAGCTCAATAAAAGAATTCATATCGACTTTTTCAAAAAACAATTTCTGCTGACAATGATGACGTATTGTCCTTTAAAAGATAGCCGAGAAAAATGTTCGCGAAATCGATGGCTTTTACTAATATTCTCTTTTGTTTAAACTTGCCCATTATGCTTACAGAGAAATGATTTCTGGAGTATAAGTAAAAAAAAAAAGCTGTATTTTTTTTTTTAGCATTAATAATTTATGTATTTGTTATATACTGTTAAAATGCATTTGAAAATATTTCCATCAATGACGTTATTTATAAAACATGCAGTCAAATGTACACAATTATGTCTCATAGTTTCTGTGATATTAATAGTGTCTTTCAGACTGATTTCTGATGAATTTTATTCCCCTTTTTCTAATACACGCATCACCCGACCTACGTAAGTAATGCGTTCCGTAAAGTTTTACGGAACTTGAATTTTACGTAAGTCGAATTTGAATGTTGCTTAGGTAAAATTTTGTAAGAAACAACAATATTTATTATATATATATGTGTGTGTGTGTGTGACTGACTGATTTTAAAATTCAATAACTTGCAAACGGTGACAGATATTTAAAAAAATTCTTGCAGGAGGGTTAAGCATAAGGTCAAAAGTTTTTCTTACAGTGATTTTCGATTTTAGTTCGAATTAGTTCAACGGATTTGATTTTAGTTCAACAGACGCTAAATTCAGGCTTGATTTTTGGCACTTCGGGACCCACTCAATACATTTTCATCTCCTTTTTCCGCATGGAGCCTGTATTTAGCGCCTACTTCTTACAGCGCCATCTATTTTTTGTAATACGAACTAAAATCGAAAATCACTGTAAAAAAACTTTTGACCTCATGCATGACCCTCCTGCAAGAATTTTTTAAATATCTGTCACCGTTTGCAAGTTATTGAATTTTAAAATCAGTCAGTCCTTTTTAGGACACCCGGTATATATACATATACATATTATTTACTCCATATTATTTTATAAATAAAGCATCATACGACAGTATTGACTCGTATATGAAGCATAGAAGTATGAAAAATATAAAAATAAACTTAAAGAACACTTTTCAAATATTTTGTGGAATACGGAATTTATAAATCTAACATTGATGAATTGATTTATAACAACTTTGAATCTACACCAAACGACTAAAAAATAAGAAATAATTAAAGTGGACTAATTTAACCTATTCTCCATGAATTTCTGATGGCAAGACAAATGAATAGCACACTCACAAAATGAAATAATCTTTGATAAATACAAATTGTATTTATTATGAATTAGATGACCACTATGAAAAACTAACAATAAAGATTAAGTTGTTTTGTTATAGATTTGATTGTATACTACCCTATATATATAAAATCCTAATGAAACGAATTTATGAAATGGATATATGAAAGGACTGAAAAAAAAACGAATTTATGAAACGATTCTTTGAAACGACTGATTAAACAACTGATTATGTTTCACGGCGATTTCTCCTAAAATATGGAATACTTTGCGATGAAATTAACACCAAAAATCCGCATTAATCCGAAGAACTCAAAACTGGTATTAGAATTTTTAAATTCGAATTAGTTTTCGAAATATTAATTTTTTTCTTATTTTAAATACGTTTTTCTAATGATGGAAAGCAGTTTGGCCTCCCTTAAATGTATGCTAAGAAATGTATCATGTTACTTTCATTCATAATTTAATTTACTTGAACAATCTTTCGCCAAATCGAAAGATTCTCATAGAGAAATCAAGAACTCGGCATTTTTATGTTAGCGAGACGCAGGTGATAAATCGCCAAACATTTTTCCCGTCCAATTTTTTTATATTTATTTAATTTCATTTATAATATAATCCTTTCATTCATTTTAATTAAAATACGAAACTTTCATTTAAAACTGAAACATTTAAAATTGATGGCTTTCACTTCTTTCTTAAAAAAAAAAACAACAAAAAAAAAACATTAGGCACCGATGTCATATACGCACCGGGGTACCTAATTGGCGCCAAAATGGCATTATTTTGATTGACATGGTAACCCGGCTATTGTTGTTTATTTAATAATAAATGTTTATTTACTTTTATTTCTTTTTTTAAATTATATAAATTATTTTGTTCTATAGTTATCAAATATTTTTTTTGTTATTTCCTTTTGAAAATAATAGAAAATAATTAAAAAATACGGTACTACTTAGTTATTCCGTCGACCAATTTCGCCAAATTATATAAATCCTCAAACCACTCGCCAAATTATGCAAATTGACATAATTTTTATTTTAAATAACAGAACAAATAAATTAGTATAACATCAATAAATATACAAATAAAACATCGAAATAAAAATCACTTGATGACGTAAACACGTGTAACTTGCTTAAAGACAAGTGAATGTGACATTTACGATCAACCATTATTGGCATTTAATCTTATAGTTCGGCGATAGATTTTTGGTCGACGGGATAACTAAGCAGCACCAAAAATACATATGCAACTGGTATTCGAAAACGAGGCTTTCGCCAAATTTTCGTAAAAAAAAAAAAAAAAAAAAAAAAAAAAATCGCGCCAAACCTGCGGTGCGTATATGACATCTGGCCAAATATTAAATTAAAACAAAAACATAATTTGAAGAACAAGTTAAAAAAGAAAATTATTTCCTACATTGTTTAAGCCCAAGAAGGGACAGATATTAAGATATTTCATTCAATTAGTTCTACATTTAATGTTAAATTTTTGTAACAAATCAGTTAAGCCAATTGAAGATTAAAAAATAAAAATAAAATTCATACAATATGATACTAAAAACACCCTAAAAAATTAGATTCCGTTCAAATGAAATCGAAATAAATCTTAGACTTCTTCCATTTTTAATTGAAAATATTTGTATTGTATTATGTTTATAAAAATTGTACATAAAATGATAAAATGCATGAAAAATACAAAACTTAAAAAGATCTAAGACTTATTTCGATTTCATTTCATTGCAAAATTTATATTTTTTTATTGTCTTTTATATTCACTCCTTCAAATAAACAATTTCGAAAATTTTTGTATATCTTTTATCAGAACGAATATTTCGAGAGTCCATAAAAAGTAGTTCCGTATAATCGATGTTTACTGATATTCAATAGGCTTCTTCCAATTATTACTTCCTAAGTTCACACCAAATTTAAAGTCTCTATCTCAATTTGTTCGGGAGATAGAGCGTTTACAGACACACACAGAGACACACGTACAGACGGACGGCAATTTTTTTTTTCTTCTAAAAATATGTTTTTAGGTGCGTTCGTAATTATATAAATACGTAGCACCTATAGTCGTCGTTCAGTCCGTCCGTCTGTCCGTCTGTCCGCATGTAACAGAGCAAAAACTACCCAACCGAATAGTCTGAAATTTCAAATATGTGATTGTTGCAAAATTTTGTCGAGCCATTTCAAATTTTATGAAAATCGGATGTATAGTTTAATTACAGGGACAGTCAAAAGTTTTTCTTTACATTACGGCCAATGGGAAAAATTATTGCAAGTGGATTTTAATGATATTAGAGCCTTCCGAATGATCTGAAATTTTAAAGATATAATTGTTGCAAAATTTTGTCGAGCCATTTCAAATTTTAGGAAAATCGGATGTATAGTTTAATTACAGGGACAGCCAAAATTTTTCTTTACATTACGGCCAATGGGAAAAATTATTGCAAGTGCATTTTAATGATATTACAGCCTTCCGAATGGTCTGAAATTTTAAAGATATAGTTGTTGCAAAATTTTGTTGAGCTATTTCAAATTTTAGGAAAATCGGATGTATAGTTTAATTACAGAAACAGTCAAAAGTGTTCCGAAAAAATTATTGGAAGTGCATTTTAATGATGTATCAGACTATGCACGTTATGAAGTGCAAAAAATTATACATTCAGTACAATATGGGGTGCAAAAAATAATTTTTAAACTAGTTATAGTACGAACGCACCTCATTTGCCACGTTTGACGAGCTATTTCCAACTTGTTTGGAATCTGCAGTGTATGAAACATGTAAATCCGCCAAAATTTTTTTTTCGATTTTTAAAACGATTACAAGACTTACCCTATGCGTATGATGGGCAAGTAATAAGTAGATTTGTGGTAACTATGATGTTTCTAAATCTGAAAACTTTAAATATAGAGTATGATTTATTTCTGTTATAGTAACTGATTAACTATTTTGACAACTTATTGGTGTTTGATTCCAAAATTCAAACACCGTATTAAAATAAAATCGACATTTACAAAAATTAAATGAAATGACGCTGAACCAGGAAAAATATAGTAAAAAATATATTAAAATAAATTAACATTTTTTTGTAATTATGTATATTCTAAAATCGTAACATTTACTCACGTAGAAAAGCTTTTTTTACAGAAAGCTTTTTTGAAGGAAAGAACACTAAAAAATGTAAAACGGCTGTTTAAATTTAGTAACTGACACGGTAGTCAACCTACCCGGTTTCTAAGCGGATATAATTCTACATTACACTGTATAACTTTTTACCATGTTTGTTTATCTCTTATTTAAATCATGTTTTCGACCATTTTCATTTCTTTTTATGAAGTTTTGGTTTGGAAGAATAAATATGCTTTTTGATTATATCTGTACATTTCGATGCCTCACATATGTTTCAATCACCTTTGGTTGTCGAGTATATAAACCTACACATGAACAAAACTGGATGGATGCTGGCTATAATTTCAGAGCGAGACTAACGTACAGTCGAACAAAAAAACTAGTAAATTTTCAGATCAGTGACCCCGATTTCAATTTTTCAAGACATTTTAATTTTCATCTCACTTTACACAGTGTTTAACATCTTGCAATCCGCAATTTAGGGATGTTTGATAATGGATATTTTTTTTATCAAATAAAATTTTGCCAAAGATTCAGAAAATCTATTTTTTATGAATTATCTACCTACATTATTACGTACAAACGTGTCTGTGCGTAACGCTATCATCATTTTAACGGCGGCAACAACAGACTATTAAATTTCGTTTTTACTGCACTTTTTTAACTTCTAAACATCGCGTATTTTTAATTTTTACACCGTCGAATAGCTAAAACAATGCGCTTTCAAATGCAATTTTTTTTAAAACTGTATCGCCTCTTTTTTTTTTTTTTTTTTTTTTTTTTTTTTTGTTACTGTATTGCAATTTGTTTGAAAACTGTATCGCAATTTACTCATTTTTTATGGTTTTAAAAATAATTTTCAAGCATGAATGTTTTTTTATTTATATTTATTGTGCGCAGACGACTACGAAACAAAAATCCACTTCCTTCTACATGTAAAAAAAAAGTAACGATTTGGAAACGCGCTAAAAGAATTGGAAATGGACCAATGAAAATCAGCGTAGATACCACGAAACGCATGTGATTGGTCAGAGCTTTCTGTCTTTTCTTATCGGAAATTGTGCTTGGCGAAAACCATGAAAGTAGAGAATTTAGATAGGATGGACGGGGAAAGGGAAGAATCTTCTGATTTTCGATAGACTTCTGTTTTTTAGGGGGCTTTGTAGGAATCGATGGCAAAAGTGATTTTTACAAAAAGAAGATAATTTCCATTAACTAATGAGAAAGGAGGGGGGGGGGGGGGGGGGTCATTTGCGTTTGGAATTCAAAAATTGAATGCATAGAAAATAAGGAATCGCGAAGCGATCCAGAATGGAAACGCGAAACAGTTACGTCTCGGGTTGGCTAGAAAATAGAGATTGCTTCGGTACACCGAACAGAATCGCGAAGCGATTACGCGGGGCATTGGTGAGCGTAGCGAGCAGGGGGAGTGGAGCAGAGCCCTACTAGTGCTCTTAAAATAATATCGGCATTTGTTTCCAGCCTGTTTTCCATAACGAAATTAAAACTTCATCTATAAGAGAATAAAAAATGAATAATAAATTAAACATAAATTTAAGACTTGTAACTTAATTACGCGCTTAAACAACTAAAATTATCAGAATAAAATCGTTGCTAAAAGTGGCGATCCTGGCGGTCACGTATGTGTTCCTTACTTTTAAAATACTTTAAACTATAAATAACGACTTGCAGATACGTAAAAACATTATAATCACATATGTACATTCTATATTTTGACTTTTTAGTGGACAAGTAGCGCCATCTGGCTTTGAAATAATTAAAAAAAAACTAAAAAAAGTTAACAAAAGGTTTAATTTTTTTTGTCCAAATTACGTGATGATAGAATGTTATTAAAAATGGCTTCAGTTGATAATTTAACTGTGCGTGAAATTGCATCAATTTCGAGAATTTCAAAAAGTACTCTACACAAAAGAATTAAAGCTTCAACAAATATTGTTTACAGGAGAATCAAAGAAAAACCTTGCTTAAAGCAGAGACATAAAGATGCACGTCTAAAGGGGGCTAGAAAGCATATGTCATATGGTGAAAAATAGATTTCTGTCATCTTCAGTGATTAAAAGAAATGGAATTTAGACGGTCCTGATGGTCATAAATTTTACTGGCATGACCTAAGAAAAGAACCCAAGAGCTATTTCAGCAGACAACAAAGCGGAGGATCCGTAATGACCAGGGGAGGGCTTTCTTTCGACAGAAAAATGAAATCAAAAGATTAGCAGGATATTTTACGTACCAATTTACGGCCAATTATGGATTTGTCAGCAGGACCGGACTGTGTTTTCCAATAAGATGGGGCATCCGTCCATAACTCCACATCATCGAAAACATGGTTTAGGCAACACAATATCACACTATTAGACTGGCCAGCACTTAGTCCAGATTTGAGTGCCATGAAGAACAGAAGGGGGAGTTTATCTCGTAAAATATATAAAAATGGAAAGCAATATACAAGTGTAAATGACTTAAAAATTGCAATTGACAAAGCGTGGTATGAAACACCTCCTTCTGTGATGCAATGCTTAGTTAATTCTACGGAACAACGTGTATTTGATGTTATAAAATGTCGTGGCAATACAATTAAATATTAAAAGTAAGTTTTTAGTTACTTTTATAAATGTAAAAAAAAAAAAAAAAACTATAGATGTCTATACTTTTGGGACAGCACATTTTTATATAATTTAATGTATATTTTATAATTGCAAACCTTTGATCATAATTTATATGTGTATATCAGCAAAACTGCTTTTATTTATTACATATCTCACAAATTTTAATTGTACCTTATTACTTTTTATGTTAATGCAAATTTTATTGATTGTCTAAACTTTTGGGACGCGGTGTAGTCAGCACATGTTGTAGAAAATTGTTAAAAAAAAGGTTTGATCGTTAAAATGTAAATTTTTTAAAGCTGCAACTTTTTATTATATCTCGTTATCAACAGTTATTTGTTTTAAATTCTAAGTTATACATAAAAGAGTATTTATAGTGCATTATGAACGTGAATTTCAAATCATGTTAAGCCTAACTAAAAAATGGTGAGAAGTCATTATTTTTCAAATCATCAAGCTTTGTACCTTGAACCTAGCAATAGTGTTGTACCTTCAACAGGTCCAAAGTACACACAATTACATATTATTCTGTTAAGAAGTCACCAAAAGAAAATTTGTCTGTAAAGTTTGTAATTGTATCATGGAAGGAATTTAAAACTCAACTCTATATGTAAACCAGTTGTGTACAGAAAATATGCATAAATGATGACAATGGTGAAGAAGGTTATAGTCGTGTCCATGAAACTTTTTAATAGCACTAGAACAGAACTCATATTTGAGGAAAATACGTTTTTCAATCAGTCGCTTTCAAATCACTAGCATTTTCCCAGAACCTAGTCTTATTTAACCCTTTGAGGGGCAAGCTGTTGCGTTTGTGTAATACTTAATTCCCACCGGAAATTTAGAAAAAATTATTTCAAAATAAAGAAAAGCAATTTTTCAACACTTTCCCTCCAAATCTATAAAAGTAAAACTTAATAAAGAATGTGTGGTGCAAATCTTAATTAAACTTAGGTGGGATATAATATATCCCACCTAATATATTACATAATAGTGGGCGGTGGGATATAATATATCCCACCGCCTCTCAAGAGATTAAAGAGACCGAAGAATTCTTAATATATTTTCTGGTATAGCATCAGTTTTTGAAAGATATTTTTATCTTTTTATGTGTATGTTAACTGTTTTTAGTGATTTTGTGTTTCTTAGTGTTCTTTCCTTTAAAAGCTTTCTGTAAAAAAAGCTTTTCTACATGAATAAATGCTATGATTTAAGAATTTTATTACAAACAATATTAATTACTTTTAATATCTTTTTTACCATACTTTTTCTGGTTCAATGTCATTTTCTTTAATTTTTTAAATGTCGATCTTATTTTAATATGGTGTTTGAATTTTGGAATCAAGGAATTTGTATTTTGGACCTACAAAGTTTTTAGCTCTGTCTATTGAATTTGTATAAAACTAATCAATTTGAGTATACCACTAGAAGTCACTTAGCAGTTGGTTTCTTTAATATAGTCAGCACATGTTGCAGACAATTGTTAAAAAAAGATTTGATCATTTAAGTGTAAACATGTAATAAAACAGTTAAAATTCAGTTGATATCTATTGTAGTTGGAATTACACCCCCCCCCCCTATTCGCCTTCTAATTTACACCTTCTGTTTTATAATCATTTAAATCAACTTTAAATAGTTATTTATGACAAAATTTAATTAAATCTAATTTCAAATTTATTCCAAATACATCATAAAAAGGTTTCGTCAATTTTATTTTTATTTTTCATGGAAAAATGTTGTGTGGCCCATGGTACAACATGCCTAGGGCCAAGGTACAGCATGAGTGTTGTACCTTGGTTCTAAAATTATTATTTTTTGAATTAAAAGAAAAGCTATGATAGGCCTAAAAATATAGTTCAAGAAAACTACGAGGGAAGCAAATCATGATAAATAATTAGCAAATAGTTTTATATTTCAATATTTACATATTTTAATTAAGTTAAAAATTTAGATGTCAAAATTGAATTGGGGTACAACACCTTCCCCCTACTATCGATTTAGGGACATTTCAGACTGAAATATTACACAACATAGAATCCAAAACATCGAATTTGCAATGCCTAATAGAATATTTTTCATTAAAAAAAATATTAGTTATCTTTTTTTCGAATTGCTTAGCTTTAAGTGCTCATTATCTCTGAGACTTAAATTTCTAAAATAATAAGTAGCTTTTATTTAATAAAGACTTTTTTTCATATTTTTCTTAGAGATATGATTAAATTAATGAACATTTTCAAGTACTCTTAAAAGGAAATCGCGAATTTGCTTCATTAACGGATAAGAGGGTGAGACAGCAGCTTTTTTTGCAGCGTCTAGAATTAGCAGAAATTATGTAAACATTTAGAATATTCGACAAATAAAGTGCATTTATGAATTCAGATATTCATTCGTGTCTACATTTAAAAGATACGAGAGAACCTCAAATCTTACTCTCACGCGTGAATGTAAAATGTAAATAATTTATCACTCGGTTAAACATTTTCAATTTAAATTCTTACAAATGCACTGCAGTAGAGACTATATTTCTAAATAGGATTCTGCCTAATAATGTGTTGAAATACAATGGCAAAAATTTGGTGCTGTGTTGAACGAACATTTGGTGTTTCAGTAGTTTCAACAACTAGAAAACAGAAATTCTGCTTTTTCAGAATTTAGTGTCGCTCCCGATGAAATATATATATATATAGTACAAAACATATTTCAGTTTGGAGACTTAAAACGCACGCTTTTGTTTTATATAAAAGGAAGTCATTCGCATCCGCTGAAGATTCCACATTTACGACCCAATCTTAAACAACATCTGCAGAAAAGTATGCATATGGCGTCACTATCGCAGAATAATACACAAATCCAGCTAAAAGCAATGTCGTCATTCAAGAAACTCGACAAAATGAAATCGACTATCTAATGATTCAAATGCCTTCATTTGTTTGTAACATTAATATGGATATTTAAAATTAAATATAGTTTATAATAGTTCCATGTTTTATCAGAAATTATTCATTTATATTTTTTTTCAAAATAGTACGTATTTAAATTACATTTTTTTCAGTTGTTAAGGGAAAATGGCAATAAAAAAATAATAATCTACTATTTTCCAACTATTGTCCTGTACTTTCTGAAGTACTTTCTGAAGACTTCTGAAATGGAGAACTTCAGTTGCACCATTACTGAAATGGCATTAAAAACTACAAAAAAAATTAATGTATCAAAAATAAATTGTGATGCAGTTTTCAAACAAATTGCATTTAAAAGTACTTTGTTTACTTTATAAGATTGTGTAAAAATAAAAAATGTGGGATGCTTAGAAGTTAAAAAATTGCAGTAGAGATTATCAGTTTTTAACCGCACAATGATACATCTGCTTTGTTTTACGGCTGGCTTATGTAACGGAACGTTATTTTTTAGGAACCACACTTTAATTGCTGAAAAAAATGGCCCTAATTTTCTTTTTCATAAAAAATTATGGCCATTTATTTTCCCATTCTGACCAGAAAATCAGAGTTCTAACTTTTTACGACTGCACTTCCATCTTCACCCAACGCTTCATTTATAATGGCTGTTTCATAATAGTGGAAGCCATCAATCCATCAAAAGAAAATGATCCATTCCAAAGGTATAATCCTTCATTTGAGGCCCTTTCGTTCCCGCGTCCGGGGGACATGACCCCTCTGCCCCCCCCCCCCCCCCCTAGTTTCGGCCATGGTGAACTGTATCAGATTCCTATCACGGACATAATCACTAATGTGTATAAACAAAACAGAATTGAAAAAGTAGTTGAATCTATCCTAAATAGCTCAAGTACATCACAAAGAAATATAAAAAGCGTTTCCTTTCTTTTTTGACTAAAAAATAAAAATCAATTTTTGTTCAAAAACTAGACGTGATAGAAGAAAACGGACACCAGATTTGCAATGAGCGCAAAAAAAACTGGTTTAGAAACATATTAGCGTACTCATGTGGCAGAAAGATTTGGAACGTTATTAGAAAACATTAAAAATATGAAAATTAGGCACACTATTTCACGGTCACATGTCATTATATTAATATCGGACACAACATTTTGTAAAATAAACTAGGTAGTAATCATTACAGAAAACAATAAAACCAATATGATAATGCTTTATGCCTTAAATTTGCATACAATTGTATTAGAAACAACTAATTTCGGTTTTGTGGCAGAGAAAAAGTTTAAATTTGTTGATCAGTCTTATTAGTTCTTGAGGCGGAAAAAATATTTAAAGTTTTTGTTTTTAATTAAAAATAATTATATTTTTTAAATTTCCTTTTTGATGAACATAATAGTGGGCCATTTTCTACATCTGTAATGTTTGTACTTCAGTCAAAATTTCATAAAATTCTATCCAGCCAATTCTAAGAAATCGTCCGCGCAATGACCAAACTCACCGTTTTAAGAAAATTGACTTGAAAGATCAAATTATCCCTTAATCATATAAAGAGAGCTCTGACTGGTTTGGACATAACTTGCTTTCTAAAGCGAATTTTCGCATGGGATTTTTTGAAAAAACTAGCCACCCTTGGCGACCAGTTTGGTCTCCCTTAAAATTTATGTTTAGGAAAGCATGCTAAAATATCTCGATTTGTTGATTTTCTGTAAGCAAGTAAACCCTATTAGTTTACAATGGAAGTCTATGGGAATTTGGCGAAATATTAGAAGTATCGTTGGTGTCACTTTTGGCAGCATTTGGCGACAGAACAGGGTCCCCCCTATAGTAACCGCCTTATAGGTATGGATTTGCATTAAATGCTGTTCAATAACCAGTGAGATGCGTTTAATTCGGGCGTTGCCATTAAACAACAAATAATCGCGATTTCTGTGCCACGTACGATAGCGTAATATATATATAGATAGATACCTACAGAATAAAAATTTTAATATGAGCTATTAACCCTTTATCTACTGACGGTACTTATAAGTACCGTTAAAATAACTTGTTAAGAAATTCATTTAATCCATCGATTACTTGTAATACAGTTTAGAATGAGTTATAGATACATTACTTTATCTTATTTCAAAAGCATTATTGGTAACACAAAACAAAAATAATTTTAAAAGGATGATTTCTTCTACCTTTGCATCTTTTCAGCATTCTTGGCCTTGGGGGGGGGGGGGCGAATTTTCAATTCGGAAATATTTCTAATGTAAGAACATTATATTTGTACATTTATTTCCTAATTCTATAAAATAGTAATAAAAATATTTAAAATAAAAGATTTGAGTGGGGTTATAAATATTGCACAAAATCCCTATAAATCCAAATTTAATTAATCCTTCTAAATCCTTCAATCCTTCCAAAATCCTTCTAAAATTTATTAAATGATTATTTAAATCTTCTAATGTCGTTTAAACAGTTCACGAAAAATGCTTTAGAAGATAAAAATTTGCATGAATTCATAATTCAGTACATAAAGTGTTAAATAAAAAAAACAGACTTTTCACACTTTCCAAAGATAGCTGACCCATACAACTTGCTTAAACTATGCTGTAATTAAGATGCTCAAAATAGCTAAACATCGTGACGTTTTGTAAAATGGTCAGTTTTAGTCGTAAATAGATAGAAACATATTCTAATTTTAATTGCTAAAAGGTGTACCCCTTATAGTAATTAAAATTAGTATATTATTACAAGGTTTTAATTTGCTGTATATTTAGATAAAAATATTTTACTTTTTACTTTCTAATAAAAATCGTTAAATATGTTTTCTTCTTTTTTACTAAATGTGGATTCTGAGACTGGAAGTTTTTTTTTAAATATTTTTTAAAGTGTATTTATTGTCTTAAAGTCTAAATAATAAAAATAATAATGGTATAATTAATAAAACTTTATCTCTTTTTAAATGTTTTTGTAATTAGAATCTGTGAATAGAGATTAAAAAATTTAGTTTTGTGGACAGTTATCCCAGTGGATATATGCATATTTTGTAAAAACATATTTGAATAACTAATTGATGCCTAATTATGTATTTGTATAACTAACGTATATAAATTACTTTGTATGAGTTATTGTTCCAGTCAATTTATCGGTCTTGAATTCTTTTTCACTCATAAACGGAAGATTTATACATAAACTAAGAAAATACAAATAAACTCTACTTTTCATATTCTTTTTGTAACTATAAAATTTGTATTATCAATTAATGTCGCATAAAAGATAATAAAATGTATCGACTTCCTATTTCGTGATTTCAATAAATATATCATAAAAATGTATTTCAAATTAAAAACTCAATGGCGCCAGCTGTTGATAGAGATAGGCTTTCATGAACTCGTATTGAATTTCTCGATCACGTTTAGCTTTTCTTCTGTTAAGTTTGCCGATGATTTTTTTTCTTTTAGTACGTCTATTGATGCTCCTTTTTTTCCCCTCTAACCTTTAATAAATTTCAAATTGACATCTGGATTTAAAAAGCTCCGATAACATTTTCTGTGATGAATATTTAAATATTTTTTTCTTTATAAAGATTTTTTAGGGCCATCGGTTTCTGAATTATCATACAAAGAACAATGATATATCGCTGTGGTACTTGAGTAAAGAAAAGTGATAATGGTTTCATGAACCTAATAAAAAATTACTGCCATTTTTCTAGCATAATTTATTGCTATGTTTTTAGAAACGACAATGTTGAAATTTTACATGGATATCCACATTTTTTTATTATTCTTAAAACAAGAAAAACTTATTGATAAATTGTGTTATTTTTGTAAAACTTAATGGATTAATGAGCATTATCTTTCTCTTTTAAAGTAAAGGTCATGTGAAAACACATGTGTAATTTCGGTTTTATAGTAACACCATTTCTTTCTTTTTCTTTTGTCCTGGAAGATCTGGTAGGAGGTGTTGAAGTTGTATTTCAAATATAATTCATTATTTATTTAAATTTGTAGACTGAAATTTTTCTCTTCTGTATCAAACGTTTCTTTCTATTTCATGGAAATCCGTTTTTAATGCGGTAAAGTTAGTAAGAATCGTGATTTAAAACAAAGAGAATATGGGTCCATTTTCACAGTTTTTCATACATTAGCATTAATAAAAAAGCTAAAATCTTTAACAACGATTTTACGCACAAATAGCGTACAGAACTACAAAAAATTCCCATACGATCGTTTCGAGGATTCATGGATCCCTTTCCTCAGTGAGAAAAAAAAAAAAAAAGAATTAAAATGCCGAGTACCAGCTTATGGACTGATTGAAAAGGTGAAAACAAGAGTTTATATATATTAAAGAAATGACGTAACGAACACAGAACTAACTGAAAAAGAGTCACTGTGTAGGATCCCTCCACACTGGTGAAAGAAAAGGGGTGCTGGTCTGGTCATATCATTTACTACGGAGGAAGTATGTTTATGAATATAGTGAGCTTCGTAAAAGTCTAGATCAAAAACTGAGTTACAATTTTTAAATAATTTTAGCCTCTGGATAATTAAACTGGTGGTTGGAATTCCAACAATGTGTCGCCATTGTAGATTTCTCAAATTCCTGCTTTCTAATTTAATATTAAATTACCGAAAACCTTTTGCTGTAAATTTACCCCCTCATTATAAGTCCAGTCATCCATACAGCAAAAACTTGCTGCAGCTTTCAATACTCTTATTTCACGTGCACGTAAAATTTGTTCAAATTCTGAGTTATTAAATAGTGAGATTAACTATATAAAAGCAATTGCCATCCATCGTGGATTTAGTTTGAATATCATTAACCTTATTTTATCTAAACCTCAGATAATCACCGATTCTGTTCCAGTAATAAAGAATTTAAAAATGGTATTGTTTTACCTTATTTTCGTAAAATCAGTAACCAAATTTCTCGTATTCTCAATAGGTTTGGTTTTAAAGTTGTTTTCTCTCCAACCAATAAAATTTCTTTCTCCAATCTTAAAGATCCTATTGACGACCATAATACCTGGGGCATTTACAGATTTTTTTGTGACTGCGGCCTCTCTTACATTGGGCAGACGAAGCGTGCACTTAGAATTAAGCTGAAAGAACACTAGAATTACGTTAGAAAGCAGGAATTTGAGAAATCTACAATAACAAAACATTGTTGGAATTCCAACCACCAGTTTAATTATCCAGAGGCTAAAATTATTCAAAAATGTAACTCAGTTTTTGATCTAGACTTTTACGAAGCTCACTATATTCATAAACATACTTCCTCCTTAGTAAATGATATGACCAGCACTCCTTTTCTTTCACCAGTGTGGAGGGATCCTGCGCAGTGACCCTTTTTCAGTTAGTTCTGTGTCCATTACGTCATTTCTTTAATACATATAAACTCTTGTTTTCGCCTTTTCAATCAGTCCATAAGCCAGTACTCGGGGCTATAACCTAGGGGTTCTTCGAACCCATTTTAATTTTTTCCCCCCCTCACTGAGGAAGGGGATTCAGGAATCCTCGAAACGATCGTATGGGAATTTTTTGTCGTTCTGTACGTTATTTGTGCGTAAAATCGTTGTTAAAGATTACAACTTTGTCTAATTGTCTTTTATTAAAATTCGCGCAAAGTTTAATCTACAGCGTGTCCAGCAAATAAGACCCTGATTTCAAAATTAAATATCTCAAAAACAAAGATCAATAGAATTATGCGGTAAACGGTTTGTTTATTAGCTAAGCTGTAAAAATGTTGTACAAAACTTTCAAAATTTAGTTGCAAAAACCGCTAACAGATGGCGTGTAATCGCAATGCCTATAAATTGTGTTTTGAAGTCGAGAGTCCTAGCGTCTCATTCCTAGATGGCTTCCTATGGAAGAACGAAAAGACCGCTTTTTCGTTGGGGTGATGTGCAGAAGTGGAGGCATCTGGACACAGAATTATTGCATCAGCTTTAATTTTAGAAAATTTCAATTAATAGAATTTTCAATAAAATGTTTAGAAATCATTATAAGAATTTTTTAAATATTTTATTAAATTCAATCTTTAATGCCATATAATTATTTAAATCAAAATGCATATATTTAGAAAAATAATTTTGTACTTTTTATTTATTTTTTATATTTTTAAATCACGGCATAATATCTTGGCATTATTGTTTATACCTGAATTATTATAAATAAAAAAGTAATTTTTCGCTTTTAATATATTTTTAAATCACGGCAAAATACTTTGGTTTTAGCGCAACACATATATTTCTGTTCTTTGTAAACAAAGTTTTAGAGACAGAAATTATGCATCAAATTATTTCTTTTTTAAAAGGAATTGATGATAAGTCATATCATCAACGTCAAAGCAAAAGTATTTTGGATGCTGCATTCCTTTCGAATACTTCGGATCCCTAACGCTAGGATCCGAATGCACCATATTTCTGTGCTCAATGATTTAAAAAAAAAAAAAAAAAAAAAAAAAAATGGAAACGAGTTTTTAAAATTAAAATTATTTTTTAACTTAATTAAATTTTTAAAAATAGAAGCTTTGTATTTTTCATTCAAACTATTCTCTACAATTAAAAAAAAATGATTTATGAATCATTATTATAAATACTCAATGATTTTTTAAAAAAGGGGTTTCTTTTAACTTAATTAAATTTTAAAACCAGAAACTTTGGATTTTTTTTAGTCAAACTTTTCTCACAGTTTAAATAAATATTAAAAAGTAAAGATTTCAATTTTTTTCAAATCCTCCTCTACTTGGATTCGATTCCACGATCTACCAATTAGGAGAGAAAAGACATACCACAGAGATATTAGTAACCGGACCGAAGTAGCTTATAACAAAATTTGAAATAAATCTCATTTCTCTCAACACATGGCTCCGCTTCTGCACATTACCCAAATAAAATATTTTTTTAAAGTTCTTATATAATGATTGCTAAACTTTTTATTGAAAATTCTATTAATTGAAATTCTCTAAAATTGAAGCTGGTGCAATAACTCTGTGTCCAGATGCCTCCATTTCTGCACATCACCCCAACGAAAAAGCGGTCTTTCCCAATTTTCGCTCTTCCATAGTGAGCCATCTAGGAATGAGACGCTAGGGCTCTCGACTTCAAAACACAATTTATAGGCATTGCGATTACAGCGCCATCTGTTAGCGGTTTTTGCAACTAAATTTTGAAACTTCTGTACAACATTTTTACAGCTTAGCTAATAAACAAACCGTTTACCGCATAATTCTATTGATCTTTGTTTTTGAGATATTTAATTTTGAAATCAGGGTCTTATTCGCTGGACACCCTGTATGCTTACATTAGCATTTCTCTTATTACCTGGGGGTACGCGGAAGTATGAACTTCGTTTTAGTGGTACGTCGGTCTAAAAGTTTGGGAACCCCTGATATTAAACAATGCTTTACTATAATGATGATTCATCAGACTTGTAGTAGAACTGCGAAATTCTGACTGTGCTTGTTAATATTAAGCAACATAAAAAGTAATTCTATTCCAAGTGGACTTGCTCACATTCAAAATCAACCGCATTTGAAATGTCTTCCGCTAAATAAATTACTAGTAACAAACTTATGCTGATATGAACGCATTGCCGATGGTCAATTTTTTATCAGATCTGAATTTTAAAACAGAACAAGCTCCTCCCTGTTCTGACAGTCTTTTGTAAATTGGTGTTCTAGGTAGGTTTCCCAAGTTTATGCATCAGTAAATATCTTTCAATGTACGAATTTAACCCTTAAATGCATGAATTATTCTTTTAGAATTGTGTTTTCTATTTTTATATTAAGGATTAGACACCAGGAATCTTAAGATACATTTTTAACTTTATTTAGTAGCATATTTTTGTAATTTTTAGAGGATTAATATTTCTATATAAATGTAGTGGTTAAAAGAACTTAATTTATGTATTAAAAATTAAATAAAAAGGTGATGGAAATTTACGTCACTATGCAATTAAGGATTAATATAAAATGCCTTACAATCTAAAAAAATATGGACAACATGATATAAATGCATTTTCTGTAAGGTAGAAGCCACGCCCTTAGTCAGCCATGCTTTTTGAATGAAAACGAGAATTCTCGTTTCCCGTCGTGAATGTGTTAAAAGATATTTATTGGGAATTGATTAACAATATGAATTTTATATTAATTTGTAAATAGATTAAGCTTTAACTAATTTTTTTCAAAAATGAACTTGCCCAATTTTAAAATCAACGGCTCATTTATGCAAGATTTATTAAATAAACAATTAACGAGTTTTTGAAATAGTATTTCCAAAAACAGAAACTTGATCTAAATTTTTTACATACATGGTGTCAATAATTAAACGACCCTACTTTAAAGTTAAATACATACGAAACTATTATTTTTAAAGCTGTGAAATTTTGTGAAATACATAATAAAGAGATGGAAATTTGTTTAAGTGAAAAAAAAATAGTTCACAGTTTCTCCACCAGAGGGCGTTTTTAATGAATTACACATTTAGTGTACATTTACGATGGTTTAGAAAATTTATTTATTAACTTTACCTGATCTTAAAGACAGCATTTCATCACAAGTTCTTAGAATTTCCTACAACACACTGCGGTCGGGTTGGGTTGATTTTTTACGGCCAATTATCTACTCGGGGGATATAGGGCCAGGGGAGGGAGTGCCCTTCGTGGGGGTCTTTCTAAGGGAACCTAACCCGTATTTACGCATGGAAAAACATGGCTCGAAATCTACGAAAACTCCGAACGGTTAGGCCGACGGGGGGCCCCAACGATTGGGTTCGCTCCCATCTACCAGCTTCAAGAGCAGAACCTCTCGGCCACTGGTGGGGCACACACTGCAATCAATTGTGGAAAATTCTATCCTACGATTCCAGATGGTGCCTGAAAATGATGACCGTCATGTGGAACATGTTTGGTTGTATTAAAATGTGTAAACTATCGTAAACGTAAGTTAAATGTGTAACTCATTAAAAAACGCCTTCTGACTTAAAACTATCTGGCTCTAAAACTTCTTTTCGCTCAAACAAATTCCCATACCTTTAACCCTTTATGTACTGAATTATGAATTCATGAAAATTTTGTCTTTTAAAGCATTTTGTGTGAATTCTTGAAACTACATTAGAAGATTTACATAATCATTTGATAAATTTTAGAAAGATTTTAAAAGGATTTAGAGGGATTAATTAAATTTGAATTTATAGGGATTTTGTGCAATATTTATCACCCCACTCAAATCTATTATTTTAAATATTTTTCTTAGTATTTTGTAGAATTAGGAAGTGTTCAAATATTCAACAGTAATAGAAACATCTTACAATAGAAATATAGAAATATTACCGAACTGAAAATCCCCCTCCCCTCAACGCCAAGAAAGCTGAAAAGATGCAAAAGCAAACTAAGTCATCCCTTTAAAAATATTTTTGTTTCGTGAAACCAATAATGTTTTTATAAAAAGATAAAGTTATGCATCTATAACTCATTCTAAACTGTATTACTACTAATCTATGCACTAAATGAATTTTATAGCAAGTTATTTTAATGGTACAGTCGTGGGGGAAAAAAAGTAAACACCCCCTACTAACTTCTCAACAAATTATCGTAGAAGAAAGTTACTGGTACCGAACGATTGGAAATAAAGTCTACTTTTAAATGATGTATATAAAATTTGTTTAAGGGGCCATCTACATATTAAAACGAACCATAACTTTGTTTTTTTCAATAGCAGTACACAATTCTGACAGCATAAATGAACTCTACACCTTTCAATTAGCCTATAAACAAATTTTTATACAATTCGTGCCATAAGTTTCCGAGAAATTAATTATTTTAAAACGACCGTATTTTAAGGACTGTATCCAAATTGAAGTTCCGAACTCGATTGTTAACCCAGAGAGCCGCCTTCTTGATCAAGGCACGTTTAAGCGTCAATGAAACCTGTTTGATTACGGGATAGCAGAATAAATTTCAAAACTTCACTCACTTCTATCATAGACGGTCCCTTAAACCATCATTTTGCCGTTTTTTAAGCATAATTTGAAAGCTACTTGGAAGAAAAATGTGAAATTTGGGATTTCCATAAAGCAGGACTTAATAAATCTAAATCCATCAAAAAAATTGTAGGTTGCAATTCATAATTTTTTTGAATATTAATTTCATAATTCATAATTCTTATAATAAAATTTTAAAAATCGTAAATTCAACGTATTTATGTTTGGGTATATTAGTATTATTGCTACCCAAAAAATTAGTTCATTAGGAGCATAATTTCAGGAGATATAAATAAAAATATGAAAATGTAATTTAACATTAGGAGTACTAAATTTTGAATGTCTACAATTCAAAAACTTATCATTCGAATGACTTGAAATTTGGTTGCTAGGCTTATTTTGAACCGAAGATTTGAAATATCTCGTTAAATTTGGGTACTGCCATTGAAGAAAATGAAGTTTGGATTCGTTTTAATATGTATATGGCCCCTAAGCAAATTATATACACACCATTTAAAAGTAGACTTTATTTCCAATCGTCCGGTACCAGTAACTTTCGTTTACGATAATTTGTTGAGGAGTTAGTAGGGGGTGTTTACTTTTTTTTTTTCCACGACTGTACTTATAAGTACCGTCAGTAGATAAAGGGTCACAAAATTTCACAACATTCTGAACAGTAGTTTCTACTGTAGACAACTTTACAATGCGGTCGTATAATTATGGACACCCTGTATATAAAAAAAGGCCTCCTGCCATTTAAAACATGTGTCCGACATAAAATAAAAAATACGCCATGTCCAAAAGGCTATAGCTATTCAGATGAAGGACTTCATTCCTAGTGGTACATAATACACAAAGAAAATACTGTAAAAGCTTATTGGGGGATGAAAAATTCAAACATAAATTGAGTGCATAGCTGTAAGTGGGAGGGGTAGCAAGATTTGAAATATACATGGTTCGAGGCAATGTGATATATATGAATGGTTCCGAAATAGAATGAAGGAAAATGGAACGCGTTGAAACTTATTTATGAACAATAAATGTTTTCAGGAATAAAGATATTAGCGAAATTTATGAGAGGAGATTGCCGCTGTGATATGTTAGTAACATTTTGTGACTTACTTTTATTTTGAAGTAGGGGTTATTATAAAAAATAAAAAGAAGTTTTAATCTTTTTTGCAGATTTCCGTTAAATCTTTCAACAAGTTTACCAACATTTTAACCGTGAAAAAAACCTGTCAAGACTTATTTTTGTTTTATATCAGTTTTTTATGGGTTTAAAAAGGAAAAGATATATTTTCTCTAACTATAAAATTATGTACTATTTAATAATACATTGTATAGTTTATCTTATTCAGTTTTATGTCAATTAGATATATATAATAAAGTTTAAGATTTTTTCTGTCCGCCATTTTGCAAATTTCATAAAAAAGAGTATCTCATTCTCTATGAAAATAGTTTAAAAAATGGTTTAAAAATGGTTTAAAATGGTACAAAAAAAAAAAAAAAAAAAAAACGAAATTTCAAAAGTTTACGTAGTGGGCATATCAGGAGCAACATGTGCACATGATACGGCCACTATTGTTCCGTGTTTCACAAATCGTGATTTTCTTCACTTTAATCGTGCTGTTCTGTTAAATTAAATAATTTTAGTATAAAATGAATAAAAAATATTACTGAATAATTCTTTTTTACTATTCAGAATGGATTTAAAACAAGATTTTCTATTAAAAATGAAGTTATTAACAAAATTGACATTGCAATTTAAGTTCCTATTTAAAACTAAAAACAGACAAAAATGTGAAATCGTTCTAGAGAAGCGTACAACTCATAGGAGAAAAAATAAAAGTGAAGTTAACTTGATATGGTCATGGCGTACTTGCTATAGCAACTTGGATGGCCAAATCAGGAGCAGGTTAGCTTCCTTGAAAATAGTTTGAATATGAAAAATTCGTAAAATACACGCCATCAACGACTGCACCAATCGAAAGTACAATAAAAACTGAACAGACTATGGTGGTATTGATGAAACAGTTCTTTTTAAAATATGCATAAAAGGGAGAGAGTTACCAAATGAAAACAAGAAGAGAACGAAAAACACAAAACAGGTAATTGAAATCATATTGCACAACCTGGCTGGATGATAAATAATCACATGATACAGTAGGAGGCTCCTTCATTACCAATGATATTTTTATCCAAAAACAATGTATTTTGTTTTATATAATTGCTTTCTGTTTAACCCCTTAATTCTCGCTAACGTGATATTCACGAGATGTGTTTTTTATTCAGATTATTTGAAGTTTTATAAAATAATGTAATTGGCTTTGGTCTGGTATAATTTTACCTGTCATTAAATAAGGTGAATATTACTCTTTCAAAAAAGTGTAGGAAATCCGAAATTTTAAACAATCCGAATTTTTAAACAGTAATTTAATGCGACCGTTAAGGAGTTAAGCGTATACACTATATGGTCAAAGGTGACCGGTCACTTGCGATTTTAGACGTTTTGTTAAATACCTAGAAAAATACATGAGGCATTAAGCTGAAACTGAAGGTGTGTAAACAATATAGTATAGGTCATATATTTCCGCGAAGATTTTTTTTTCCCGAAACCCCATAGGGGGCCGTCAATAAATAGAAAAAGAAAGAATATCTTTTGGATAACCCTGTAAAAACTAATGCAGCAAAAGCGTTCAAACTCGAGATTATTAATAAGTGGCTTATTACAATATTTTTTTTCATTTTTATGAGGATAGCATGTATACTCGTAGAGAAATTAAGGTTTTTATAAAAACAGTCCCAAATTTCGCCAAGTTTTTTGCTTATAATTTGCATAGTTCTTAATCTAAAAAAAAGTTCTTTTCAGAAAATATGACAAACAATATTGTACACAATACTCTGCAATCAGAATTAAAAATTAATAATAATTGGATGAAAAATGAGTAGTTTTACTAAAAAATGTTTCAGTGCGCATGCGCGAATGTTATCAAAATACAATGTGCATAAAGTATTAGCTAAGTATATAGAGCAACTTTTGTGAAAGTCTCAAAATCATAGCTTGAAAATTCTAAAAATTATCGTCGATAGAATAAACTCGAAATCCGTTGTTCCCCAAAAGGAAGCAAAAAGATTAGGGGTTGTATCCAAATATAGTAGTACGTGCAATATTGTGTACGCTATCTTGGCACTAATCAACAGATATTTGATATAACGCTTCTTCTTTTTGCTTATTTTTCGGAACAACGGATTTCGAGCTTATTCTATCGACGATAATTTTCAGAATTTTCAAGCTATGATTCTGAGACTTTCACAAAAGTTGCTCTATATACTTAGCTAATACATTATGCATATTATATTTTGATTGCATTCGCGCATGTGCAGTGAAACATTTTTTAGTAAACCTGCTCTTTTTTCATCCAATTTTTATTAATTTTTAATTCTGATTGAAGGGTATTATGTACAATGTTGTTTGTCACATTTTCTGGAAAGAATTTTTTTTTTATATCAAGAACTGCAAATTATAAGCAAAAAACTTGGCGAAATTTGGGACAGTTTTTATAAAAACCTTAATTTCTCTACGAGTATGCATGATATCCTCGTAAGAATTAACACAGTATAATACAATAAGGCACTTATTAATAATCTCAAGTTTGAACGCCTTTGCTACATTAGTTTTTACAGGGTTATCCAAAAGATATTCGTTCTTTTTTAATTTGTTGATGGCCCCATATGGGGTTTCGGGAAAAAATCTTCGCGGAAATATATGACCTATACTATACTGTTTACACACCTGCAGTTTCAGGTTAATTCCTCGTGTTTTTCTTCTAGATATTTAACAAAACGTCTGAAATTGCAAGTGACCGGTCAGCTTTGGCCATATAGTGTATACGTTTGAAGGGATGTTACGTCTTACCGCAGTTTTCTAGTCAGTTTGCAATTTTCTAGTCATATGAATAATAAGTTTTTGAATTATAAACATTCAAAATTTAGAACTTCTATTATTAAATTACATTTTCATATTTTGATTAATAACACCTAAAATTATAATTTTAATGTGATAATTTTGTGTGTGGTTATAATACTAAAAAACCCAAACATAAATTCATTGAATTTGCGATTAAAAAAAAATTCAATATAAATTATGTAGTTAATATTCGAAAAAAATATGAACTGCAACCTACAATTTTTTTGACAGATTTATATTTATTATGTCCTGCTTTATGCGAATTCTCAATTTAAAATTTGTCTTTCAAATTGTTCTCGGATTATGATTAAAAAGCGTCAAAATGAAGGTTTAAGGGGCCGTCTATGATGTAGAGTAAAGCATAATTTGAAAAAAATATTTTTCTCATTTTATAGAAATTTTTGGGCTGGCAATAGTCAAAACTTATTAAGCTAGTGAAATGGTCATATTGGCGAGAAATAATACATTAATAGAAGTTACATAGTCATTCTGTAGCATTTCAAGAATAGAGTAAGAACTTCAATTTGGATGCAGCCCCTCAAACAGGCTCATTTAAAAATAATTAATTTCTCAGAAACTAATCGTACGAATTTCATGGAAATTTGGATTTTGGCTAATTGAAAGGTGAAGAATTTATTTTTGGTGTCAAAATTGGGTATTGCTATTGAAAACAAAAACGAAGTTTGGGTTCTTTTTAATACGTAGATGGACCGCTAAGCAAATTTTATATGCATCATTTAAAAGTAGACTTTTATTTCCAATCGTTTGGTACCTGTAACTTTCTTCTGCGATAATTTGTTGCAGAGTTAGCAGGGGGTTTTACTTTTTTCCCCCACGACGATAACTAGCTCTTCTCCACCTAATGAAATGCGCTATTTGTTTGTTGATTCCGAAATTAAAGTAGTTTTTATTTATATTTTTATAAAATTGAAAGAAGGATATTAATTTTGATATGATTTGGAGCATGTTATATACGCTTATGTAGATAATTTCAAGGAAGACGCAACGCGTACAGTTCTACCAGAATTTTCGAATAAAAGTTTTCACCTTATTTATTCGCAGAAAAATGTCACAAATTCAGTGTTTAATCACCGAAAGACTTATAATTATGGTAAAAAATACCAGGGAAAAATTTTACATCCCAAGGAGTTGTACGGTACCCCATGGGAATTCAAAAGAGTGTGCGCTTTATTGAAAGATAAAAAAAGAAACTTCGAAACAAATTGTTAATAAAACACTTTAAACGTATTAACGTTTTAATGCCAGATTTATTTTGAACAAAAAAATTTTACATCCATAAAAAAAAAGCCATGTCGGTAAATTCAACAAATAAATGCTACGAAATAAATATATGTTCCCTATAGGGAATGATAAATTAACATCATGGAAATAGCACATCGAAAAATGCAATGCACAACTTGAAATTTTCCATTTAGAATAATAATTTGGAAAGCTGGTAATTTTTGACACTATAAGTCTACCACTATTCATTTTATTAAAAAAAAAAACCCTGCGGAACGTGTCTAGTTAACATTTTCGGTCTGGCTGCAGTCCAAAATATCATGGAAATTAATTTTCCGCTTCCTATAAAAACAAATTTTTGAAATCTGCTTCTTCTATGATCTGTTTCATTTTGCGATTCAGATAATAAAGTGACATATCTGTAATGTAAAAGTCAATACAAATATTCTAAACAATAATTTGTTTCTACTTGAAGCGTATTTTTCTATAAATGTTATCTGTTCTTAGATATTTTTTTAAACATTTAGGAAATCTTTTTGACATTTCTAATATAAAGTGAATGTATTGCGGTATGTTTAAACGATTTCTTAGGTGAAAATTTTACCTTTACTATTTTACCTACTATTCTGTTTATATCTTTTTTATTATAACATTTTGATCTGACTTTAATTAAAAGTATGGTATATACAGAGTGTCCCAAAATTTTCTTTACAATTTTGACTCCTCAAAAAACTTCAAATGCAAAAAGATAGCGAAGCTCGGTTTTGTGTAAATGTAACAACGACTCATAAACTTTTATTTGTACTAAAAAAATTGTTTGTTACAGACAGGAAAAGGCAGAGTGTGTGGCCTGGTTCATAGAGACGAAGTCATGAAATAATTCAAAAGTAATTTCCGAACAAAATACTGATGTAACTTACCGTACAGACCCTAAACAAAGAAATTATGGAAATCAGTAGTGTGAGGCTTAAAAGGGCGCTAGCTGGTCAGACAGATGTCAAGCGGATACGGAACGTGTTTGACTAATTTTCCATTGCAGTCTATTTGTATGGTCTCTAGAAATTTCGATTTACCAGCGACAACGATTCACAAGTTGCTGCACAAATGGTTGCACTTAACTGTATAACTGCCTGCAAAGTCCCATGGAGGGTCAAAGTTCTAAAAGTAAATTTGGGACAGCATGTATATTAATACAAACTTGTGAGATAATTTTTGGTTCAAAGGTATTCTATATATATAGTATATATACCGGGTGTCCCAAAAATGACTGATGGATTTTAAAATTCAATAACTTGCAAACGGTGACAGATATTTAAAAAATTCTTGCAGCAGGGTTATGTATGATGTCAGGAGTTTTTCTACTGTGATTCTTGATTTTAGTTCGAATTTCAAACAATAGATGGCGCTTACAGCGATTGACACGCAGTCGAGGCCTAAACTGACGTCACTCAGCTTTGATGCAAAGGAAGGAGAATAAGGCTATGGAGTGGGTCTCATTCGACAGCACAATCTTGCTCTTAGGGCCCGATTCTGAACTCATTCGATATGATTTCAATGGAGTGCGCTGTTGCCATAGAAACAACAAATTCTTCGATAGTGGAAAACAACGTTAAGAACTGGGCATGAATTTAAAAAGTAGTATTCGAGTTTGCATGCGATTTTACATTGAAGAAGTTTTATTTTCCCGGATTAAATTACTTTTTATGGTCTGATTTAAAGAATATTTTATACATCGTATTTTAAAACTAGGAGGAGAGACTTAGTGTTTTTTGTTGTTGTTAAAAATTTCATAACTTTTATTACATTCTAATAAATTTTAGACATTTTAAGAAAGTTCGTCAGTAGGCTTTTATGAATGTTGGATAATAATCGTGAAAATGGTTAATAGTATATTGTTGTTCAAAATAACTACTTAAAAACAAATATTAGAAGTTACCTTGTTTAACCCTTTTGATTAGGGCTATTATATCGTTGCATTAAAATAAAAAAAATAAAATGAATGCTTGTTAATTAAAATTTTGTTTGACAGTTTGATATTAAAATATTGTACTACATGCAGCTTCATCTTGATGTTTGATGAAATAAAACTAGTAAATATTTTTTTTTAAATCTACATCTACCATTTAAATTGTAAAAATGTGCGCAAATCTTTCTACACACAAATCCTAATATGCATATATTTGTAATAATAAAGATATCAATGATATATAATGTGATAAACTAAGCTCAAATTAAACTACAAAATAAGAGTCTAAAACTTGGTAGTACTTAAATTATTGAAAGCCACAAACAAATTTTTATTGAAATTTTTATCTTGATATAAATTAAGACCATATTTCTAATAGCACTTTTTGTTGGAATGCAATTGTAATTTTAAAGCTTTTTAGTTTATATATATTTTTAAAAAATTATGATTCGTAATAATCAGGGCTTGGCAAATCCGATCGCCACTTGCAACCAATATTTTTTACTCGACGACCAAGATTTTTAATCTGGCGGTTTTTGTAGTGTTAACGAAAGAACAAAATATAAACGGCATTTTTCCATATCATGCACAGAAAACGATATTCTTTGCTGCTCTAGCCAGCTAGCATGTCATGTCATGTGATTTGAATGTGGGGAGAGGGTGGGTCGTTCTTACGGGTTGTTTACCAATGTTTTTTGCAAGAGGGTTCGGTTTACAGTTTTTCAGAGAAATTTGGTAGTAGTGGCCCAGTGGCGGGGGGGGGGGGGATTGAGAGAGAATTTTAAATATTAGAATAATAACTTTATTTAATAAAGCATATTCTATAATTATACGTGTTTAGTGTTTGAATAGTAAATCTATAGTAAATGGAAAAAAAATTCCACTGAAAATAAGGACATTTTTTGGAGGGGGGAGGGGAGGTATTTATCATTAGCGATTCCATTGTTGTATTAAATCAATCCTTAGATTGTTGTATTAAATAAATCCTTAGATTGTTATATTAAATCAATAATTGGATTGTTGTATTAAGTCGATCCTTAGATTGCTGTATTAAATCAATCCGTAGATTGTTGTATTAAATCAATCCTTTGTTTGTTGTATCAACCCGTAAGAACGACCCACCCTCTCCTCACATTCTAATACCATGACATGAAATGCTAGCTGGCTAGAGCAGCAGAAAATGTCGTTTTCTGTGCACGATATGGAAAATGCCGTTTACACTTTGTTCTTTCGTTAACACTACAAAAACCGCCAGATTAAAAATCTTGGTCGTCGAGTAAAAAATATTGGTTGCAAGTGGCAATCGGATTTGCCAAGCCCTGATTATTACGAATCATAATTTTTTTTAAATATATATAAACTGAAAAGCTTTAAAATTACAATTTCATTCCAACAAATGTGCTATTAGAAATAAGGTCTTAATTTATATCAAGATAAAAATTTCAATAAAAATTTGTTTGTGGCCTTCAATAATTTAAGTACTACTAAGTTTTAGACACTTGTCAAATCTAATTTGAACTTAGTTTATCACATTATATATCATTGATACCTTTATTATTAAAAATATAAGCATATTAGCGTTTGTGTGTAGAAAGAGTTGCCAAAACGTAAAAATTCAAACTCCAAGAATTCTTTTAACATGTTTTTACAATTTAAAACGGATGTAGATAAAAAATATTTACTAGTTTTATTTTATCAAATATCAAGAGGAAGCTGCATGTAGTATAATATTTTAATATCAAACTGTCAAACAAAATTTTAATTAACTAGCATTTATTTTATTTTTTTTTAATTTTAATGTAACGATATAATACCCCTATTCAAAAGGGTTAAATAAGATATCTTCTAATATTTGTTTTTAAGTAGTTACTTTGAATAACAATATAGTATTAACCATTTTCACGATTATTATCCAACATTCATAAAAACCTACTGGCGAACTTCCTTAAGGGGTCTCAGGACTCTTAAAGCTTCAAATTTTCGAAATTTTAATTTTTTTAGATGTTAAACTACTATCTTTTCTGAACATTTTGATATAATTATTTCCTTGAAAATCCGATTAGAACGAATCTCGAAGCTGGTAGACGGGAGGTGCTGGGTTCGATCCCAATCGCGCCCGTCGGCCTAATCGTTCGGAGTTTTCGTGGTTTTCTTCGAGCCGTGTATTTTCCATGCGTAAATACGGATTAGGTTCCCTTAGAAAGACACCCACGGAGGGCACTCCCCCTCGGGCCTATATCCCTCGTGTAGCTAATTGGCCGTCAAAATTCAACCCAACCCGATTAGAACGGAAGTTATTGTTTTTAGAATTATATCCGCGCAATAGCTGAAGCGGCATTTCCGAAGTTTTCAGCTCATTTTTCTCCAAATGACATTTTTGGGCATAACGCGCACGATATCTTAAAAACTTATGTTTCTTGTCAGTCTGTATAACTAAACCTAAAATTTCCTTTTTATTGTTCAAAAAAATATTTTTTTAGGTGTTTATAGTGTTGAAATTTTTAAAATTTTGTATTAGCTAAATACAACTTTGTATTAAAAATACAAAAATATAAAAATGTTTTAAATACAAATTTATTTAGGTTCAAGGTAATTATTGTAATCTAAAGTATAATTAACACCAAGTAAAGTAATTCTAGTGACAAAACTTATTTTTAATCCTGCGCGTAAGCTGCCATACCAATTTTCTGCTCGACAAATATCTGACAGTTTGGAGCCCCCTATAAATACTAATTCTGCAACTTGAATTTTTTTTAAATACTTGAAAGGAAAGAACATACTTATATCTTTCATCCCAATTAAAATTGTGTTTTTAAATAATATGCATTTTAAAATATTAAATGTTGAAAATGATTTTTTTTTCATTTTTTGCAATTTTAGGAGTCTTGAGACCCCTTAAAAGATGTAAAATTTATTAGTACATAACAAAAGTTATGAAATTTTTAACAACAACAAAAAGTACTAAATCTCTTCACCTAGTTTTAAAATACGATGCATAAAATATTCTTTAAATCAGACCATAAAAAGTAATTTAATCCGGGAAAATAAAACTTCTTCAATGTAAAATCGCTTGCAAACTCGAATACTACTTCTTAAATTTATGCCCAGTTCTTAACGCTGTATTCCACTATCGAAGAATTTGTTGTTTCCATGGCAACAACGCACTCCATTGAAATCATATCGAATGAGTTCAGAATCGGGCCCTAAGAGCAAGATTGTGCTGTCGAATGAGACTCACTCCATAGCCTTAATCTCCTTCCGTCGCATCAAAGCTGAGTGACGTCAGTTTAGGCCTGGACTGAGCGCTAATCACTGTCAGCGCCATCTATTGTTTGAAATTCGAACTAAAATCAAGAATCACAGTAAAAAAATTCCTGCCATCATACATAACCCTCCTGCAAGAATTTTTTAAATATCTGTCACTGTTTGCAAGTTATTGAATTTTAAAATCCATCAGTCATTTTTGGGACACCCGGTATATATATATATATATATATATGTATACTTATATATTTATACACATACATCATATAGGTGCAGATTGCCAAAATTTTTAAGGAGCCAGTAACTCCTAAACCCCAATAATCCAGTCGCCACTTTGTCTCCTAACCAAAATCTAGTGGCCATATTGTGAAACAAACTCATAAAACAATAGTGTTTATATGGAAAAAAACTTAACAAAAAAAA